>JADWQK010000916.1:109638-497138 GCA_017933935.1 Sesamia nonagrioides
GACAGGCGCTTTACTTTGTGTAAATATTTCTTCACCACTGCTCCCAAAACGGTGATGGAAAACATCGCGAGGAAACCGGCATGTCCTAAAAGAAAAACTTTCAAAGACATTTGACATCTACCAACCCGCACTGGGCCCGCGTGGTAGATTACGGCCCACTCCCTCTCACCAAGATGAGGCCTGTGTCCAGGAGTGGGAACATCCATACTAATATTATAAATGCGAAAGTAACTCTGTCTGTCTGTCTGTCTGTCTGTCTGTCTGTTACGCTTTCCCGCTTAAACCTCTAAACCGATTTTGATGAAATTTGGCACAGACAATCTTTAGACCCTGAGAAAGAACATAGGCTACCTTTTAACCCGGAAAAATTTGATGTTCCCGAGGGAAATCTAAAAAGCGCGATATAACCGAACTCCACGCGGGCGAAGCCGCGGGCAGAAAGCTAGTTATAGAATAATTATGTAAATGTAATGTAAGACGAACTTTACCTATCCCTCATTCAAAACCTTTCACATTAAATTAGACAGCTCAACATTACGCAGACTGCGGTGTATCGGCGAGATATGGTTAGTGCGTATATGTAATTGCCCTAATGTAGGTACATAAGTATGTATGGTCAAGTGCGGTCCGTTGCTAATCAAGACGATCTGTGTACTAGCTGTTAGGGCTGAAGAAAGGTGAAACAATAAGATGAAATAAACAAACTCTTTTTATAAATTACTAGCTTTCCGCCCGCGGCTTCGCCCGCGTGGAGTTCGGTTATATCGCGCTTTTTAGATTTCCCTCGGGAACATCATATTTTTCCGGGATAAAAGGTAGCCTATGTTCTTTCTCAGGGTCCAAAGACTGTCTGTGCCAAATTTCATCAAAATCAGTGGAGAGGTTTAAGCGGGAAAGCGTAACAGACAGACAGACAGACAGACCGACAGACAGACAGACAGACAGAATTACTTTCCCATTTATAATATTAGTATGGATAAACTATTTCTTGACCGCAAACCCTTCTGATCGTTAGCAGTGATGCAATCGTTGATGGAAATCGCGCTAGTTTATTAAGAGCCCATTCACTCTAGCCTTGAAGACACTGAAGTTGTAGTCAGACGGAAACACCGCCGCTGGCAACTTGTACCAGTCCCTCGATGGTATTAAAGACGAGGCGAAACGCTACTACTATAAGTACTTTACTATAAAATATGAACCAACTTATTTACTGAATTGGGTCAAGCGCTATCCATACTAATCCATACTAATATTATAAATGCGAAAGTAACTCTGTCTGTCTGTCTGTCTGTTACGCTTTACCGCTTAATCCACTCAACCGATTTTGATGAAATTTGGCACAGACAATCTTTAGACCCTGAGAAAGAACATATGCTACCTTTTATCCCGGAAATTTTTGATGTTCCCGAGGGAAATCTAAAAAGCGCGATATAACCGAACTCCACGCGGGCGAAGCCGCGGACGGAAAGCTAGTATTATAAATGCGAAAGTAACTCAGTCTGTCTGTCTGTTACGCTTTACCGCTTAAACCTCTCAACCGATTTTGATGAAATTTGGCACAAACAATCTTTAGACCCTGAGAAAGGACATAGGCTACCTTTTATCCCGAAAAAAATTGATGTTCCCGAGGGAAATCTAAAAAGCGCGATATAACCGAACTCCACGCGGGGGATGCCGCGAGCAGTAGTAGTAGTAGTTTATAAAAATGAAAAGAAAAGCTCAAAAGCATATTCCGTACGAGCTGATAACCCTATTCGTTAGACTGTTAGGATAATCATCCTAAATTATTGCCTGGTCCGTCCGACGAGAGTACTGTACTTGTAGTGCGGACTACGTGCCAGACAGCTGGTCGAGAGCCCGCCGGGGTCAATACAATCTCTGGGAACCTTTTAATAGCACCAAGATATGTGAATAGATATGGTCCCACTTCCTACTAACCAGTCTACCAAAAAGTCGAAAGTTTAGATTGAAAATTGGAAGCAGCGGAATAATAAACCAGAGACAAACTAAAATGGTCATAGAATTAACAAAACTTATGGTCGCTGAGGACAGGATTCGAACCTGCGCGGGCAGAACCCATTGGATTTCGAGTCCAACTCCTTAACCACTCGGACACCTCAGCTGCTTGCCAGGGTAGTTGAAAACTGAAATCAGTAAAAGCTTAACTAACATTTTTTTGTCTCTCTCTGTCACTAACAATCTAAACAATTTGAAACAGATTGCTAATCCATTCCTAAAGAAATAATAAATAATAATCCATACTAATATTATAAATGTGAAAGTAACTCTGTCTGTCTGTCTGTCTGTCTGTCGGTCTGTCTGTCTGTCTGTCTGTCTGTCTGTCTGTCTGTCTGTCTGTCTCTCTGTTACGCTTTCCCGCTTAAACCTCTCTATTGATTTTGATGAAATTTGGCACAGACAATCTTTAGACCCTGAGAAAGAACATAGGCTACCTTTTATCCCGGAAAAATTTGATGTTCCCGAGGGAAATCTAAAAAGTGCGATATAACCGAACTCCACGCGGGCGAAGCCGCGGGCGGAAAGCTAGTATAATATATTTAAAGGTCAAAATGAAATCCATTGCTTTATCGTGCTGATTTGGGTTGCTCCTGCAAACAAAATTAAGTGAGCTGGAATCATCGATCACTTAAACACTAGATTCACAATCAGCGTAACATCATGGTTGAACTGAACAAGCGCACAACGCAGCACTTGAGTGCGTCTTTCATTTAGTACTTACTCTATAATTCTGACTTTATGGCATGCGTGTAAGGTTGAATTTGGTTTACCTAATGTTTGATGTACCACGGACTCAGTCGTAAAAAATAATGGGTTTTTGTGCTGCACACTGCTACACTGCACTTAAGGCTGATTTTAAACTAATGTAGGTATATGTCGGCGCAAGGCTAACTAAAATCTTTAAAATTAACCTTAAGTTCAGACTTCACAGTTAATATGACTAGCTAGCTGTAAATTGATTTACATTTATTTGTTGTTATTAGTTTGCTCTTTTTCAATGTACAAATTCAGGTTAGGATTTCCGGTTGCTTGGATAGCAACCCATTATTAAGAGTTTATCCAAACTGAGTTCTAAGAAAATAGTTATCTATAGTTAATTCATTTCATGATTAATAAGAGACATGTGTATTCTAAAGCATGTCACTGGATGGATTTGGATTATAGACTCTTGCTAAAAGGAAAAAGCATGGCGCATGTTTTAAATAAATGTTTAAACGTGTTAAGCAATGAATAATTAATTCAATGTTAAAATCGAGTGTTAGAAATAGTAAAACGAATTAGCAAATTATAGTTTGTAACTCTAATTATTGTTACCTGCAAATTGTTGAAAAAGCAGTGTAACGACTAGTACGACGCCATGACGTTTTCTGATAAAAAAGAAAGGAAGCCTAGCGGCTGTCATGACAGATGTCAACAAGAATTTTGAAAAAATATATTGTGGTTTTTCACTAGAATATCAAGTGAGTACGGTTTATGTAATTTGTTGAGACATTTTTGTTTATTTTATTGTGTTTGTGATCGCTGTTAAGCGAGAACAATAAAAATGTACGTAAAAACAAATAGTTGTATTCATTCTTGCTACATCTGAGCCTAGTCTTGGAGGCAATGGCGTCAGCCCTGTTGACGCATCAGTTTCTGCGAATTCTAATGACCATGGTGCTTCTTTATATATTTATTTTGACTACTTTAGACTGCTTAATACTTGTCGCCTTTTTTGATAAGAGTTTTGTTCGAGACTGTGTATCTAGTTGATGGCTGGAATGAATGAAAAGAAAACTTTCATTCATCAAAAGACAAGCACAACATCAAGACAACAAACACTGCTAAACAGCCGGGGTCAACTTTGTATGGAAGCCCTTAGAATACCTACAAGGGCTGAATTTTGGGCGATGTTACTATATAAATTAATATCTCAATTTATTTGTATGGCAACACTCTTGAATCACGTGACCGATCATGGCGTCCGCTTAAACAATATGGCGTCACCCTATGTAATCACAATTCCATATTTCATCGATTTGCTTGTAGTTAAGTGCTATAATAGTTGAGTCGAGCTCTGCTCCTCCGTTTTATGTGTTGCAAAGTTCCGCGAATGCGAATCGTGGTTAGTGTTAGCGCATTGTGAGATAGTGACTCTAACATTACTGTTGTTTTTCGTGAGACATTGACTCTGAACCAATGATCCTGAACCTATTTATTTTGTGGCTGTTGTGACCAGTGTTTGTGAACCTCAGTTCTGCCATGGCAGATGCGATGATGATGATACGAAATTTATAAAATTTATCATGTAATATATAAAATATTGGCTAAACAATACTTTTATTTCCAATCTCTTTTCCCAGATAAAATATAGGGACTAGAATTGAATCTAGCACGTTGATAACGTTTTACAATTTATGTTATATTGTTATTTCTTAGGACCGGCCGCACATTGCGTTCTGTATGTAATTTGTATGGACGGCGCCCGTTAGATTTTTTTCTATTACAAAGTTTTTTTCTCTATGCTAGATTCATTCTATTTTCCGTTTCTGATACATTCAGATCGGGAGGGTGGTCTCGAGAGGAGGAAAATATCTCGAGGCTGCACTCCTGGTCTGGATGTGTATTAAAATGTTAAAACTTAAAAATACAATAGTCATCATGAAGTGGTTTAAATTTCCCGCCCTACTACGCCGACATAGTTTCCTTGGGCTAAAGTAAGATGGCAGCACTTCCAAACTAAAATTCGTTCCTACTTTTTTTGTATGGAGTTGACCTTCTTCTCCGCTAGGAGTAATTGTGTTCTGTGCTGCTAAAGTATAACCTACCAACATAATCTTCTCGACTAGCGAAATTCGCACAAGTGTCACATCACGTCACATTCAATTAATTTACATTCGTTACATCAATAATACAATACAGCATTACAGTATGTACGGACGACAGCAGGTCAAGCTATCCAAACTGTCAAATATTTCCAATCAACCTTGAGCCTTAATAAGCCTTTTATTTGTAAACAGAAAGTAAGTAGTTAATAGTAAATAATTAGAAAAAAGTGAAAGAACCATAATAAGTAACTAATAATTAAAAACAAAATGTTAAATAAGAAAGTTTTTTTTTTAATTCATCTGCTAGAACCCCTCTACAGGTGAAGGCCTCCTCCAAGGATGACCAGTCTTCTCTAGATTTGGCTATTTGAAACCAATCTACACCGGCTAGTAGGTCTCTAGCAACTATGTCATCTTCCCATCTTGCACAGGGTCTTCCTCTCCGCCTCTTGCCAAGTGGGCCTTTCCAGGCTGTAACTATTTTGGTCCATCTCTGGTCTTTCAAGCGCTTTAATGCTTTTATTTATTTATTTAAAGCACATCCAATACATTAAACTTATGCTAGAATAATCTTAATAAATAAAGGAATAATTTACATGACAATTACGGCGTAAGTACATATATAGCATTTATGTATATACCTATCTTACTGCCTTGAAAGTTATAATATATTACTTAAAGCTAATACAAAGAAGACGGTCTGATGTGTTTATTTCAGCATTATTATATTGAATACTCGTTCGTATTGAACTGGGAATTTTAAACCGAGATTAGTTTTCACAAAAGCTGTATGAAATTAGTTTATATTTTTTAGCCCTAGGGAAAATTCTTGGAACTGATAGAGAAATATTTTACAAAAGGTAAGGGTCAATTCACACGTACCACAACCACGCCACAGCCACCACCACACCACAACGCCGCCACGTGGTCGGGCGTATATTTTGTATTGAAAATGAATATTACAATTCACGCGTATAACCCGCGCAGATAAAGAAAAGATATGTAAATGGCGTCCGCTCGCATGCGTTCTCACTCACTCTCTATCGCTGTCTATAGTCACACAGTGAAATAAGCGCTGCAAAAAAACAATCATCGATCAGGAATTCAGGATTCGCTTTCCAAGCTACTTTGATGCACTCCGAGTTATCGTTAATTTCGGTCCGCTAAAGTCTCTGTTATTTTGTTATTTTTGTTGAATTTGAACAATCAAACTCAACAGAAACAACAATAAAAACAAACACGACAACAAACAAGTAATATGTCGAATTTACGTGGTAAATATTGTTATTTACAACGTAAATTCGACATTTTACTTTTCACGCCAACAAGCTCGATTCTGAGCATTTCTCCGCCAGCCACTACCAGCCACCTTTTTGATGTCGTCGCTCCATCTCGCCCAAGGGCGTCCCACGCTACGTTTGCCGAGACGCGGTCTCCACTCGAGGACTCGCTTACCCCAACGGTTGTCGGCCCTGCGGCATATGTGACCAGCCCATTGCCACTTCAGCTTGCTAATCCTCTCCGCTAGGTGGGAGATTCTGGTCCTCTGTCGGATCACCTCATTTCTGATGCGGTCCTTCAGAGAGACGCCTAACATAGCCCGCTCCATAGCTCAAAAAGCCATACATTGAGCCCAGGAATCCATACATTGAGCGTTTGAAATAGAATGGTAACCCTTCGCGATCGCACTTTGCCTGCCGCAATTTATGAGACCTATCATAAATTAATTATAGGAAAAATATAGTGCAGTTAGGGTCAATTCACACGTGCCATAACCACACCACGTCGCAGTGACAAAATGTGGTCAAGCTGTGTTTACGTGTGAATAGTGTCGCAGCGGATTTTTGCAGTTGCGTTGTGGTATATACCGACAAAACGTCGATGTGGTTGCGTTGTCTTTCATTAACTTTGTCACAACACTATTTTTATTTCATCAAAAACTGACAACACAGTAAACGTCATTTGACTTCATCTAATTAAAAATACGACTATAGGCGCGCGCTGTTGATGACGTCATGTAGTGGCGATGTGGCGGTACCGCCGCTGGTGGTGGCGTTGCCGTCGCGATGTGGTCATTTTATACAGGTGGTCGATAACAACGGCAAAATGTGGTATAACTGTCTATACTCACACAGTGAAGTAAGCGCTGCAAAAAAACAATCATCGATCAGGAATTCCAGGATTCGCTTTCCAAGCTTTCCAAGCATCTTTTGATGCACTCGAGTTATCGTTAATTTCGGTCCGCTAAAGTCTCTGTTATTTTGTTGTTTTTATTGAGTTTGAACAATCAAACTCAACAAAAACAACAATATTTAATAATTATGTATTTATTTAATAATTAATAATTATCAATATTTCGTGTTTGTTTTTATTGTTGTTGTTAAAATGTCGAATTTACGTTGTAAATAACATTATTTATAACGTAAATTCGACATTTTACTTGTTTGTTGTCGTGTTTGTTTTTATTGTTGTTTTTGTTGAGTTTGATTGTTCAAACTCAACAAAAACAAGAGGCTGGCGGAGAACTGCTCAGAATCGAGCTTGTTGGCGTGCCATGGAAAAGGCATATGTCCAGCAGTGGACGAGTAGAGGCTGATGATCATCATGGCTTTCTGTGGGAGAAGCCTCTTGTTGTGAACGCAAGATGCCTCGTGAAAGCTCGCTGTATGCTTTCTACCCGTTGCGAGTGCACTGCATAATAGGTAATGTTTAGAATCTGAAGTAGAAATCTAACAATTGTAGTAGCTTGATGTGCTGAGGTCTGTACAAGTATAGTTTGATCATATCCATTGGGCAAAGCGCAATAACGCTTGATTGTATAATTAGAGGCTTGCAGACGCCGCACCAGACGACACTTAACATTTGGACCTAGAGTAATGATAACCCGGATAGGATTACCAGCCGCTCAATTGGTTCAGAGAGATAGGAAGCTTTAGGACGAAATTGGTGTGGGATTCCTGACAATTAGCGGTATGAGGTCAGACAAGCGACAGACAGATGGTTCTTCTAAAATATTAAACAATTCTCTTGCCCTGTTATCACAAAACAAAATCTAACTTTAGTGAACTTTTTTTTTTCTATTTTAAGCCTAGAGCACAGGCGTAGAGTAGCCAGCCTTTCGGTGTTCTATAGGATGCATTTCGGGGAGTGTGCGAGGGAATTGCATGATTTAATTCCCCCATCTCCGTTCCACCAGCGGACGACCCGTCGTACGGCTGGTTTCCACCCTTACGTTGTTAACACCACTACGATCCGGACGAAGCGCTTCGCCTCCTCCTTTATACCGCGCACATCGAGGGACTGGAACAATTTGCCAGCGGCGGTGTTTCCGTCGGACTACAATTTGAGTGTCTTCAAGGCTAGAGTGAATAGGCTCTTAATAAACTAGTGCGCTTTACCATCAACGATTGCGTCACTGCTTACCATCAGGCAGGATTGCGGTCAAGCGCTGGTTTATATTATTAAAAAAAAAAAAGTGAACCTTTGAGTGAGTATTTGTATTTCAAACATTATTTTGAAAACTTACGTTAAACTACTGGAAAGTTTTGACGGGAAAGCTAAGATGAATATCACGCTCAATTTTCATTAGACTTTTAAATTATTTATAGTGTCGTTTACTAAATAAAAGCGCGTGGTTTATGTAGTAAAAAGTGCATTCAGTGAATATTCATTAAGAACATTGAAATATCGCAGCATAGTGGCCACATCATGACTTTGCATCAAATTTCCCTCGTAGACGGCTCACGCGGCCGTCTTTTCAACTGTGATTGGCGATATCCGCCATTATTGTGAAATAAATAATTTTAAAGAATTTCCACAATTTGTTACATTACACGTGTTATTGGCAAAATTGTGGTATCTTTCCACAGGGGCCATTGATCAAGAGTTGAAGTTGAACTTACGGTTCGTAACGTTTAAAATGACAACTACGACCGACCTAAGCCGTAATTTTTGTACAAAGAACCCATTTCTACCACAATTGGGTTCATAACTTAATAACCAACCAAAAAGAAGTGCACTTGTATTACCCAAAACAAGTGCGGCACTGAACTAATTGGAGCGAACCATTTGCTGCGTCCCGCTGTACCAGTGACGCCATAGGCTCCATTACTCTACCAAATCCGAGGAGATTGTGGAGTAAATACTGATCATGGCGAGATTGACTTTGAGGGTTGCGAGGTATGAGTCAGGGTTGCAGGTTGTTTAAAAAAGGAACCGTAATTGCACATGCAAGTGAAGAAAAACGGGTGGGTTTTAGTCAGTAAAAGTCTGACACGCTCTTCCGCTCCGCCCAGAGCGGGTCATCAAATGACCTCTTCATTTGATGATTTCCCATTCCAAAAAAAAGGGTGGCGAGGTTGGAGTCTCGTCACACCGTGAATTTTAATTCCTTTGTGGTGGGAGTGCCAACAGAGGATCTTGAAAAATTCGTGTCTCCAGAATTTTGGCCGAAAAGCGTTATTTCTGGCGATTTCGTGGCCGGATACCTGACACAGTGCGATACACAAAGCCGACGCTACAAAACAATCGTGTATGAGTTTAGTTTCAAGAAATGCCTGAGCCAAATAAATAATTATCTAGGTGATTTAAACTAGGGTTGTAACGGAGCTTCGCCTCCGCTTCCGTTACTGCGGAAGTTCCGCAAGAAATCGTATCTTCGCTTCCGCCTCCGCCTCCGCACAATTTTTTGCGGAGTTATAACGGAGGTTTATTGACGTATTTATAAAATAAATAACGCGCAAGTTGCGACGCTCGACAACCGTCCGGCCGCGTTTGAGTGCGAAATGGTCAAGACTCAAGAATCAACTAGTGCGAGGCGGGACTGCGGCAAACACAATTTGTTTCTCCTTAATTTTCATTACAAGAAGTTAATATTTTTTTTTTTACCAAGTATACTACTATTAATGTTCGTATTTACTTAAAATAAAAATTTTGTTTTAATTAACCATAAATTTCAATTTTTTCTATATGTACTTTCACCTCCGCCTCCGTTAACCTCCGCATCCGCGGAGGTGAGACTCGTCACCTCCGCATCCGCCTCCGCCTCCGCTAACAAGCCTCCGTTACAACCCTAATTTAAACCTGATCTAAATGAAAGCCTTATTTGTATACTAGCTTTCCGCCCGCGGCTTCGCCCGCATGGAGTTCGGTTATATCGCGCTTTTTAGATTTCCCTCGGGAACATAAAATTTTTCCGGGATAAAAGCCTATGTTCTTTCTCAGGGTCTAAAGATTGTCTGTGCTAAATTTCATCAAAATCGGTTGAGAGGTTTAAGCGGGAAAGCGTAACACAGACAGACAGACAGATAGACAGACAGACAGAGTTACTTTCGCATTTATAATATTAGTATGGATGGGGATAATTGTCTCAACCAAAACATCATGCATTGTTTTGCTGAGTGTGTTTCGTATCAAAAACTAGAATATCAACGCATAAGCTAGAAAAATAATTTTGTTTGTTATAAAGAAGTTTCTTTAAGTATTGTAATAGAGATCCTCTTGTTGCATATAGGTACATTTCAAATTTGTAAGCATGTTTAGAATCTATACTAATATATAAAGCTGAAGAGTTTGTTTGTTTGTTCGCGCTAATCTCGGGAACTACTGGTCCGATTTGAAAAATTATTTTTGCGTTGGATAGCCCATTAATCCAGGAAGGCTTAGGTTATATAACATCACGCTGCGACCAATCGGAGCGAAGCATAACTAAAACACGCGAACGAAGTCGTTGGCGGCCGCTAGTTTTCTAAAAAAAGGCGTGGGATTTGAAATTGATTAACCTTTTGAAGGCCACGCCAAAACGGCATCTCCGTGCCTTGTATACCAAGCCCGAAAATCCATATAAATCATCATTATCATCTCAGCGCTAATCCCAGTCGCATCCGAAGCTCTTTCAGATTTGGAGTCTGGGGTCCGCTTTACCAGTCTAACTGCTGATTTTGGCTAAACTTCGATATTTTCCGCGAAGCGACTGCCGTCTGGCCTCCACAACCCGAAGGTGATATTGAAGCATTGCAGTTAGACCAATTGTTGGACTTTTGAAGGCTCCATCAACCCGTAACGACTGCCATTAGTTGTTCGTATGGCAACCGGGACCAACGGCTTAACGTGTTTTCCGAGACACGACCAGACCAGTGCAAATATTCATATTCATACATACAAATATTTGCATTGTGCGGGGATTGAACCCACGTCTGCTTGCGCAGCGGCCGCGTTCGCTACCGCTACGCCACGGAGGCTGTCGAAAATTGATATAAATACCTACATAAAATGTGGGATTTCAATTTTATTTCGATAATCATTATTATAACATTTTTGTCAACATTTCTAGCACAAAACAATGGACCATTAATAATAAATAAATAAAAATAAAAATCGTTTATTTTCAGACAAAAAAGTCCATGATAAAAAAAAAAAATTGAATGTGCATATAACTAGGTATTACACAATGGGCTTATCTAACCCCCCGAACTTGAAGTTCAGTGAACCTCTTCAGAAGAAGTGTCAGTTCTCTCTCCTGTTTCGACTCCCCCGAACCCGCCTTACAACCGACGCCACTTTCTTCCTCACTTCTTCCTTTAATATGTTAAAATTAACTTTACAATATTAAATCTTTCACAACTTTTGTTTTCTTTCTGTCGAATAGGTACTTAAAGACGATCATGGCACACAGGACACGGCGGCACGCTTGCGCTTGTCGAGTACAGCCAACATTGGCGTACAAAAGGTTATACGATCTCTATCTACCCAGTAACTGAAAAGCCGTCGCTTCATTCACTAATTGAGTAAAGAAACCCTTTCTAAAGTCAGTAGGTATGAATACTCCAAAGTCATGAATTAGGAACACGCACGTACATAGGTATGAATTAGGAACAATATTACTTTAAGTAAAGTCCTAATTTGCGACCTCTTCTTTTCTCGGCCTTGTTCCACATTACCTTCACATGGAGTAAAAAACCGGCCAAGTGCGTGTCGGACTTACGCACAAAGGATTCCGTACCGTTGATTTATGAAATTAAAGGATTTAAGTTATTTGTATAAAAGATTACGCGGTAATAAGCGGTTTACGGTTTACGAGGTATTATAAAAACTGCTTATTAGATCTCGTTCAAAACAATTTTCGTTGGTAGTTTTTATATTAATGTACATCATATGTTTTTTTTTTTTAGATTTTTGATTTTCTTATTTTAGAAGTTAGAGGGGGGGGGGGGGACCAACTTTTTCCACTTTGGAAGCGTCTGTCACGCAAACTATTCGGTTTAGAAAAAAAGTATTTCAGAAAACTCGATATCATTTTTGAAGACCTATCCATAGATACCCCACACGTATGTGTTTGATGAAAACATTTTTTTGGAGTTTCAGCTTTAAGTATGGGGAGCCCCCAATATTTATTATTATTTTTTTATTTTTGCACCAAAATCTTAATGCTGTTCACAGAATACATCTACCTACCAAGTTTCAACCGTATAGCTCTTATAGTTTCGGAAAAAAAATGGCTGTGACATACGGACGGACAGACGGACAGACAGACATGACGAATCTATAAGGGTTCCGTTTTTTGCCATTTGGCTACGGAACCCTAAAATTTCAGTTCTACCAAAAATGACATCATCAAAATAACCTTTTGTGTATTTCCAAGAAGTGTTCTAACATCCTGCACGTCATTGAGGCCTATCTAATTGGCGCGGTCAGTGGCTCAGTGCCGACCACTTTGATGTCTCATTTCCTGCCTTGCCAAGATAACTCTACTACCATCCCTTTCTTACTCCCACCAGCAAATATGGCTGTCCCTTTCAGTTAAATATCCCGTGAAATAGAACAGCGGCCACACAAGAATAGGCCCAATGAGTGGACGAATGTTACCTTCTGAAAAAAAAAAATACGATGAGTTGATTTTTAACCGTAAGAAAGAAAGGATTTATCTCGGAATTTCCGTTCGCCGAGATTGGTTCCGTTGATTTTTCATGGATACATATAGAGGTATACATATTATTTTAGTTATTCAATTACTTAAATTTAGTTAGGGTTTCTACGTGTACAAGTCGATCGGTTAGATACAGCTTAAATATCATGCCCATGTACAAAGATATATATAGGTATTTTGTTAAATCTCTTTGTAAATACCTATACATACTGTAGGGGTCCCTCTGTTTTTTGTGGAATAATAAATTAAACTAATTCCACTGACAAAAAGTCTATTAGTATTCTTGCATCTTGTTTACATAATTACCGGCCCCACACTTACCAAGACTTCCTGCCTCTTGGCTCAGAAAACCCAGTAATAAGCCACAGCTCCCGGCCGTCTTTCGTGCCACATTGAAAGTCGTTACGGGTCGCAAGAAGTCCGAAAGTATACCAACCAGTCTTATATAATATATTTTTTTTATACAATTATAAACTAGCGCTTGACCGCAATCCCGCCTGGTGCTAAGCAGTGACGCAGTCGTTAATGGTAAAGCGCACTAGTTTATTAAGAGCCTATTCACTCTAGCCTTGAAGACACTCAAACTGTAGTCCGGCGGAAACACCACCGCTGGCAAATTGTTCCAGTCCTTCGATGTACGCGGTATAAAGGAGGAGGCGAAACGCTTCGTCCGGATCGTAGTAGTGTTAACAACGTAAGCGTGGAAACTCGCCGTAAGACGGGTCGTCCGATGGTGGAATGGAGATGGGGGAATTAAATCATGTAATTCCCTCGCACACGACCCCAAAATGCATCCTAAAGAACACCGAAAGGCTGGCTACTCTACGCCTGTGCTCTAGGCTTTGGAGATATAATATTACTCAATAACTGTGTAGTGGAAGTCAGATAACCAGTCTCTTAATGATACGTACTCAACCGAATTCGGTTAGTTTAGAAACTGACTTCAACATGCCTTAGAAAAGGCTAAGCAGATGATAGTTTCCACGTATATCTATACTAATATATAAAGCTGAAGAGTTTGTTTGTTTGTTTGAACGCGCTAATTTCAGGAACTACTGGTCCGATTTAAAAAAATATTTTTGGGTAGGATAGAACATTAATCTAGGAAGGCTTTAGGTTAGGGCTATATATCATCACGCTAGCCTGCGACCAATAGGAGCGGAGCATAATTTCACGCGAACGAAGTCGCTGGCGGCCGCTAGTGAGACATAAGATTTCTAAAATCTGCTACAAGTGGAGATCAAAGAGTTGTTTTTTATACCCTTTACCAAATTTAGAAGTTCAAAAGTCAAACTGAAAAAGTACGGACGACAGCAGGTCGCCGTCGACGAGGAGCAGGGACGGCTGCCGGCAGAAGTTACCACCCACCAGACAAAGTCTTGCCGCCAAGCGATTCGTCGTGTTCCGGCATGATGTCTGGTGAAGCCGTACGGAGGACGGGTCTGAGTAGTTGTGTTACGATGTCCAAATGTTGTTGTGTAGGGAGTTTGGTCGTGGAGGGTCACCAGATCATGACGAATCTCCCTCTGGCGCAGCATCGTTGGTGTTGGTGTTGTTGGGTTTAATATTGCATCACTTCTTCATCACATTTTCCTTCCTATTTATACGGTTTTTTTTTAGTCAATAGGTATGCTTAATAAACTAGCGGGCTATAACATCAACGATTGCATCTCTGCTTACCATCAGGCGGGATTGCGGTTAAGCACCCCATACAAACACCCCCCACACACACACACGAACGCACGCACGCACCCGTTAGCAAGCAACGTAGTAGTGTGTAAAAAAGTTCTTCCTCTCTCCTAGCTTCACTTATGTTGTTGTGCCCGACAGGGTCCACATAAACTAATTTTAAGCAATTACCATCTAAGAATACATGTGGAAAACAATAAAAGTATTGAGTATACTAGTTTATAATTATGAAAAAAAAAATACTGTCAAATATTCCCAATCAACCTTGAGTCTTAATGCTTCAAAGCCTAAGCTGAAAAATAAAGAAATCTGACAGATTGTAGTAGCTTGATGTGTTCGTCTGTACCAACACTACTGTCAAATTCCCACCAGCAATTTATATGGAACAATAACTTTGTGGAGACTGAAGAGCGACATATTGCTACAATGTTATATATTGTGCGCCGGCGCAGTTCGTGGAACAATAATAATAATCGGCGCAAGTACACTGAATGGGAAATAAATTACACACGACGCCAGTAGGGATGCGAACATGGCCTGACGGACAACTCACTTGTCGATAAAAAGAAAGTATTTTAAGCTGATTGATTACCTTTTTTACTTTTATAACATGTTTAAAACAAAATTAAAGAAATTTTCAATTTATAATGTTTTCTATAATTTAAATGAATATTTTGATAAAAAGTAATTTACAATTATAAATTAGACTTGTCGTATTGTTTGGAAATCTTTTATTCCTTTTGATATTGCATTTCCGACTTGGATGGACTATTGAGCCAAAGTATTGTATTTAATTGAATAACATCAATATAGTACAGACGTCAGCACATCAAGCTACTACAATCTGTCAGATTTCTTTATTAAATTTTCAACTTTATTGCTAAAGCATTAAGGCTCAACTTTGATTGTGAAAATCTGACGGTTTTGGGTAGCTTGACCTGAGCTGTCGTCCGTACACAGATACATAATAAATTGCGACACGGTTGATGCAGTGGCTGAGCGAGCGACTGCTGCGCTGCGTGTCGCGGTTTCGATTCCCGCACGGAACAAATATTTATATGACCGTACGGTATGTTCCGGGTCTGGTTGTTTTAAATTGTTGTAAACGCATCCACGATACAGAAGTAACTCGTAGGGTGGGGCAAAGTTAAAAAATAGGATGCATTTTGGGAAGAGTGCGAGGGAACTGCATGATTTAATTCCCCCATCTCCGTTCCACCATCGGACGACCCGTCGTACGGCGAGTTTCCACCCTTACGTTGTTAACACTACTACGATCCGGACGAAGCGTTTCGCCTCCTCCTTTATACCGCGTACATCCAGGGACTGGAACAACTTGCCGGCGGCAGTGTTTCCGTCGGACTACACTTTGATTGTCTTCAAGGCTACAGTGAATAGGCTCTTAATAAACTAGCGCGCTTTACTATCAACGATCGCATCACTGCTTACCATCAGGCGGAATTGCGGTCAAACGCTGGTATAAAATTTATAAAAAAAGGCTCTCGGGTTCTCCTTGGCTGATAAAAGTTATTCTTTAGAAGTGTTCTGAAGATGACACCATACTTTATTGTAAGTAAATTGCGAATGTCAAAGCCCTCTTTTATAAAGCTTGACTGTGGTGCTACGAGTGCTTAGCTATATTGTCGCACGGTACTGAGTGCTAGGCCCTGCTATTATCATATAGTAACTGGGGCACCTTTAAAATATCAATGACGTCACCAACTCACCAATTCGTCAGTTTAGCAAATAAAATAAAGCTGAAGAGTTTGTTGTTTGTTTGAATCGCGCTAATCTCAGGAACTACTGGTTCGATTTCAATTCTTTTTGGGTTGAATAGCCCATTAATCCAGGAAGGCTTTAGGCTATCGAATATAAAGAAAGTCGCGGGCGGCCGCTAGTTACAAATAAATGTAAAAAGTTTCTACCATCGCATCGATATAAATCTAGAATCAAAATTCTCTTAACAATATTCCTATATAACAATTTCGATAACCAATCTTTCTCACCCCTAGCACCGCCCGAAGCGCTGCGCGTACGCATTGAACATCGCAATTTCGCCGTGCGCGCGCCGCTCACTTATTAAATCCTTCCGCCCCGCCCTAATGCCCCCTATTACAGGTAATATAATAAAACGACCATATTGAAGCTCGAGACCTGTCATTATAGTGACATTAATGTATATTATTTATTTTATTGTACACCTATGTTTGATATGTAATGAATAATGCATTTTACTGTAGCTATACATATAGGTTATGGGTAGATATCGGTTCTTTATGGTCAAAACTTAACTTCACTATATTTTTCCATACCCATTATGTCAGCTAGCACACGTCAAAGACATTGAAAACTATTTACAAGCAGAAATAAATAATAATTATTAAAATACTTGTTGATATACATACATACGCGCATACTTCGCGTCTTATCCTTGACAGCAGGTCTGCTTCTCTTCTGACAATCCGTCGAGCTGTGCGGACGCTATATCCGATGTGGTGCGTCAAGCTATGGAGTATTTTGTCCCCTTTAGTGACGTGCCCGTCGGTGGCTCGGCTCGCCCATGGTTCAACGCCGACTGTGTGCAAGCTGAACAGCGTAACCATACGGCATTTCTTACCTGGGTTGACGCTCGTAACCGCAGAGCTCCGGATCTAAGCTCAAAGAAGAGAGCCTTTAACCGTGCTGCCAAATCCTACAAAAAGGCGCTTAAGAAGGGTCGCTTCGACCGCATTACGCATATTGGCAACAAGCTCTCTGCCCAACCATCCGGTAGCAGATCTTTCTGGTTCCTAGCTAAATCGGTCGAGGCGAACTTCTGTCGACCCACACTGCCTCCGCTGGTTAGGCCTGATGGAGCACTGGCCCATACGGCAAGAGAGAAAGCAGGTCTCTTTGCATCTCTCTTTGCCCATAATTCGCGTCTTAGCACTAACGGTGCTACTCCGCCTAAATTACCTCATTGCGGAACTTCAATGCCAGAGGTTCGCATTAGGAACTAGGAGGTCCTGAGAGTATTGTGTCGTCTGGACATGAATAAGGCCAGGGGTCCGGATGGTATACCAGCGATTGTCCTTAAGGTATGTGCGCTTGAGTTGTCTCCTGTATTGACGCGCTTGTATCGCCTCTCATTTAGGACTTCTACAGTGCCCAAGTCCTGGAAGCTTGCCAACGTACAGCCCGTGCCCAAAAAGGGTAGTCGTGCCGATCCTACCAACTATCAGCCGATTTCAATAACCTCCATACTCTGCAAGATTATGGAGCGTGTATTGAACTCGCGCCTCTTGGCTTACCTGGAAGGTAACGATCTCCTCAGTGACCGACAGTACGGGTTTCGACGCAATCGGTCAACTGGGGACCTCCTAGTGTATGCCATTCACTTGTGGGGCGAGGCCCTCGAAAAAAGCGGGGAAGCGATTGCCGTCTCCCTTGATGTCTCGAAGGCCTTCGACCGGGTATGGCACGCTGGCCTTTTGAGTAAGCTTCCAGCGTACGGCATTTCCGCTGGCCTGACTGGCTGGGTAAAAGACTTCCTGACTGAATGGTCCCTCCGAGTTGTTGTCGACGGTTGTTTATCGGAGCCCATGTCTACCAATGCCGGTGTTCCTCAGGGGTCTGTTCTCTCTGCAACTCTGTTCCTGCTGCATATTAACGATCTGCTGGTGCCCGGTATCTATGGGTATGCAGATAACAGCACAGTAAGGAATCAATCCGGTCCGAAAGAGAGGCCATGGTAGAGCGTACGAGTTCTGCACTTCAGGCAGTCTCCGGGGTAAAGCCAATGTGGCGGCATTGTAGCATTCAATGCCGCCAAAACACAAGCGTGTCTTTTCACCGCCATAAGGAGTCCGTTCACCTTGGCTGCTACTTTTCAGAATGTATCCTTGGAGTGCACCGACCGCCTTCAGCTTTTGGGTATTGAGATCTCCTCGAACCTCAACTTTGGGCGGTTCATTGAGTCCAAGGCCAGGGTGGCTGCTAGAAAACTTGGCGTCATCGCAAAGGTCCGGCGGTACTTCACACCGGGGCAGCTTCTAATGTTGTACAAAGCACAGGTCCGCTCGAGTGTGGAGTACTGCAGCCACATTTGGGCTGGTGCTGCGAAATATCACTTGGCTACTTTGGATTCAGTGGAGAGCCGTGCGAAGAGGCTGATTGGGGACCCAGATTTAACTCGAAACGGTCTCCAAAGCCTGGAGCACAGGCGTAGAGTAGCCGGCCTTTCGGTCTTCTATAGGATGCATTCTGGTGAGTGTGCCAGGGAATTGCATGATTTAATTCCCCCATCTCCGTTCCACCATCGGACGACCCGTCGTACAGCGACTTTTCACCCTCACGTTGTTAACACCACCACGATCCGGACGAAGCGTTTCGCTTCCTCTTTTATTCCGCGTACATCGAGGAACTGGAACAATATGCCAGTGGCGGTGTTTCCGTCACACTACAATTTGAATGTCTTTAAGGCTGGAGTGAATAGGCTCTTAGTTTATTAAGAGCCTATTCACTCCAGCCTTACCATGCTCGCTTTACCATCAATGATCGCATCACTGCTTACCATCAGGCGGGATTGCGGTCAAGCGCTAGTTTATAAATTATAAAAAAAAATTAATGAAAAAAAAATTATAGTGCAAAATGCTATTAAATCAGCTTACAGTGCTAATTGTGTGGACGGCACTCATTAAAAGTGCGTTGATTGCAGCATTATCCCTCCATAACCATAATTGCAGCGGTTTCTTTAATTTTTTCTAAAGAACACAATATTAGCCTCAATATCATCATCATCATCATTCTCCTGCCCTTATCCCAATTTATTTGGGGTCGGCGCAACATGTCTTTTTCTTCCATACATCCCTATCAGAAGCCATCTCGGCAGTCACCCCTTCTTAGCCATATCATCCTTCACACATTCCATCCATCGTTTCTTTGGTGTTCCCCTACTCTTATAGCCATCAACATTCATAATTAAAACTCTCCTCACGACATTCTCCTCATTTCTCCGTAACACATGCCCGTACCATGACAACCGATTTCCACACAACTTTTCAGCTACCAGTGCCACTTTCAGACTTCCTCTTATGTACTCATTTCTTATTCTATCCATTCGTGTAACACCACACATCCCTCTTAGCATTCTCATCTCGGCTGCATGCAATTGCCTTTCATTCATCCCTTTCGTAGCCCAACATTCTGATCCATACAAGACAGCAGGTCGGATCATGGTTTTATATATTTTCTCCTTAAGTTTAAGGGGAATGCAGGAGTCGCAGATTGTTCCCGTGACCTGCCGCCATTTCATCCACCCAGTGTTAATTCTGTGCAATAATAGCCTCAATAATGATTACCAAGACTTTAGAACAACATCAGCTAAAATTTGTTCTTATATAAATAGCAGTACATCAGAAGGTCAGGAGTTTAAAGTGAATGCGAAACTGTCGCCGGTGACCAGGATATTCTTATTTATTAACTAGCGACCCGCCCCTGCTTCGCACGGGTGCAATGCTGATACTAAATACACTGCAGAAAAACTGTGAACGTTGTATAAAAAACATAGCGGCCCTCCGCTCCCGCCGCGTACCGCGCTAAAAGCGATGGCCCGCAATTTTTATATCTGTAATATCTTCGAAAATATTCATTTAAATCATATGATGAAAAGGGCGATATAGATCTATATTAAATCAACAATGTATTTAAGGTATTAAATCGCTTCGAAAATTCGTATTTGTCGTAAAAAGTAAATGACAAAAAAAATTGTGGGATATCCATATGAGATAGCTATATACCATCGCAGACTTTTTTGTAGACCTTTTCAATGTGTACAATATTTAGTACATTATTTTGATAAATCTCGTAGGGTACAGCCTGCGTTTCACTGCAACCGGGGAAAAAATGTAATTATTATTATTATTAATCTATTTATTTCGAGCAACCAGACTCATAGTATTAGTTACATGTGCCTACAAACTATGTTAGTAATACATTTACAAACAATACAAAAGCAGCAGTGGTTCACAAACTGACAGTCCAAAACATTTCTTGTTAAAACCCCACATTTTAAAATTATTTCAACAGCGCAATTGATGGCCCCGATAAGTGTCCCAATTTTGATTTATCTAAAAATATTGAAATTGTCAAATCGTAAAATAAAATGTTAATTAAAATGTCAAAATATAAAATACAAAAATACAAAATGCGAAATAAATGCAAAATAAAAATTTACGACATCCCATTAGAAACCTCAAAAATAATAGTATTTCTCCACAATTTAGTGGATGTTGTGGAGGCATGAGGAACATGGAATAAAGTTCATCCTCCATAGAAAAGGGAAGATACTCCGACCAGACGGGTGTTATGTCTGGCGGGCACTTACCCAACGGTGGATTTTGGGAAATTGTATGTACCTATACTAGTTGCACGGTAAACTCTGATTGCGAGATGTAGAATTCGTGTGACCTCAGGTTGGGGATCGCAATTTGCAGTAGTTTGATATAGCACAGGATAAGCGCTGCTGCCCGCTTCCTTGGTGAGAGTTCCCTTAGTCGCCTCTTTCGACACCCATGGGAGGATATGGGATGGCAGACGACAGCGCTGCTACAATCTGTCAGATTTCTTTATTAGATTTTCAACTTTGTCTCTAAAGCTTTAAGGCTCAAGGTTGATTGGGAATATTTGGCAGTTTGGGGTAGCTTAACCTGCTGTCGTCCGTACTATTCTAAGCCCGGTACCACACGGGACAATAACACATCATCAACCTTTTATCATCCCACTGCTGGGCACAGGTCTCCTCTCATATAGAGAAGGATTGATCGTAATCACCACGCTTGCTAAATGCGGGTTGACGATTTCAGACTTGATAAAGTCCAGGTTTCCTCAAGATGTTTTCCTTCACCTTCAGTCAATAACACATATAACACTATTTCCTTTCGCGATATTTTTTAGTTATGCGGGTGAATTTCATAGTTAAGTGCTACCAGTAACACGTAACACTTGGCTATATGGAATTTGCATAGACAGATTAGCTACACAAATATGACACAATGGTCTTATAGGTAATTCACAGACAAATCCAAATCAAAAGCTAAGCTCTGCATAAAGTTATATCTACATAACGATATTATTGGCCACGGTACATACGCTGTCTTCCAAGCCGGGGTCGGCGCGGGCGCATCGAATTTTATGTGGCTACATGAAGACATCGTTGGGGAGTTAAAGCTATGCTTACGACGCTTTTATGAGCGCGGTCCGCCTTTGTGGTAAGGGTGACGACTTAGTGCCGGTTGTGTGTTATTTTGGTGTGTTATGTAGAGAAGCATGGAATTGGTCGAAGTTTATACCGCGTAGGTACATCAAGGGACTGGAACAACTTGCCGGCGGCGGTGTTTCCGTCGGATTACAATTTGAGTGTCTTCAAGGCTAAAGTGAATAGGCTCTTAATAAACTAGCGCGCTTTTACATCAACGATACCATCAGGCAGGATTGCGGTCAAGCACTGGTTTATAATGTATAAAAAAAAAGTTGGAGGAGACCTTCATTTGTCAGCAGTCAGTAGTGGACGTCTTGCGGCTGAAATTATGATAATGATGATTATAGGATCCTGTATAATGATGATTACTTAGTAAATAAGTTGGCAGTAGCATCCTTATTTAACACATATTCAATCACAATTTGAATCATTTTTTGCTCACACATTGCTTCATTTTCGAAAACCCCCGGCTGCCCCAAAAGTGAAATGATCTATGTAAAACAAACAAGCAGGAAAGTATGCCCCCAGCTGCGCCAAAAGTGAAATGATCTATGTAAAACAAACCAGCAGGAAAGTGTGTCCCCGGCTGCGCTAAAAAGTGAAATGATCTACGTAAAACAAACCAGCAGGAAAGTGTGCCCCCGGCTGCGCCAAAAGTGAAATGATCTATGTAAAACAAACCAGCAGGAAAGTGTGCCCCCCGGCTGCCCCAAAAGTGAAATGATCTATGTAAAACAAACAAGCAGGAAAGTATGCCCCCAGCTGCGCCAAAAAGTGAAATGATCTATGTAAAACAAACCAGCAGGAAAGTGTGTCCCCGGCTGCGCTAAAAAGTGAAATGATCTACGTAAAACAAACCAGCAGGAAAGTGTGCCCCCCGGCTGCGCCAAAAAGTGAAATGATCTATGTAAAACAAACCAGCAGGAAAGTGTGCCCCCCGGCTGCGCCAAAAAGTGAAATGACCTATGTAAAACAAACCAGCAGGAAAGTGTGCCCCCCGGCTGCGCCAAAAAGTGAAATGATCTATGTAAAACAAACCAGCGGGAAAGTGTGCCCCCCGGCTGTGCCAAAAAGTGAAATGATCTATGTAAAACAAACCAGCAGGGAAGTGTGCCCCCAGCTGCGCCAAAAAGTGAAATCCCCAAAAAGCTCAGCAAAAATGACAGACCGCTAGCGCCTGACGCTGGTAAAATACAGTATAGGATTCATGACGATAAACACATTAATAATAATTGTTCTTTTTTGTACATGTTCCAAATTATGTATTCAAACTTCAAAGCAAGTGTAGGTATCCGATATTGTGTAAAGTGTTCTTACCTGTAACTGAGTGTGCATTACAGAGCACATTACACAAATATTGTAATATTGTTAAAGATTATATTGATATTGATAAATGGTAGATATTATTAGACTTGAAACACAGTTTTGAATAAACCTAGTTCGGGCGGGTCGCTATCTAACACTAATTCCAAACCATCATTTCTTGCATCTGTTATAAAAAGTATTTCAGTTTTAGCTTATTTGTAGGCGCTATAATTCAATGAGAAATTTTGTACTCTTAACTAAATGTACGGACGCCAGCAGGTCAAGCTACCCGAAACTGACAAATATTCCCAATCAACATTGAGCCTTAATACTTTAAAGATAAAGTTAAAAATCTAATAAAGAAATCTGACAGATTGTAGTTGCTTGATGTGCTGTCGTCTTTTAACCATTTTTAACCGTTCTTAAGTAAATAAATATTATTATTATTTTATATATTATATTATAATTGTAAAGTGTGTCGTCGGTAATCCATACTAATCCATACTATCCATACTAATATTATAAATGCGAAAGTAACTCTGTCTGTCTGTCTGTCTGTCTGTCTGTCTGTCTGTCTGTCTGTCTGTTACGCTTTCCTGCTTAAACCTCTCAACCGATTTTGATGAAATTTGGCACAGACAATCTTTGGACCCTGAGAAAGAACATAGGCTACCTTTTATACCGGAAAAATATGATGTTCCCGAGGGAAAACTAAAAAGCGCGATATAACCGAACTCCACGCGGGCGAAGACACGGGCGGAAAGCATACAATATTTAGACCCTGAGAAAGGACATAGGCTACCTTTTATCCCGGAAAAATTTGATGTTCCCGAGGGAAATCTAAAAAGCGCGATATAACCGAAATTTACGCGGGCGAAGCCGCGGGCGGAAAGCTAGTTCTTAAATAAAAATAAATAAGTAAATCGCTTGATCCCCCGCTCCGCTCGCCACCGTATCTGCGCATGAGTGCCGCAAGCGTATCACAAAGATGAGATATTGCTATTCCGGACACGCGCGCGATTCAACCTCCTCTATTCACCGCCGCCGACAGTTTATAATCGTCTGTCCGTTCGTGAATTTTATTTGCAATGATATCACAAAGGTTCTGTATCTGTATAGAACTCTCTTAAATAATAATGTCAATTGACTTTTTCTGTTTTGTGGAAACGTGTGTGTAAACAGGGTTATGAAGAGGGTTATGCATTTTTTTTTTGTTTTTAAGCTATTGCATAGCTTCTATCGCGGGCCTTGAGCGCGGGGACCGAATCCAGAAATTCCGCAACGAAAAAACCTCACGCTTCCCACTCCGACGGGCACGGAGGTATATATGCTGACCTACCAGGCCCTCATAAATGCGTAAGAACATTGCAAATATCCAAAAATTTTTTACGGCCCATTCACTCTAAACAAAACTGAGTAAATAGGAAGGAAGACGGTAATTGAAAGCGAGGTGATCAATGTTAAACCCAGCAACACGACCAACGATGCTGCGCCAGAGGGAGATTGATCTAGAGACCCTCCACGACCAAACTCCAGACACAACATCAATTGGCGCACCGTAGGTACCCGACACACATCGCAACACAAATCCTCAGAATCGTTCTCCGTACGGCTTCACCAGACATCATGCCGGAACACGACGAATCGCTTGGCGGCAAGACTTTGTCTGGTGGGTGGTAACTTCTGCCGGTAGTCGATGTTATAGAATAGATACCAGCACAGATTACAGAATACTAGTACCAGTGAGAAAACACATACATAGGTTCTTATGAAGACATCACCAGTCACATGACGATCACACGCGTTGGTATGGCTTTGAAATTGGCTTTCAAGTCTGTATGAAGCCGTAGATGTTTCTTAAGTTTTCTCAACAAGTACTTTGAAATTATTATGGTTAACAAATGCCATATTGAATCTACTTTAGAACATGGATTAGGCCTGACAGAGAGAGGATTTAGTGCGGGTTATTTCACGTCCATTTATCACAGTTCACCGCATCCCTAGAGCTGACCTGTTGCTTTTTTTTGTCAAAAACATCACATTTGGCTAATAGTCGTCTGAACATCGCAGTAAAAACGGGTTATTTTTCGGGAGATCATATTTCTTTTATTATTTAAGTTTTGGAAAAAAATCTAATGATAAAGGCACCTATAGGGGGAAGTGGGGCACCTTGATACGGTTTTTACTTAGACCCAATAAAAGACGATCTAATGATAGTTACATCCAATTTAATGACCATAATATATTCAATATACAGTATGTTAACTAACAGAGGGCGTTCCCGTTAACCCGAAATAGTATAGCATACATACATGCTAAAAAAAATATTTCCATTCGAAAACAAAATGTTTTAAAATTTTTTCAATATGAAAATATTCAATAAAAATTTTAAATTGACATGTAAAAGAAACACACTGTACACGCGAACATGAAAGACGGCAACGTCGCAATTTATTTATGAATGACGAGCCGCGTATGCGGCGGCGATCTAAGATCTAATTGATTGATGTGTGTTGGGCAATGCAACGTTAGGTAGATACTATTCCGCGCTACTATTTTGATTTAAAACAGGAGGTTTCAAATTTATTTTCAATTATAATTTCTTTTTATTCGGATTATTTTATGCTTATTTTTCTATGCTGATATTTTTATTTTAATCTATTAATGATATATATTAACGAGTTTAAGGGAACGCCCTCTGTTATTTAACATACTGTATATTCAGTTAACTTGTTACATACAAATTAACCGATACATTTAATCACAAAACGTATTAGAGCCTATTTACTAAAAAATGAAATTTGTATCAATGTACCCCACATGCGGGGTACATTGGTACATATACTGGTACTTTGGTTCATAGAAATATTCCAATAAATTAAACAAGTTTTATTGATTTTTCTGACCTTTATTTATTGATTGTTTTAATTATATTTATTCGCTGCTTTTGCTATTGATAATTTCTCTTCCAACACATCAGATATCGCAGAAGCCATGGAAATTTCATTGATGGAACTTCTATTCATCTTGCGTTTAAATGTTTAAATCATTTTTCTATAAAGAAAATAAAATATTGGGGTATCAATGTGCCCCAAGACCACTTGTATCTATGTGCCCCTGCCTACTACAATCGAAATTAACATTTTATAAAAATTAAGCAATAAATAATTAAATAACTTAAGTCTATTTAATGTGATGACAGATATGTACTTACCAAATGTCTTAATATAACACAGGTAACACTAAATAAATTAGAAGAATTACATCCGAAAGAAAAGTACGAAAATTTTATTGCGAACATCAGAAACAGTTTTTTACGTGCTAGTCGCTAGTCGTCGAGTGAACGTTGCTCTGCGCTGCGTGGCGGATGGCTCTTGTAACGCGTTTTGTTTTCGACGAATATTGACTGAATCTATGTGCCCCTTGTATCAATGTACCCCGTCTCCCCCTAATCAATGTGTAAAACTGTAGAAAAAAATTGCTCTAAAAGCGTACCTAATCCACGTAGTAAAGAGCGGAATACGTTTGAATAGAGAAAGCAACACTAGAGTCCCCTTTTAACATTGTAATATGTACAACCAACTTATAGCGGACCGCAGGATTTGGTTAAGTTTTTCTAATCAATACATAGTATAAAACAAAGTCGCTTTCGCTGTATGTCCGTATGTATGCTTAGATCTTTAAAACTACGCAACGGATTTTGACGCGGTTTTTTTTAATAGATAGAGTGATTCTTAAGGAAGGTTTAGACTACCTTTTATCCCGGAAAAAATTGATATTCCCAAGGGAAATCCAAAAAGCGCGATATAACCGAACTCTACGCGGGCGAAGCCGCGGGCGGAAAGCTAGTAAAATATATAAGAAAAATACAGTATAGGTTAAGAATAATTACGGATCTCCAAATCCACGGCTTCGTTGGCGGCAGGAACATTAATGTAAGTAAGTCGTAACACTCATACTTCTACATCCTCTTGTCTGACCGGCAGATAAACGACGCAGTGAATCAGTGACATTTACTGGACGCCAGTTTAATGTAGACTTGCCAGTTGGTATATTAATGTCCGTCTTTGATGTAGACGTCAAATACATCAAATATCTCTCTCATCTCAGCGTTAATCCCAGTCGCATCCGTAGCTTTTTCAGCTTTGGAGTCTGGGGTCCGCTTTACCAGTCTAACTGTTGATTTTGGCTAAACTTCGATATTTTCCGTGAAGCGACTGCCGTCTGACCTCCACAACCCGAAGGCGACATCCAAACATTGCAGTTACAACCGCGGTATTACCTTACTCCTCCGAAACAGCAAATTTGTAAATTATTTGAGACCTTTTGCAACTGACTTCCGGTACTCAAAATAACATTTCCATTCAGTCAATAGAAGTCGTTGCAAACTGGATTCAAATAATATTTAATCTTCAGTTCCGGAAGTTGCTTAGCACACCGGCTAGTGACAGTTTGTAAAGAGTATAGATATAGGTATAGTAGTATAGATGTATAGCACATGGCGAAGAATTTAAAAAGTTAATGGGTGGAATATTGGATTAGGTGGAGAGACGTGCAAAGAGGCTGATTGGTGACCCTGATCTAACTCGAGTTGGTCTCCAAAGCCTAGAGCACAGGCGTAGAGTAGCCAGCCTTTCGGTGTTCTATAGGATGCATTTCGGGGAGTGTGCGAGGGAATTGCATGATTTAATTCCCCCATCTCCGTTCCACCAGCGGACGACCCGTCGTACGGGTGGTTTCCACCCTTACGTTGATAACACCTCTACGATCCGGACGAAGCGTTTCGCCTCCTCCTTTATACCGCGTACATCGAGGGACTGGAACAATTTGCCAGCGGCGGTGTTTCCGTCGGACTACAATTTGAGTGTCTTCAAGGCTAGGGTGAATAGGCTCTTAATAAACTAGTGCGCTTTACCATCAACGATTGCGTCACTGCTTACCATCAGGCAGGATTGCGGTCAAGCGCTGGTTTATAATATGTAAAAAAAAATATATATAAAATTGAAAAGGTTACACTGCTCGTTTTCTTGCACCCATCCGCTCTGGTCTACATATAGCTTGCTAAGCAACCTTGAATTCGTGGACAAACCGACTACGGTTTGTCCACAAATTGCGAGATGCACTGATTTTTAGTCTTTAAACTCTGGAATATGCGACAAGAATATATTTGACAAAGTTTCCCAAACGCTGCCCTTGCCCAGGGTTGATTGCCAAATTAATGTAAAAAAAAAACAAAGCTTTAACTTTAGTTCTAGCGTAAAACCGCCTCGAGTCGGTGGTCCCTATTATCTTATTCAGAGTACTACACTAATTTTAAGTTAAGTAATTACATCTTTTGCTTTCCATTTCTTTAAGAAAAGGATAGATGTTGTAAAACTACTTGGTCTATCTTAAGTAGGTACTTTTTATTTTTTGTTCTAATGTCAATGTAATTACAAAAAAACAACCGACTTCCAAAAACCACTACAAAGTGAAAAATAACTAATTTCGGAAGTCGGTGTCTTTGGTTTTGTATATTCGTTTTTTGACACCGACTTCGAAATTAGTTATTTTTCACTTTGTAGTGGTTTTTGGAAGTCGGTTGTTTTTTTGTAAAAAAGTTTTTATTTTACACTTTTTAGTTGTTAAATGTATTCAGTTGCATCCGGTCAGACTGGAAGCTGACGCAAATATAGTTGGGAAACGACGTAATTTTGTTTAAGTACTTTAATGTTTACCCGTAAATATTCCTTCAACTGCCAATGATCTTCATCATAAAATTTACTGCAGACTATTAATCGAGCCCAAATACAAGATAGCTGCTGTGAATTGTTGAGGAGTTCCTTCGACTGTCTGCCGGCTCCATCATCAAATCTACTCCAGACCTTTATTGAATTGTAGTGCTTTAAAATACTTAATGAAAATGCTAAGAAATGCATTAGTCGCCCCTGCAATTTTTGAAAGTTCCCCTTGTTTTCTCTGGTCTTCCACCATCAAACCCTGATATCCTTAATATGGGACCACCTTGGGAACGTCTTCTTTCCAACAGAAAAAGAATTATCAAAATCGGTTCCTAAACGACGAAGTTATGCGCGAACAAACATAAAAAAAAGCATATATACGGTCGAATTGAGTAACCTCCTCCTTTTTGAAGTCGGTTAAAAAGAAACAAAATTACTGACTTTGAATATAGCAACCATAGTAAACTGGTTTTACTGTTTTTTATTCTTTTCAACATTATTCCATAATACCAGAAATTACACAGATTCCAGCATACGTTATCAGCACGAGGCTCTGTACATTTTACAATCTTTAAAAGGAGATTGGTGGTAAAAAATATACCTAGTTACCATGTCTGCTGCAGTTTCTGGTATGTCCCTAAATGGTATTCCGATGCTTTGTAATAGAGAAGGATACACAGTGTGGAAATTTAAAATGCGAATGTTGTTAATGCATCAAGGATTATTGGAAACAGTAAGCGGAACAGTTGAAGGGAATAAGACGCCCGACGATGTACGTAAGGATGAAAACGGAGTACGTAAGGGTGCTGCTATTTCCATTGTTCGACCAGCTAAGACCGCAAAAGAAGCGTGGGATGCTATTCAAAAATCCTACGAGGATCGCAGTTTGGGTCGTAAACTGTCACTGGAATGCAAGTTGTACAGGTACTCCTTATCTGATTTTTCTGGCGTAGAGGCTTACTTAACGGCAATAACTACAACAGCACTAGACCTGGTTGATATTGGCAAGACGATAGAAGATTGTTCTCTGGCAGCAATTATATTGGGAGGTCTCGCTTCGAGCCCATGATCATGGCGCTTGAGAATGGGAGCGTTGAAGTCACAACAGATTTGGTGAGGACTAAGGATGGAACTGCGTTGCAAACAAAACAAGTTTCGGTGTAAGAAGCCTGGGCACAAGAGCCCCAATTGCCCTCTAAAAAAGAAGGAGAAAAAGGCAAAGGCGAGTTGCTCGACAGAAAGTTGTTCTAAGAATAAGGGACTGGGTGATTCCTTCAAATACATAATATACATATTATCTCTGGTTGCTTTCGTCTGGCTAATGGCGAGTATCTGTACAGGTATAACCAAGAAACTAGGATTATTCACCAGAATAATCCAACCAATATAAACTTGTGGATTCTGAAGTACCGTATTATAAGTATGTGCCCGACCCAGTTCTAGAAAATGACTAGACTAGTTGTTTCAAGTTCAGGAAATGTCACGAAATTGGCTTCGGATGGTGTCACGGAACTGGCTTTGTCTGCACCTAATGTTCAGATATCTGAGAAATGGATTATCGACTCTGGTGCAACTACTTATATGACTCTACATGCTGAATGGTTTAATAGTTACCAACCCCATGATGGGAAGAAAACTGTCGCAAATGGTAAAAGTTTGCCGGCTGTGGGCTTAGGGGATATTACGATTGACACAAATACCAATTACAAGAAGATTTCTAATGTTGTACATGTTCCTGATCTAGATTGTAATTTACTGTCGGTTAAAGAAGCAGTAAAGAAAGGTCTCTCAGTTGTTTTTGATAGTAATGGCTGTAATTTTTATAATTCTAATGATGTATAATTCTATTTGTGGTGGATTGTACACTTTAGATTGTACAGTAAAGCCGCAAAGTGTTTCAGCTTATAATGTTCACACTAATTTGTCCCAGTTTCAGCTTTGGCATAAGCGTCTAGAACACCTCTGCCGTATTGGTATGGATCTACTTAGAAAAGGTCTAGCTGTTGGAGTGGAGTATACTGAGGTTGACAAAGAACCATGCGTACCTTGTTTAGAAGGTAAGCAGGCCCGGAAGCCTTTCAAAAGGATAAAGTGTAAGAAGGCTTCGTCACCATTAGAATTGATCCATACGGATGTTTGTGGACCCCTGTCCACTGAATCTTTTTAAGGCAATAAATATTTTATTATTTTTGTAGATGATTGAGACACGTTTTATAACCCTTTATTGTATGTCATCTAAGATAGAAGTTCAGAAGTATTTTTGTGGTTTCCAAACACCTGTTGAGAGACAGACTGGCATTAAAATTCGAAGCCTTCGGTTAGACAATGGGACTGAGTACGTCAATAAGGAGTTGACAGACTATTTGCAGGCTCAAGGGATTCGACATGAAACGTCTGTACCATATAGCCCTCAACAAAATGGGGTAAGTGAACGTTGCAATCGTAGTATTGTGGAGAAGGCCCGTTCCTTGCTGGCACAGAGCTCTCTGTCGAAAGCTTTTTATCAAGATACTGTTGAGACCAGTGTTTATTTAAAGAATAGGTCACCTCATCGTGCACTTGATGGTAAGACGCCATATGAAATGTGGTGTGGGAATAAACCCGACCTGTCTCATTTAAGGCTATTTGGTTGTCGAGCTTTAGTTCACGTGCCTTCCTGCCAGAGAACTAAGCTAGATATGAAAGCTTCTGAATGTGTATTCGTTGGATATTCAGACGATCCAAGGAGTTATTATTTCCGTAGTGCGGAAAACCCTCGGAGATTGATTAAGTCACGGGATATTACGTTTTTTGGAAATAACTTTTCAGGATTGAAGGATAAGCCCGTTTAGCCTGATCTTGTTATGAGTCCCAATGTCAATAACTGGTTTTCACAAACTTCTTCAGATACCACATCGCTACTGGCAACTTCTATCTTATTTTCTTAACCTACTTCAGAAGACCTGGAGATGGCCCCGGTAGAGCAAGCTGAGGTTTTTGTGGACGTGACTGATGAAACGGGTGATGTAGGTGACGTGGAGTCTTCACATTCGGGTGAACAAACTGATCTGTCTCTGGTTCCTTCAAATGAATCCAGTAATGTTTGTCCTGAAAGACGATATCCTGTACGAATACGTAAGCCTCCAGATTATTATTCATACGGCTCTCTCGGTGATGACTTGTTATGTGATGATCCGAAAAGTTATCGTGAAGCTATTAATAGCGTTGATAAAGACAACTGGATCTCTGCAATGAAAGATGAGTACAATGCCTTGTTGAATAAGCAGACTTTGACATTAGTGGATAAACCAAATAAAAGGGTTATTCCATGTAAGTGGGTGTTCAAGATAAAGAGAGACGCGCACGGTGCAATAGTCAAATATAAAGCACGACTAGTTGCGAAAGGTTTTAGTCAAGTTTGGGGTACTGACTATAATGAAACATTTGCCGCTGTGGTCGAAATTCACCTCTGCGTACCCTTATAGCGTTGGCGGCAGAAATGGATTTGAAAATACAACACATGGATGTTGATACCGCATTCCTCAATGGGGACTTAGAGGAGGAGGTGTACATGCAACAGCCTAAGGGATTTGCTGAGCACGGGGCAGAAGGTAAAATCTGTTTGCTCAGGAAATCCATTTATGGGTTGAAGCAAGCAACTCGAGCCCGGAATATTAAATTGCATCAAACCCTATCAAAAATTGGCTTTGCACGAATATCTGCGGAATCATGTGTTTATTTGAAAAAGTTTGGTAGTGAAACAATAATTTTCGCAGTCCATGTCGATGATCTTATTGTCTTTTACAAAGAAAAAAGTTCATTTGTCATTGTCAAAAATTATTTGGAATTTTTTTTTCTCTTTAAAATATTTGGGACAATTGTCATATTGTTTAGGCTTAAATATTATCCGTGATGACGATAATATCGTGGTCAATCAGAAGAACTACATTCAGGCAGTGTTGGAGCGGTTTAATATGCGGGATTGTAAGGAGATGTCTACACCTTTGGAGAATAACAAGTTAGAGAAAGACAATCCAACATCGCTTGGCGAATATCCTTACCAAAACTTGATAGGATGTCGCTTGGTTTGCAGCTGTGAATACGAGACCCGATATAGCTTATGCCACAAGCTTTTTAAGTCAGTTTAATAACTGTTTTGATAAGAGGCATTGGTTGGCCGCAAAAAGGGTGTTACAGTATTTAAAAGGTACTGTGGTTTACTGTATTACTTACAGGAAAGTTGGTGGACGTCTGTGTGGACACACGGATGCTGACTGATTAACTTCAGAACCTTGCGCCCAACCTGCTAGCGACTTGGCAAGTATCACATCCTTTTGTGACGAAAATGTGACGCACCTTTTGATACTCGCTATAATTTGTGACGGCCTTGGTCTGGTCGATATTGCTTGTTGAAGCAATGGCTGTTTACACCTTGCGCCCACCAGTTTTCTTATGATTATTAAGTAATTACTTAGTTTCGGTTTCTCGTTTCTTGTCACGATAGCTAAACGCATTCGTCACTGATATAAAATTCAGGTTTCAACCCTGTAAGATCTCAGGTTGTCGAAATATGAGGAGGGCGCAAGGTTCATATTTATGAACGTTACGCCTACCGTGTATCTCGACAATGGCTGGACCAAAGAGTTTGAAACTTTGATATTATGCAGTGACGGATTTGTGACATCAGTGCCACGAGCATTAAGACTTCGTACTGTCGTTATAGTTATAGTTAATAGAAAGGGGTGACCATCAATAATGGTGAAAACTCGGACTTTTTGTTTTAGAAGAAGTACCTACACTACTGCATTAGGTAGTATGAAATATAATCAAAAAACACATTTATTCGTTAACTATTTATTACAAATCATTATCACAGATTGTTGACATAACCAAAGGAATATTGGAGCATAAACCTATTAAATATTATCTTACGTAGGTACCTATTATGTTCTTTGCACAGTAGTTGAATGTTAGTATCATTAAAATTGTAATCAAACTCGTTCAACAATTAAGTCATAAAAATAAAATAACACAAAGAAATACAATAATAGATTGATCAAATATTAAATGATAGGTATAGATACCTACTTACCTATTTTATAAATATTAATACTCGTAGGTCCAATAGAAGGAACAGGTAAGTACCTATAATACCACAACATGAACGCTCAGACCAAAGCCGTCACAAATTATAGCGAATATTAAAATGTGCGTCATATTTTCGTCACTAAAGGATGCCCCGGCTCTGACGGCATAACCAACAGAGTGATCCGCCTTTGCCCTGCCCACCTAATCATCCTCTTGACCACCATCCTCAATGGTGCACTGGGGAATAACATTTTCCCACAAACGTGGAAAGAAGCCACAGTCATAGGCATTCCCAAGCCCGATAAGCCTAAAACCGAACCGTCCAGTTACCGTCCCATCAGCTTACTCAAAGTTCTCGGTAAGATCTATGAGAGGCTTATATATAAGCATCTCAGAGCCTACGCCGAGAACAAGGGCCTTATCCCATTAGAACTATTCGGGTTCCGTACCCAACACTCCTGTCCGCAACAGATCCTACGCATCACTGAACATATTCACGCAGGGTTCCTGCGTGGTATGTACACAGGCGTAGTTTACTTCGATATAGCGAAGGCGTTTGACAAAGTCTGGCACAACGGCTTAATCTATAAGCTGTACCAACTCGGTGTGCCTGATCGTATGTCCTCATCTTACGGGACTTTCTATCAAACCGCACCTTTCGCTATAAAATCGAAGGAGCGCTCTCCTCCCCCCGCCCCATCCGTGCAGGTGTTCCCCAGGGCTCTGTATTAGCCCCCCTCATTTTCACACTTTTCACCAGCGATATCCCGAAAAGCAGTAAGGCTCAACTCGCTCTGTTCGCAGACGACACAGCCATCTACTGCTCGGGACGCAGTCCAGACTGGATTCGCCTCCATCTTCAATCTGCGGTCAACAAGCTCGCTGACTGGTTTATGAAATGGAAGATTGAAGTCAACCCCCTAAAAAGTCAAGCGGTACTCTACAGGAAACCGCGAGTCAGTGTCACCCTTCCACGACCCATCACCTTGAACGGCAAGCCGATCCCTTGGGAGAAACAAGACAAGTACCTAGGTGTGATTCTCGATCAAAACCTCAACTTCTCAGAGTACATTGAGACTAGGGTTGTAACGGAGGCTTGTTAGCGGAGGCGGATGCGGATGCGGAGGCGACGAGTCTCACCTCCGCGGATGCGGAGGTTAACGGAGGCGGAGGTGAAAGTACTTAAAGAAAAAATTGAAATTAAAGGTTAATTAAAACATTTTTTTTTATTTTATTACATACATTAATAGTAGTATACTTGGTAAAAAAATATTACCTTCTTGTAATTAAAATTAAGGAGAAACAAATTGTGTTTGCCGCATTCCCGCCTCGCACTAGTTGATTCTTGACCATTTCGCGCTCAAACGCGGCCGGACGGTTGTCGATCGTCGCAGCTTGCGCGTTATTTATTTTATGAATACGTAAATAAACCTCCGTTATAACTCCGCAAAAATTGTGCGGAGGCGGAGGCGGAAGCGAAGATACGATTTCTTGCGGAACTTCCGCAGTAACGGAAGCGGAGGCGAAGCTCCGTTACAACCCTAATTGAGACGGTCCGCGCTCGCGCCGCCTTCGCTCTAGGTCGACTCCACCCCGTCCTCAACCCGCGTAGCAAGCTATCGCTCAGGTGCAAAATGCGCTTGTACAAAGCTTGCATACGCCCGATTATGACCTGCGCTTGTCCAGTCTTCGCACATGCCAAGCCACGTCATATCCATAGGATGCAAGTAGTCCAAAACCGATTCCTCCGTAAAGCCACAAATGCCCCTTGGTTCGTCCGAAATGAGATCCTCCATCTTGATCTCAAAATCCCCACCATCCAGCAGTTCATGAAACGCCTTTCCAAGCGTTTCTTTGACACTGCTGCCAAGCACCGCAATCCTCTTATAGCAGCGGCCGCTAATTACACTCCCTCCACCATCTCCCGACTTCGCCGCCCTCGGCATGCCCTCTCAGACCCCGATGACCCCATTACCCTCCTCCAAGAGGCCAATAGGGCCACCAGCACATTACACAAACACAGACCGACCTACCGACCTCGCCGCCGAGGTCCACCGCGACGCACTCCACGTAGTAATCCCCTCCCCCGTCCCTTGTCCGATGAAGGCCAGCCCGCGCCGCAGCTGAGCCAGTAATATCATAATGTCCCAACAAGAACCTCTGAGTTTGTTTCGGCGTTTCTTCTTAGAGCTAGTACTAGAAAACGCCGCGGTCATCAAACCATTAAGTATAACTTTCGATCCAGCCGTCCCCTGCTGTCCTCTCTAGCGATGCCCTAAAGTCCAGTTAAGTAGTTACGGCCTCTAAAGGCCACCTACGAGATGCCATATCAAAAAAAGAAAAAACTAGAGGATATGATACTTGCCAAGTCGCTAGCAGGTTGGGCGCAAGGTTCTGAAGGTAATGCTGACTGGGCGAACTGTGTGCATGACCGCCGGTCGTACACCGGTTACTACTTTACGCTAGCAGGTGGACCTATTAGCTGGGAGTGTAAGAAACAGCCGACGGTAGCCTTATCTTCTACAGAAGCTATATAAGTCCTTGACCAGTGCTGCAAAAGAGGCTATTTTCCTCAGACGGTTAGTGTGTGACATTACTGGTTTTGTTGATAGGGTGTTGTTATACAACGATAGTCAAAATGTACAGAAACTTGTGCTCAATCCAGTCCACCACAATAGAACCAAACTTATTGATACGAGATATCATTTTATTCGTGAAAAGGTTACGGAGGGTCTTTATAGACACAAAATTTATACCTGCGGATAAAATGACAGCCGACTTTCTAACTAAGCCCTTATGGCGCGTAAAACAGCTTAGGTGCGTTGTTAATATTGGTTTGATAAATAGGTAGAATAATTTTCTGTTTATTTTTGGTCGGTTTATATTTTGTACCTATTTAGTCTGGTAGTAATGTTTTATTTTGTATTGTGTTTAGCATTTTTTCTTAGCAACTTTGTCTTTTTATTTCCATTAAGGGCGGATGTTGTAAAACTACTTTGTCTATTTGGTACTAAGTACTTTTTAATTTTTGTTCTAATGTCAATGTAAAAAGAAACAAAATTACTGACTTTGAATATAGCAACCATCGTAAACTGGTTTTACTATTTTTTATTCTTTTTAACATTATTCCATAATACCAGAAATAACACAGATTCCAACAATAGAAGATAACATTTTAATTTAATCCTGTCAAATTAAGCTACTCCAGAGACAGTTTAGACGCGACATGGCGACCAAAAATACGCCGTAAATTGGCATATTTTTGGTCGCAATGAGGACTAATTTGACAGGTGTAAACTAACGTTTTATCTTCTGTCCTTTTCTTAATGAAATAGAAAGAAAAGAATGCACTGCACTTAAATTTAATTTAGTTTGTGAACAAGGGAATCGGGGCCAGTATTTGAATTTCGAAGGCAAAGTTCTTAATACAAATGTGACAACTTAGTACCGAACTAAGCTGTCATTTTTATATATAGAACTGCATTTCCAAAGTTTTTTTTTTTTTTTGACGAGAAGGCTAAGATGAGTATCACGAGCATTTTTCATTGGACTTTTAAAATTAGTTATAGTGTCGTTTACTAAATAAAAGCGCGTGATTTATGTAGTAAAAAGTGCATTCAGTAAATAATTCATAAAGAACATTGAAATATCGCAGCATAGTGGCCACATCATGATTTTGCCTCAAACCTTCCACATAGACGGTTCACGCGGCCATCTTTTTCAACTGTCATTATTCCGATTGATATCCGCCATTATCGTGAAATAAAATTTTCAAAGAATTTCTATAATTTATATAAGTTATACGTGTTATTGGCAAAATTGTGGTGTATATTCCACAGAGGCCATTGATCAAGAGTTGAGGTGAGTTGCATTTCTATAACGGTCAGGTTCATAATTCAATAAATATTTAGATGGTTTTACCCCTGATCTAAACAGAATCTTTATTTTGTAATAACGCGGTAAATGTCTGAGCTTTGTTTGGCAGTAAATGCCAGACTAATGATCGTGATTCTTACGTAGCTATGTGAAACAAGGACGATACATTCCCTTTGAACTATACTCACGACTAACAAGTAACAATCTTCCTAGAGATTTTGCAACGTCACTATTCTAAAGAGCGAGCTTCGTTCACCGGTGAAATCATCACGTTAGTATTCTAGGACAGAGTAAGCAGAGGTCTATATGTATATACAGTTGAGTTTTTTAAGAACCGCCCTTTTTTTTACATATTATAAACAAGCGCTTGACCGCAATCCTGCCTGATGGTAAGCAGTGAAGCAATCGTTGATGGTAAAGCGCACTAGTTTATTAAGAGCCTATTCACTCTAGCCTTGAAGACACTCAAGTTGTAGTCCGACGGAAACACCGCCGCTGGCAAATTGTTCCAGTCCCTCGATGTACGCGGTATAAAGGAGGAGGCGAAACGCCCCGTCCGGATCGTAGTGGCGTTAACAACGTAAGGGTGGAAACCAGCTGTACGACGGGTCGTCCGCTGGTGGAACGGAGATGGGGGAATTAAATCATGCAATTCCCTCGCACACTCCCCGAAATGCATCCTATAGAACACCGAAAGGCTGGCTACTCAACGCCTCCAACCAACCAACCAACTCGAGTTAGATCAGGGTCACCAATCAGCCTCTTTGCACGTCTCTCCACTGAATCCAAAATCGAATCGAATCTAATTTCGATTTATTAATCTTTGGCGATAATCATTGAATACGTGTTTTTTTCTTTTAGCATCACTTAATACAAAAATATTGAGATATCACATCACAAAGTTATCAAATTTTGATAAAAATATATAAAAAGTTGATGCTTGTTGACATCGCGCCGTGCCATCGGCCAGCCCGCCCCACGCTGCGCCAAAGTTCATTAAACACAATCGTTTTAAATCAGTGATCACGCAGAGCGGATAATTCTTGCGAGAAAATGATTTAATATGAATTAAAGTGGAATAAATTAAACCAATTAAATTATTAATACGTATCTTTTTTTTTTTTTCAAAAATGAAATTAGTGAATGATACCTAATGCCTAGAAAAACTTTGGACGGTTCTTAAAAACCCAACCTCTATATATACAACGTGTAACAAAAAGGCCAAAGGCATACCAAGGGCATGGCATCTTTAGATGATATCAAACGATATCGGAAGGGTTTCAACTCAAAATAACATACTCAAAAAATTGGTACTAAATTTTCGGTTTCGTGTGTTTCTTAAAATCAAATCATAACAAACGTGGCAGCACACTAGATACGTTAATAACTACTCGTTACCCGTCACATTAATTGCCAAAATCCAATAAATGTCTTCAATATCTCTGTGCGACTAGTATGATAGTAGCCTATCACATGCGGTGTTTTTCCTCATAACTTCCTAACATAAAGAGATAGGATTAAAAAACCCTTCCAATATCGTTTGATATCATGTAAAGATGCCATGCCTTTGTTATGTATATACCCTTTGTTCAATCCTACCTTTGAACAGTGATTCAGCATTTCGGCAGCGCACGCGCGACCTACTTCAAATATTGTTGAAATTGCAGATTTCACGTATGGAATACCAAGACGTTTGTGTATTTGTGTGTGTTGGGAAAAAGTAGTATATAAGCTGTAATATTGTAAAAATAAATCAGATTAGAATTTATTCTGGTCTCATTACCCCTCACTGTGGCCAAGACACCCTTAGCCATCTCTGATCAGTCCTGTGAGTCTGCTGGACTGGCAGTGAGTTTACCCTTCACCCTTACCTGGAAATCCTACCTACTATCCGTCTGTTACCTTAGGTCTCTTGGTGCAGACATCCCGCACTTATTTATATATTTATTTATTACGAACTATATGGTAGGTCAGGGCTGTAGGGCTTATAGGACTTAGGGTCGTAGGGACTGTAGGGCTTATAGGTCTTAGCTTAGGTTCTGTTACCTTGCCATATAGGCGCATGTACTGCCACTAATAAGGGTGGTCGTACACCCTTTATGTTACACCTTTATATTTTTTTTTTGTTCTGGATGGGAAATGACCTCTCCCGCTCTGGGCGGAGCGGAAGGGCGTGTCACTTTTATTGACTAAAACCCACCCGTGTTCCTTCACTTGCCTGTGCGCCACGGCCACGGTTTCTTTTTTAACCAACCCACAACCCTGGCCCAGGAGGCATCAGTCTTCGTGGAACCCTTCACGATGGGCTGAAATCTCTTTGAGGCGCACGTAAAACACAACTCGCCGTCTACCCGAGCCTGGTCCTTAACGGGCGGCGAGCTGCCCACTAGCACTAACCGCCGCAGGTACCTACATATTTAAGCCTTGTGTATTAGAAGGTTATTATCATAAACTAGGCACTCATTGAGATTCCTGGCTGCTGCAAAAAACGGTCGTTTTGCCCGGTTTGGAAACTGAACCCAGCACCTCGCGCTCTACTGTTGCGCGACCGCTAAACAAACGAGGTAATCAACGTTACTTTGCAAACTTGCTTGTGAATGGGACGGTAATTCCCACGGATTGTCCGAAAGCCCATATACCATGATCCCTGACACCCAAGTAAAAGAGCACGGTTCGATTTTTGCCAGTAAAAGTCTACACCTCCAATGGATAACATCTCATACTCTCATATTAGCAATGGGTTTCGTTTTGACACTTCAACCAAATTCATTACACATCCATACTACATACATTATATTTTCTCATAGACACTCGTATACATGGGAGTACCCAGGTGGGGCAGGGGGAGGCAGCTTGCCAGCAGTGACGGATTAACCCTTAATCAAATTAAGCAATTGCCTAGGGCATCACGTCTGGGGGGGCACCAGAAGAAGCACAAAAAAAAGTCCGTCCTTAGGGCATCACGAATCACGTCTCACTCTCACGTCACCAAAAAATGTTTCTAGGACTAATTTGAAAATTCGCGCGTTTTAAGTTGACATAGAGTCCGACCTAATAGTCATAACCCCGCTCCCGCTTGCCCACTCGCTGCCCGCTAGTGCATTCGGCAATTCGAATGTACCGGAATTCAAGTTGTGACCGATTCTAGTTGACATACGGATAGGGGGGCCCACAGGCGTGGATTGCTTAGGGCATCAAGTAGTCTTAATCCGTCACTGCTTGCCAGACATCATGCAGGAACACGACTAATCGCTTGGGGACAAGATTTTGTCTGGTGGGTGGTAACTTCTGCTGGCAGCGGATATTATGTAATACCACCGAAATAAAACAAAGTTTTAATAAATACAACTTCATTCAAATATAAATAATAAAACCACTATTTATAGCAAGTTACAGTATCATACACAATATTATACACAAGTTTATACTAATCACATGTTTTTTTATCACTTAGTTTTCGTTAATACAGTATTTACAAATACGGTATAATGATCAAAATAAATCATTTCGAATTCACAGAAACTTGCGCTTGCGCACCTTTAAGATTTCCAACGTCAAGATACTATCGTGGGCTTCCACGTTCCACTTCATACAGTTTATGGAACCAGTTCAGGGAGATTCCACTATAATATTGCTTCGTTTGAAATTATAAAAGCAAAATTTACAACTTTTTTAGGTTCCCGTATGCAAAAGGTAAAAAAGGCCAACGCTAGACAGCAAACCTCCCAAGTGTAGTGTGTCCATAAGCTTCAATGGAACAGCGCTTTTAGGTGTAAAGTTTTCTTCCTAGCAAAGCTTTTTGGTGGTCGTGGTGGCCTAGTAATTAAAACACCAGCCTCTCAAGTATAAGTGTGCGGGTTGGGTTCCAGGCCAGGCAAGTACCAATGTAACTTTTCTAAATTATATGCACTTTCTAAGTATACCTTAGACACCATGACTGATTACAAGGTGAAGGAAAACATCTTGAGGAAACCTGCCCCCTAATCGGCGAACACATTTTTGTCAAATGATTGCGACTAGTTGGGATCGTTTGGACCGAACGGATCAATGGGCGGTCCGAACGATACCAACTGATCCCAACTAGTCGCAATCATTTGACAAAAATGTGTTCGCCGATAAGGGGGCTGGACTTTTAAGTCTGAAATCGCCAACCCGCATTGTGCAAGCATGGCGATTCGCTCAATCCTTTGAGAGGAGACCTGTGCCCAGCAGTGGGACAGTAAAAAGGTTGATGATAAATGCTGTCTGTAATTATTACTATGTTAATAAAGTTGTATGATTTATTGCAGTTTTGTATATTTTTATTATTACCATTGGATAAGTTTTAGGAACAGTTAAAAAGTTATGTAAATTACAGTCATCATCACCAACCTTTTATCGTCCCACTGCTGGGCACAGGTCTCCTCTCATACAGAGAAGGATTGAGCGTAATCACCCCGCTTGCTCAATGCGGGTTGGCGCTTTCAGACTTAGGTCCGTATTACAGAACGTTACTCAAGCATTGATCTCTGCTTAAGCAGTAGTTTCAACCAATCAAAAGGCTTGAAACGAGACTTAAGTAGAGCTTGAGATTGAGTGACGTTCTGTAATACGGACCTTAAAGTCCAGTCTTAGAAAGTACATATAACTTTAAGTACATATAACTTTAGAAAAGTTACATTGGTACTTGCCTGACCTGGAATCGAACCTGCGAACTCATACTTGACATATAACTTTAAGTACAGTCAGAAGCAGAAATATGTATACATTGCCAAGACTCCAAAAATATGTAAACATCTTCGACTTTAAGACGAAGTGTTCAACTTGAAGAGCATAAAATTGTAGCCACCGGTTCACATCATAAATATGTATACGCTCATTGCTTCATTAATTTATGCCCACCACGAAAGGAACAATACTATGTATGCAAGCTTCCATCAATAGCATGTATTCACGCATTGGTTCATAAATTAATGAAGCAATGAGCGTATACATATTTATGATGTGAACCGGTGGCTACAATTTTATGCTCTTCAAGTTGAACACTTCGTCTTAAGTCGAAGATGTTTACATATTTTTGGAGCCTTAGCAATGTATACATATTTTTGCTTCTGACTGTACATATAACTTTAGAAAAGTTACATTGGTACTTGCCTGACCTGGAATCGAACCTGCGAACTCATACTTGAGAGGCTGGTGTTTCAACCACTAGGCCACCATGTCTTACTAATAAAGCATGCGTCACATTGTGAGATGAAATATTAAAATTCTAAATTCATTATTCTTTGATACCCCGAAACTTAAAAAGCTTAAGAGAACATCAATACGGATGTATCCAAGGTATGAAAATCAAAAAAACAATTAGTCCGTCTTATAGATTATAAAAAAAATTAAGACCCGTATTTTTTTAGTTTGTCGAAACTACCAAAAACTACTGAGATATACAATATGTAAAGAAAACCCTGTCCGATCCGTGAAGGTATTGTTAGGTATCGATAACTGATTCTACTAATGCCCACAAAAACAGGCAAATCTTAAAAAAAAACCCCCCTAAAAAAATAAATATTATTTCGCAAAAAGAGGTAACTTAATACATTTGCGGTATGCAACCCCTTTCCGCGGGTGGCGGGGGGCAGGGCACGCGGCACCTGTGACGTGGACGCGTCGCTATTCGCTTATAATAATACCGGTGTTGTCACTTTTTTAAAAATTACCAAATTTCGGGGAAATTGGAATTAATTCCCGGGAAAAAAGGATTATTTCAAAATTCATTAGTATTGTTACTATGATGATTATGTAAAATTTTATATTATATTTGGTCATGTGTTTACCTAACCTTTATTATCCTCATAGTTCGGACAGGGTTTTCTTTACATATTGTATAGCGTATTAAAGTTACTAAGTGGGGGCTAATTACGTCACGCCGTGTTATATTTTGTAACACAACGTGACGGCATGCGACATTTCAAATCAATATATCTTCCTAAGTATTAAAAAATAAAAAATACGTGTTCAATATTTTTTATAAATCTATCTGATGGTCATTACATTTTTTTTGAGGATACAACCCAACTGTTCTTTACGCCTTTTTAGCGTAGTTGTGTCGATTTTAATGTTCAGCAGGGTAATTACGTTACACACTATCAGTAGCAATGGGTTTCATTTTGAAAGTTCAACAACATTCATTGCGGTATTTACGTTGTTGAGCAGACACATTTTTCGAATATTTGGAGCAATGAATTAGCAATATACTTCAAAATGATTCCAATTAATAGCTGACCCGTGCGAAAAATTCGCACTATACTAATATCTGTCGATTGGTGGGTCGGACGTTCAGATTGGTTCGATAGAAAGAGAGAAAAAGGGAGAAAACGGGTTTCAGACCCTTGGAGAAATAATATATGGCGATAGTGTGTTACGCAATTATGGTGCTGGCCCCATTGATAAAATATTAAACAGATACGATATATTCTAACAAACTGACCAAAAAAAATGTGCCGAACACAGCAGCAGCACACATGCATATTTATATTCGGCATACATTGATACAGTGTGAGTGAGATGGGGCGCAATCTAAAGCATAGAGAAGAAAAAGATGGCTAGTGTTTGTCGTTTGTTTTTACGAGTGTATCGAGAGTGACTAAAGCGAGATACAGGACTTAGGTACCTCTTTTTGTACGCTTCATTTTTACTGCGCTAGTGACATATCTACCTTAGTTTAATATTATATCAATGGCTGGCCCTGTGAAGTCTGTAGCCAATTGTAATCAATCGCAATCCCCTTTATATTGACATTACAGCCACGTCCATTCCGTTATCAGCATTGATGAGCAAGTAAATTTTTCAAACCTTGGAAGCAATGGATTTAAATCTTCAAGCGCTTCGATCTACAATTATACTCGATTTCGGATGAGCGCATCAAAAGTCGTCAGAAAAATGTTTGTACTCTTATTTTCCGAGCGGTTTTTTTTTCTTAAATTACCAAGCAATACTTCGAAATTTTATTTTATTTTTACATAGTGTAGTCGCCATTCAATGGCGAACTAACTGTACAGACGACAGCACCTCAAGCTACTACAATCTGTCAGATTTCCTTATGAGATTTTTAACTTTATCTCTAAAGTATTAAGGCTCAAGGTTAATTTGACAATGTCGGATAGCTTGACCCGCTCTCGTCCGTAAAACACAACCTCATTCATCATTATTGTTTTTAAAAATGTGAATCTGTAAACAAGTAACAGTTTATTTATCAAATATTTTCGCTGTGAGTTTTAGGGCGGGATTCTCATGTAAATTAGTATAACAAGTTGTAAAGTGTGCGTAACTGTGAATGGTCTTGTGGCGCCATCTAGGTAGCTACATGCAAACTACACTGTAGTATACGTCTAGGGTTGCCAGATAGGAAGTTACAAATCCGGGACAGTCGTCGACAGAGACTCTCTCGCAAAAAGAACGGCTAAAAAAAAAAAAAGGCTCATTCGAAATCAAATCAGGGAGAGTCGGAGGAAGAACGGCTAAAGAAAAAAACGGAGGAAGAGCGCTTAAAAAAAAAAAGGTCATTCGAAATCGGACACTCGTAAATTCTTACTATCATCTTTCTTACTATATTCTATACAAGATTAATAACTATTTAATTCCGGGACAAGAGGCAAAATTCCGGGACGGTCCCGGCTTTCCCGGCGGTCTGGCAACCCTATGTACGTCACGCAAGATTCTGCATCGCGCAAGCAAAATTTACTGCAGAATTAGAATATACTAGCGGCCGCCAGCGACTTCGTACGCCTAAGCTCCGTTCCTATTGGTCGCAGCGTGATGTTATATAGCCTAACTTAACAATAATAACTTAGCAATTCAAAAACTCCACAGAAATAGTAATAGTATTTAGATTCTTGTAACAAAGATGCTATCGCTACTCAGAGCTTACGGCGATTGCGGGGCGCCGCGCGGGGATGCGGGAGAGGCGTCAAATTGCAGCGAGGTGCACAGTTAACTTGAGCGAGTTATATCTATACTAATATATAAAGCTGAAGAGTTTGTTTGTTTGTTTGAACGCGCTAATCTCAGGAACCACTGGTCAGATTTGAAACATTCTCTGTGCGTTGGATAGCCCATTAATCCAGAAAGGCTTTAGGCTATATAACATCACGCTGCGACCTATAGGAGCAGAGCATAACTAACTCCACGCAAACGAAGTCGCTGGCGGCCGCTAGTATTTTATGTTTTTCAGATGTATTGCACTTAGCGTATGCGAAGTTTTAGCTAGCCAGTTTAAAATAACCCTGTCTCTGTTTTGGACTGAAATAACTGTCGCATCAAAGAGCTTGGTGGGATCATGTAGATGTGAATATTTTTGTGGACAAAGTTGCTGTTCACTACAGCTTACTTTACCGAAAAAATACCAATGCGTGTTTTTGTTTCATACCCGCGGTTTTACCCGCATAATTTTCGAATATCGCGAAAAAATTATACCTTGTTGTTTATTTTGTCATTTTGTGTCACTAAGGTACGTATTACAGATAGTCACTCAAAATTCAAGCTCTACTTAAGTCTCGTTTCAAGCCATTTGATTGGTTGAAACTAGTTTTAAGTAATGCTTGAGCAGAGATCAATGCTTGAGTTTCCTTCTGGAATACGGGCTTTAGTCTGTGCTGTTCTTTCTTTCTAGTAAGAAATAGGTCATAAATCATTGTTTATGCACCTCAATAACTAGCGTAGTAAAAAAATCTTTTTACTTCAACGGATTATTTTGCAGTTCATTAAAAATGCAAAATAATTCACAAAGTCCCTCAAAAAATTGCCTAGCGAAACTTCACAAACGGGATGGGTATTGCTATTAATTTAAGAAAAAGCAAAAAGGATTTTTTTATAAATTATAGGAAAATATCTTGGGATAAAGGAAATTTCAATTAACTAGACGACCCTGAAATTATAAACATATTTTTTTTTTTTTCATCTACAACGTTATATTTTGTTTATACGACACCTGAATACAGTTTGTTCAGAATAAGCAACTGAATCGATTCCAATATTTTTTACACCATGTTATATTTTTTACCAAATAGAAATTGAAACAAAAAAAGAAAGACAAATTGTTGCAGAGTTACCGAGCGGTTACGATAGATCATAATACTTGCGGGCGCGCCACAGCTGACATCAGAGGTCAACGCCCCGCGCTCGCCCGCCTGATCGGAGATTTGACCATATTTTTGTTGGGACAACCAAGTAGAATAGCAATTTTTTTTTTCTTGTTGAAATGGCGTCTCGTACGTGGCTACTAGGAGACCGTAACTACTTAATCGGACTTTCCTGTGGATGCCTTAATTAAAATTAAAGCCTCCAGCCAGGGGCACTTAAAACTAAATTAAAATTAGGCGACTACGCACTAAGGGCACCCCTTGTGGGGTACGAACCTCGGCTTAGGGCGTCGCTAGAGAGGACAGCAAGGGACGGCTGGATCGAATGTGTTCTTAATGGTTTGATGACCATGACGTTTCCTAGTACTAGCTCTGAGAAGAAACGCCGAAACAAACTCGGAGGTCATTGTTGGGACATTATGATATTACTGGCTCAGCTGCGGCGCGGGCTGGCCTTCATCGGACAAGGGACGGGGGAGGGGATTACTACGTGGAGCGCGTCGCGATGGACCTCGGCGGCGAGGTCGGTAGGTCGGTCTGTTTTTGTGTAATGTGCTGGTGGCCCTATTGGCTTCTTGGAGGAGGGTAATGGGGTCATCGCGGTCTGTGAGGGCATGCCGAGGGCGGCGAAGTCGGGAGATGGTGGAGGGAGTGTAATTGACAACCGCTGCTATAAGAGGATTGCGGTGTAGAATGGCAAGCTCATAACTTTGTGGATTCTCATTATATCTTTTTGAGATTTTGTACATAGATTCTTTACATAAAAATACTGGACACGTGTTTCGGATTTCGCATAAACAATAAAATAATGTTGGTATACCCATCTCGTTAGGAAAATTTTGCTTGCTAATCAAATTCGACCTATAGGATGTTTCTTTACTATACAGGCTGCTACTAAGAAGGCACCATTCCCTGACTCCTCTTCCACTGCGCACCGGAGCGTCGGTTGTGATTGCCCCGTGCAGACTTATTCTTTTCCTTCTTATCTCTATTGTGGAGGACATCCTTCTCTTGACCTTGGCCGCGGGGCTTGCCAGTCACGTCCATGTTCCTGTAAAGACGATACAAAAAAATTGGTTAAAACTATTATGAGACAACATCACTCAAAATTAAACGGGTACAATTTTTTTTTAAACAGCCTAGTGGTTAAAACACCAGCCTCTCAAGTATGAGTGCCCGGGTTCGATTCCAGGTCTGGCAAGTACCAATGCAACTTTTCTAACTTAAGATAACTTTACCTTTACTTTACCCTTTTTCTTTACTTTACTTTACTTTGATGTACCTTATAAGTATATCTTGGACACCATGACTGAAGGTGAAGGAAAACATCTTGAGGAAACTTGGACTTTATTAGTCTAAAATTACCAACCCGCATTGAGCAAGCGTGGTGATTACGCTCAATCCTGGAGGAGACCTGTGCGGTGTGCCCAACAGTGGGACGATAAAAGGTTGATGATGAAACAGCGGTAGCCTGGTGGTATCGGCCGCTACTTAGAAGTTGTAGGTCGTAGGTTGGAATCCTATCAAGTGCTGTCATCATCATCAACCTTTTTATCGTCCCACTACTGGGCACAGGTCTCCTCTCATACAGAGAGAAGGATTGAGCGTAATCACCACGCTTGCTCAATGCGAGTTAACAAGTGCTCAAGTGCTTTACTTTGTGTAAATTATTTCATCACCACTGCTCTCAAAACGGTGAAGGAAAACAACGTGAGGAAACCGACATGTCCTAGAGGCAAAACTTCGAAGACATGTGACTACCCGCACTGAACCTGCGTAGTAGATTACGGCCCACTCTCTCTCACCGAGAGGAGGCCAGTGTCCCAGGTGCGGGAACATTATAGCCTAATTATATACAGAGTGGTGCTGACAATACGACAATAAATTAAACATCGTGTACCTCAACACAGACAGCAACAAACAGACAGAGATACTTTTGTAATCCATACTAATATTATAAATGCGAAAGTAACTCTGTCTGTCTGTCTGTCTGTCTGTCTGTTACGCTTTCCCGCTTAAACCTCTCAACCGATTTTGATGAAATTTGGCACAGACAATCTTTAGACCCTGAGAAAGAACATAGGCTACCTTTTATCCCGGAAAAATTTGATGTTCCCAAGGGAAATCTAAAAAGCGAGATATAACCGAACTCCACGCGGGCGCAGCCGCAGGCGGAAAACTAGTTATATATAACATTACTAATTAGTAATGCATAATTTGGACAGCCTCCGTGGCGTAGCGGTAGCAGACACGGCCGCTGCGCAAGGTGGCGCGGGTTCGATCCCCGCACAGTGCAAGTATTTGTATGCGTGAATATGAATATTTGCACTGGTCTGGTCGTGCCTCGGAAAGCACGTTAAGCCGTTGGTCCCGGTTGCCATACGAACATCTAGTGGCAGTCGTTACGGGTTGTTGGAGCCCTCAAAAGTCTAACAATTGGGCTAACTGCAATGCTTAGATATCACCTTCGGGTTGTGGAGGTCAGACAGCAGTCGCTTCACGGAAAATATCGAAGTTTAGCCAAAACCAGCAGTTAGACTGGTAAAGCGGACCCCAGACTCCAAAGCTGAAAAAGCTGCGGTTGCGACTGGGATTAACGCTGAGATGATGATGATGATCATGTACCTCAACACATTCTCAGACTACCCATAAAAAATCATATAAATATGTCCATTAGTTTAGTCACAGGAAATTATTTTTCATTTTACACATTTTCTACATGTTGACAAGGAAGCGATTACAGGTTAATGACCGCCGCATCCTGCGGTACCAAACTTTAATAATAATGGCGCGAAAAAAGCAAGCCGATACAGGATCGCGCTGTCGCCGATCGGAGGTCAGTGAACCAATATTTTTAAAGGATTTTCTATTCCGTTTGCAATTTTATGCGATTTAGTTTGTTCGAAATTTTCATTTTAGATGCTAGGTTTTTTTCTATAGTTTAGGATTATTCCTATGAACCAACATTGTTCGTGTTTTCATTTATTGTCGTATTGTCAGCATCACTCTGTATGTTATGTAAAAGATTTTTTTATGCCAAAACTCTTCTGTTATTATTTCTATGATTATTAGCAACATGTTCAATGTGGTATGAATATACTCCATAGGTATTCAACTAAAGGTAAACAAAAAAACCACGTGGTTTTACCAACTAATCGTCAATTTGTCGTCCTCCATGGCGCAGCGGCCAACACACCTGCCTGCGACGTGGAGGCCCCGGGTTCGATCCCCGGCCAGGTCATGATGGAAAACGATCTTTTTCTGATTGGCTTGGGTCTTGGATGTTTATTTATATATGTATTTATTATAGACATAGTATCGTTGAGTTAGTATCCCATAACACAAATCTCGAATTTACTTTGGAGCTAGCTCAAGCTGTGTGATTTGTCCGTATATATTTATTTATTTATTTAATCGTACCAGTAGGGTAATTATTGCGTAACATATTATCAATAGCAATGGGTTTCATTTCGACAATTCAATAATATTCATTGCGCTATTTACATTTTTGACGAATTACCCTACAGGAGAAATTCCTGGTGTGAGACCATGTAAAAAGGACAGAAAAATAACCCGTTTTCACCTTTTGAGTAGGCAACAAACAACACAAACAAGCTACATCCACTTACCTAGGTTGCGGCGCGGGTCTGTTCGCTCCCCCCCTGCCCCTCCGCGCCTGATAGCTAGCCTCTCTCCTCGCTCGCATCTCCTCAGGGTTCACACAGAAGTCCATCTTGGTCTTACTGCTGCTCGGCTGAGCTACTTCCTGCTCTGGTTCTTCTTCTGATTCCTCCTGGAAAGAGACAAAAAGAAGTCTTTAGTATTAACAAGCTGGGTTTTTCCATCAGCAAAAACGCCAACCAAACTAAGAACCTCTCCGAAAGTACCTCTTCTCTTGTTCCCAATGACTGATTGAAAAGGTGAAGGAAAACATCTTGAGGGAACCTGGACTTATAAGTCTGAAATCGCCAACCCGCAATGAGCAAGCGTGGTGATTACGCTCAATCCTTCTCTGTATGAGAGGAGACCTGTGCCCAGCAGTGGGACGATAAAAGGTTGGTGATGATGATGATGTTTCGTTCTAAGTTCGTAAAGCAACGTTCTTACCTCGACTTCTGTTTTGTCGTGTGTCCTGAGCGCTCGCGGCGTGACGAAGGGGCGGCGCGCGTCTTCAGCCACGTCGGCAGTCGGTGTCACGCCGTCAGAGTCATACGTGTCGTCGTACTCATCCGAGTACATGTCTACTTCGTCGCATACCAAACTGGAATTTAAAAAAAAAAACATGTTGATGTCAAAACTCCTTTAGCGAGGTTGAGCACTTTTTGTTAGATGGAGAAAAACATTGAATGCATGGCATGTTACGTGTGTAAATGTGTTACCCCTTGTCTTGCAAGGGAGCCTCCAAGCCGGAACAAGTGAGGTAGACCAATGAAGCGCTGGCTTGACGTTGTAATAGATGACATGCGTGCCAACAATCTCTTTTTTTTAATAATTCTAAAGTAATGCTTGACTACAAACCCGCCTGATGGTAAGCAGTGATGCAATACTTGTTTGGTAAAGCGAAAGTTGAAAAATGGCCAGACAAATGATGACTTATCGCTCCTCCCGCTTCCTGTCCCGCGACCTTCACCAGTTCGTGGATCTACCCACGCTACATTATACAACCCCCCCCCCAATGATTAATTAATTAATTAACAGTTCCGTATACTCACTTATATTTACTATAAATATCCACCCTCTGCTTAACTTCAGTCTTATCATCCAGCATATCTTTAAGATCCTTATACTTCGACCGTCTCTTGCCGACGTGAATCTTGCTCACATCGACGTCATCTCGCGTCATGATGTCGAACTGGTCCCCATCGAACACGTTGAGACGAGCTATGCCAGTCTCTAGGAACTTTGAATCTAGAGGGTCCTCGGGAATTATGGGGAGTGATTGGTCTATTGCTGAAAAGTAAAAAAAAATCGATTGAAATATGCGATTTTGACTCAGATTTGGCTGGGTTTTGTGGAAATGGACTCTATATGTATTTCTGCTTTGAGTAAGTAACTAAAGGTATCTATCTACACAGAAATATCAAGTGACTTAGTTAACCGGCAAAACAGTCTATATAATCTTCGACTTCGGACTGACGACGAGCAATATGACCGAAGTATCCACAAATCCTCTGATATCAGACTGTCCAGATCCTAACTTTTATTCGGAGTTGCACCAGGATGGACTTGGCTCCGGACGCTCGGTGCCACCACTGCGTCCAATGCGGGGAGGACACGGCGCAGCACATGCTCTCCGAGTGTGTAGCTGGGGAGAAGCAGCGCTGTGTCCTCACAAATGAAGTAGGAGGTGACCTGACGCTGCCGGTAGTATTGCGGAATATGGTCGGTAGCGCAGAGTCGTGGGACGCGGTGGTGTCCTTCTGCGAGGACGTGATGTCGCAGAAGGAAGCTGCGGAACGGGAGAGGGAGATCTTCCCGGGCCACAGAAGACGCATCGGGCGCCGAGGAAGGGCGGATAACGCCCTCTTCCGCCCCCCTTGAATGGGTCCAGGGACGAGGGACACGGGGAAGTCCCCGCCCCCTATTTGATGGACCCCGAGGTGTAGGCGCGCACGATTGTCGGTGCGCGCCTCTGAGGCGATGCACGGGGTAGTTTAACACCCCACTACCCCGTGCAGGAGACGAGACCCGGACAGACCGGGCCAGCACTAGGGTGTGGGGCCGTGGAAGAATTTAGACTCCCGCGGCCCCACGCGCGCTCGTGATAGAAGAGACACCGGGGTGGTTTTAGTCAGTAAAAGTCTGACAGACCCCGTCGCCCACCCCAAGGCGGCGGACATCCTATGAGGTTTTGCACCCCGGGAAAAAAAAAGGATGGACTTGGCTCGCCGGCCACACCATCATCGAGGCGATCCGGCCGGTGATACTGGCGGACTGGCTCGGCAGAAGGCACGGCTCCCTGACGTTTCGGATGACACAGGTACTTTAGGAGTATAGTTGCTTCGGAAAGTGCCTGCGTCGCATAAACAGGGAGCCGGGTGCCCGGTGTCACCACTGCGTCGACTGCCGGGAGGACACGGAGCAGCATACGCTGGCAGAGCGTGCCGCGCGCGGAGGAGACAAGCCGTGCCATCATCTCTGAAGTAGGTAGTGACCTTTCGCTGTCGGCCGTAATCGAGTCGATGGTCGGCAGCGAGGAGTCCGAGAAACAGTCGTCTCGCAGAAGAAGGCTGCAGAAAGGGAAATCTCATCCTCTCGCCCGGCCCGCAGCAGGTGCACCGGGCGTCGGCGGAGAGCGGATAACGCCCTCTTCCAGGCCCCCTAAATAGGTCCAGGGGCAACAGACTCGGGGACACCTGTCGCCACCCAAACATCAGGACCCGAGGTGGTGGCGCGAAGTGTTTCACGTGCGCTACTCTTAGATGTCACGGGGGGAGTCATACACCTCACTCACCCCCCAGTATCGGGCCAGCACCAATCGGGGGTTGTGGAAGCAGTGTTAGTTCTCGCAACCCCGGTGTAGGTGTGAGACGGAACACCGGGGTGGTTTTTAGTCACTAAGGGGCTGACAGACCCCGTCGCCCGCACCAGGGCGGCAGACATTCATAAGAATTTTCCACGCCGGAAAAAGGGTGAGTTTTAGTCAGTAAAAGTCTGACAAGACATTTAATGGTTTCCCATTGAAAAAACAAAAACTATGGCCACGTTTCAAGAACACGACTTTCAGTAATAGAGTCCACGGAGAGAGAGAGAAATTATACTCTTTCTTTTACTCGTGTTTCAATAAACCTAATCAGAGAAAATAAACCATTTATAAAATAAAAAAGTCTAACTTACCTCTCAAAGGCTGCGCCAAATTATCTTCCAAAATACTGTTAATAACCCTTTCCGCATTAAACCCGTAGTGTTGCAAGCATTTCAATATAAATCCATCCCCTAAATGTGGTAGAATATCCTTCACCTCGGAGATCAACGACTCTTCCCGAACATTGTCGGGTATTTCCGTGTCTGTAGGCGTGGGAGTCTGTTCTGCATGTCCATTGGTTATAATTTCTGGTGGGATTGGTATTTGGGAGCCAAGTTCTGGTACTGGCTCGTCCAAATTAGAGTATATTGCTTGTAGTATGAAGTCAGTCTTTACTGTGTCTCTGGAGTTACGTTCAGGAGATTAGAAGTAAAAAAATTACCAGTGGACATCCACACACTTTTTTTTTAACATTGTAAACTAGTATTTGACCGCGATCCCGCCTGATGGTAAGCCGTGATGCCAACGTTGATAGTAAAGGGCGGTAGTTTATGAAGAGCCTATTCGCTCTAGCCTTGAAGAAACCTAAATTGTAGGCAGACGGAAATACCGCCGCAGGCGAATTGTTCCAGTCCTTCGATGTACGCGGTATAAAAGAGGAGGCGAAACGCTTCGTCCGGATCGTAGTGATGTCAACAACGTAAGGGTGGATACCCGCCGTACGACGGGTCGTCCGATAAAGGACCGGAGATGGCGGAATTAAGTCATGTAATTCCCGCGCATATTCTCAAAAAAGCATCCTATAGAATACCCACAGGCTGGCTACCACCGAATCCAAAGTTGCCAGGTGGCATTTTACAGTACCAGCTCAAATATGGCTGCGGTACTCCACACACGAACGGACCTGCGCTTTGCATAACATTAGGAGTTGTCCCGGTGCAAAAGTACCGATGAACCCAACACAAAGCAACACAATCTTTGGAATGACTGTCGTGTATAGCTGAAAAACTGTCCAAAGAACGATCGTCTCTTTGATTTAAACATTTCTAAAGTTTTTGAACTTACATAATCAGATACTCAGGGACCCATTAACTTAATCAAATTTTATTCCGTGGTGCTTGGCAATCTGGGCTTCTCCCAGTTGCAATAATATCCCTTTGTGCCGATTGGCCTAGTTCTGTTCTGTCTCCTGCTTGTTATGGAGGGAAGTAAAAAAAAATATATTTTTTCTTACTCCTCCGCTATTCTTTTCTGATTAATTTCGTTGCGGGACCCAAGACAGTTAAATCGTTTCTCCGGGACTCATCGAGCTTCATTACTCGGCGTTTTTCTGACGGTCTCCACTGTTGATTCTGGCTTTCAGGAGTTGCAGTGGTTTGGAAACAGTGTGGCGGGTATTGTCTCAAAAAAAAAAAACAAAAAAAAAATCAGGTAATCAGTCTATAATGTTCCCATTCTTGGGATAGAAGCCTCCTCTCAGTGAGAGGAAGTGGGCCATAATATACCACGTGTGCCCAGTACGGGTTGGTAGATGTCACATGTCTTCGAGGACATCCGACAGGCTTCCTCACAATGTTTTCCTACACCGTTTTGAGAGCAGTGGTGATGAAATGATTCACACAAATTAGAGGGCCTAATGGGGTTCGAACCTACGACCCACTTGTAAGTCGAGGCTGATATCACTAGGTCATCGCTGCTCCCTAGTTTTGGACTTATTAAGAGCATTTATGGGATTTCTTTGGTCGCGGGAAACCGCTGGATGCAGGAGGCGCAGGACCGGTCGTCGTGGAGATCCTTGGGGGAGGCCTATGTAAAGCAGTGGATGTCTTTCGGCTGAATTAATGATAATGATGATAAGATTTCTTTGGGAACATTGATTGACGTTGGAATGGTTGGCATGGAAGCCTTCCTAAAAGCTATGCATGATAAATACTTCTAAGGTCCGTATTACAGAACGTTACTCAAGCATTGATCTCTGCTTAAGCATTACTTAAAACTAGTTTCAACCAATCAAAAACGAGACTTAAGTAGAGCTTGAGTTTGAGTGACGTTCTGTAATTTGGACCTAAAATTTAGATTTAAAGGATACATGTCAGGGTAGGCCTGCCGCAGCATCTCCAGGTCATCGTGAACGGGATAGCAGGAGTGGTAGTCTTTGATCAGCAGCTTCTCTGAGAGGCCGTCCATCATTACTGCTAGGTAATCTTCCACGAGGTTTGCTATACTGCCTCTGAAGACATGATTAATGTGTTTTATTAATTTTAAGAGTACATTAAGACAGAAACGGGAATGCAATTCATAAAAAAAAAGGAATTTCGGTCTGTTCAGTCATTCCTTCGTGTTGATTGGCCTCAGTTTTACTTTTTCTTTTATAAAGCTGAACGAACTCCTTATAAATTTTAGTAGTAGTATTCCCATACTCAGAAAAACTCCTAAATCCTACGTGTTCTTCATCCTGGTTATAAGACGTTAGTGTGCCAAATTTCACCTTAATCTGTTAAATAGTTTTCATGTATCATTATTATTTCTGTAGGCTTATCATTACGACTAAATTATATGGGTTTGTCGGTATCCCCTTTTTTCAAGTTGAAAAGGAATACGAAAACAAATGCTCATAGCAAAGTAAAATAAATCTGCTTCCAAAATCTCACATAATGTATAGAAAAACATACTTACTCCCCACTAAAAATAGCACTCTTATAGGCGGCAAGAATCTCTCTAAATATATCGATAATCTCAGCTCTAGCGATGTCGATGTACCCCTCTACTTCGGTGTACGTCACACTGGTCTGATTTCCCGTCTCCTCTAACTTCTCATATAAGAGTGGGATGCCGTATTCGTAGAGTTGAACTATACTGAAACAAAACTGTTATGTAAGATTTGAGGATAGGTTATATTTTAAAATGCGCACAGAATTTTTTCCTGACATTCAAATCAAATCAAATCAAATCAAATCAAATCATTTATTTCAAATAAACCAGTTACAGGCACTTTTGAATTGTCAGAAGGTCGGTCAGTCAATAAGATGAAGCTAGTCGCCCATTCCAAAGAGTAGGTACCTATGGAGAAGAACGGGCAAGAAACTCCATGGACACTCTTTTAAATTTTTAAGCTATTGTTACAAATATTTGATTACATCATTCATGTTGAAATCAACCGCGTGAGAACGATGCAGAAATATATTGTACGCTGAGAGCGTCCATTATGGAAAACATACAAAAATCAATTCAGAAATTAAAATACGCCGTGGCAGCTAAGAGATGACCAGTCCCCTCCGACGGCGTCCGTTCACGAACATGACGTATGGATCAGCATCATTCAGCTCAACCATATCGAAGGGAACCCAATGACCCAAAACACACGCCACCATCAGCGAGACATTTGAGTGAGCATGACATACTCTCAACAGCCAGAGCACAATTAAGTCAATAAAAAAGACTAACCCAACAAATAAATGCCTTACAGCACATTCGTACATTGTGCTCACACGTTTGCCATGCAATTATAAAATACTAAGAAATTGAATCTACACAATGCTAAGATAGTTTTGTCCAAGGTTCAGCAGCTCCAACAGTGTTCCCGAATCTGTGGAAAGTTTAACTCCTGTGCAGCTGCAGCTGCACAAGTGCCGAACACCTCTGTCAGCGATACAATTCCGTAACGTACAATATGCTTGGCTACATAGTGTGTAATACAGGCTTTGACTAAATAACATAAACAATTACATAAATACAGGCTTTGACTAAATAACATAAACAATTACATATTAAAACTACAAGAGGAAAAATCAAAGAACAATCATTGTATAGAAATCGGACGCAGCTCAAGCCCAAGCCTTTTTGTCCTCAATATAATCCTTCACACTATAAAATGCTTTCTGACACAACTTACGTTTAATGAAGGATTTGAATTTATTCAGGCTCAGATCTTGAACCACCTCTGGAAGTCCATTGTAAAAATGTATACATTGGCATCTGAAAGAGCCACCTATTTTCTTGAGCCTTGTTGTAGGTACAATAAATTTGTGCCTGTTCCTAGTATTTATATCATGGACATCACTGTATTTTTTAAACAATTTTATATTTTTATGAGCATACAAAAGATTTTCATAAATATATTGAGACGGCACGGTCAGTACATTAATCTCTTTAAATTTTTCTCTGAGAGAGTGTCTCGGACTTAATTTATAAATTGCACGAACAGCTCGTTTCTGCAAAACAAATATTGTTTGAATATCGGCGGCATTTCCCCACAACAGAATGCCGTACGACATTACGCTGTGGAAATAGCCAAAGTACACTAAACGGGCCGTCTCAACATCAGTCAAATTACGAATTGTTCTAACTGCGTATGCAGCAGAACTTAGCTTTTTTGACAATTTTTCTATATGTGAACCCCATTGAAGCTTAGCATCCAGAGTTATACCCAAGAATACTGTGCTGTCGTCAGATTTCAATTCTTCGCCCTTTATCAACACTTTAGTTTCCACCTGCCTCACGTGAGGTAGAGTAAACTTAATGCATTTGGTTTTTTTCTCGTTTAAGAGTAAATTATTAACATTAAACCAATGGACTACTTTGGAGATCGCGCTATTTACATCATCAGTAACCTGCTGCTGACGTTTCAGTTTAAATAAAAGTGAAGTGTCATCTGCAAACAACACTATATCGTGGTTATCCTTTATTAGGTACGGCAGGTCATTGATGTAAATAAGAAACAAAAAAGGACCAAGAATTGACCCCTGTGGGACTCCCATTGTTACTAAAGATCCAGAAGATCTTTTTCCATTAACGTCAACGCTTTGAATCCTACCACTCAAGTAAGATGTAATAAGATCCAGTGCAGAGTTCCGGATCCCGTAGTGGCGGAGTTTCCTGATTAACGTATCGTGAAGAACGCAATCGAATGCCTTGGACAAATCACAAAAGATGCCCAAGGCATCGCATTTATCCTCCCATGCATTATATATATGACCTAGAAGTTCAACACCGGCATCAGTAGTTGAACGACCCCTTGTAAAACCGAACTGTTTGCTATGTAATAATTTATGTTTATTAAAAAATTTAGCATTTGGTTTAAAATTAATTTCTCAAAAATTTTACTAAAGGTAGGTAGTACAGAAATAGGTCTATAATTTGTGGGGTCTGATGTACTACCAGATTTAAACAAAGGTATTATTTTACTATTTTTCATGAGATCAGGAAACTCTCCACAGTCAATACAAGCATTAAAGATAACAGCTAGAGTGGGTGCCACAATATCAATAATAGACTTAGCAACTTCCACCGAATGAATAATAAACTTTGACAGCGTCCGTGGCGTAGCGGTAGCGGACGCGGCCGCTGCGCAAGGTGGCGCAGGTACGATCCCCGCACAGTGCAAGTATTTGTATGTATGAATATGAATATTTGCACTGGTCTGGTCGCGCCTCGGAAAGCACGTTAAGCTGTTGGTCCCGGTTGCCATACGAACATCTAGTGGCAGCCGTTACGGGTTGTTGGAGCCCTCAAAAGTCCAACAATTGGTCTAACTGCAATGCGTCGCCTTCGGGTTGTGGAGGTCAGACGGCAGTCGCTTCACGGAAAATGTCGAAGTTTAGCCATATCAGCAGTTGGACTGGTAAAGCGGACCCCAGACTCCAAAGCTGAAAAGGCTTCCGATGCGACTGGGATTAGCGCTGTGATGATGAAGATGATTGAATAATAAACTTTATTGACATAGTCGCCGTTTTTCAAACGGGGTTTCACTATCGACAATGATTAGAAAACCTATTAATTCTTGATTAAGGTGAATAAAACCTAGTTTAAAGTATACAATATTCATAAAATATTATATATTTACGTCATTTTTCTTGCAATAATAGTATTTATGATCATTTCGACGAGATGAAATATAGCGAGGTCTTCGTCGTGTCCCATCACTGCCTTACTTGATATCAAGTAATTGGCGCTGGGGGCATTAAAATATTTTCTGGCGTTTTTGTTTCTATTGAAAATTAAACAAATAAGAACTTAATATGCGTGAAAAAGTTAAAAATATGGTTGATAACAGGGCAAATTTCCATAAAAACAAAATAAAAGGTCTTGTAAAAGTCGTAAATTTATTTTAAACTGTGATTACTTCTTATCAAGTAGTGGCGCTGAGGGCACGAAAATCTCGAACTTGTATAGAAGTGATTGGCGTTCAAAAGGTTAAGAGCCTATTCACACTAGCCTTGAAGACACTCACATTGTAGTCCATTGACTATTCAAAAGCACCAACTGTTGGTTAATTTGAAATAAACAATTTTGATTTTGAGTCCGACAGAAACACCGCCGCTGGCAAATTGTTCTAGTCCCTCGATTATACAATATGTAAAGAAAACCCTGTCCGACCCATAAGGGTAATAAAGGTTAGGTAAACACTTGACCAAATATAATATAAAATTTTACGTAATTATCATAGTAACAATACTAATGAATTTTGAAATAATCCATTTTTCCCGGGAATTAATTCTAATTTCCCCGAAATTCGGTATTTTTTTAAAAAGTGACAACACCTGTATTATTATAAGCGAATAGCGACGCTACTACGTCACAGGTGCCGCGCGCCCTGCCCCCCGCCGCCCGCGGATAGGGGTTGCTTACCGCACATATATTAAGTTACCTCTTTTTGCGAAATAATATTTATTGTTTTAGGGGGATTTTATTTTTAAGTTTAGCCTGTCTTTGTGGGCTTTAGTAGAATCAGTTATCGATACCTAACAATACCTTCACGGATCGGACAGGGTTTTCTTTACATATTGTATAGTTATAGTAGTTTAAGGTGTTTTTTTTTTTTTTTGTAATCCAATAAACACATTTTTCTTTCTTTCAATAAAAGCAAAAGATATGTTCCCACTCACCTAATAACAAAATTCGTTTTCCTAAATATGGGTACGCTTTTCGGATAAACTTCTATAAATAACCGCATGGTCATGCTGGTATCCAGCAGGTGTATCACCAGGTCTCTTAGCAAGTGGAAGGTCAGTTTATCTGGAACCTTCGAGTTGGACGGACGTCTTATCTCACTAAAGCCCTTGAACGTCTCGGGGAGGTTCGGGGGCTCATCACTGTCGTAGTCTTTGTTTACTTGTAGGATTATGTATTTGAAAGCCTGTGGGTAAAGTGGAATCTCAATATAATATTATTAATATTTTTTTTAATGAGCAGTTAATTAAATTCGCTATGAGATGTAAAAAAATGAAAGCCTTCAGTAATCTAAGTAACCAACGCATTTATGCAGCTTCCTGCGCTTGCGCAAGCATCTACATGTCTTCACGGATAACAAAATAATATACTGTTATTATTATTTTATTGAAAAAAATACGCAGTTAGACCAAATAATTTAGTTGGTATCCTTTTTATATATTTTTTATTATTTTTATATACAACATGTAATGTATTTAACGCAAACCCTCAAACACCCCAATTAGATTTTATGTTTTTTTATTATTTATAAACCAGCGCTTGACCGCAATCCCGCCTGATGGTAAGCAGCGATGCGATCGTTGATGGTAAAGCGTGCTAGTTTATTAAGAGCCTATTCACTCTAGCCTTGAAGACACTCAAATTGTAGTCCGACGGAAACACCGCCGCCGGCAAGTTGTTCCAGTCCCTTGATGTACGCGGTATAAAGGAGGAGGCGAAACGCTTCGTCCGGATCGTAGTAGTGTTAACAACGTAAGGGTGGAAACTCGCCGTACGACGGGTCGTCCGATGGTGGAACGGAGATGGGGGAATTAAATCATGCAATTCCCTCACGCACTCCCCAAAATGCATCCTATAGAACACCGAAAGGCCGGCTACTCTACGCCTGTGCTCCAGGCTTTGGAGACCGTTTCGAGTTAAATCTGGGTCCCCAATCAGCCTCTTCGTACGCCTCTCCACTGAATCCAAAATAGCCAGGTGACATTTCGCAGCACCAGCCCAAATGTGGCTGCAGTACTCCACACACGAACGGACCTGTGCTTTGTACAACATTAGAAGCTGCCCCGGTGTGAAGTACCGCCGGACCTTCGCTATGACGCCAAGTTTTCTGGCAGCCACTTTGGCCTTGGACTCAATCAACCGCCCAAAGTGTAGGTTCGAGGAAATCTTAACTCCCAAAAGCTGAAGGCGGTCGGTGCACTCCAAGGATACATTCTGAAAAGTAGGAGCCAAGGTGAACGGGCTCCTTTTGGTGGTGAATAGACACGCCTGTGTTTTGGCGGCATTGAATGCTACAAGATTGGCTTTGCCCCATTCGGAGACTGCCTGTAGTGCAGCACTCGTACGCTCTACCATAGCCTCTCTTTCGGGCCGGATTGATTCCTTACTAGCCCGAGCTTCCGCAAGGTATCTGTCCACAACTGTGCTGTCATCTGCATACCCATAGATGCCGGGCATCAGCAAATATAATTTTATAATCATAATACATACACTGAATTTAACATTTACATGCATTGTCATTATTAAATTAATTAGCCCAATTCTTGGAGAACGAAGACCTTAACGATCTTGGAATAAGGTTTTTTTTTTCTTTATTTTGTACTAGCTTTCCGCCCGCGGCTTCGCCCGCGTGGAGGTCGGTTATATCGCGCTTTTTACATTTCCCTCGGGAACATCATTTTTTTTCGGGATAAAAGGTAGCCTATGTTCTTTCTCAGGGTCTAAAGATTGTCTGTGCCAAATTTCATCAAAATCGGTTGAGAGGTTTAAGCGGGAAAGCGTAAGAGACAGACAGACAGACAGAGTTACTTTCGCATTTATAATATTAGTATGGATGAATACAAGTAAAACTGCGATTTTTTCCGTAGTTTGAATTTTTTTGGGATAAAAATTACCTATATTAAAAATAACATAAACCGATTCAGTAAACGATTCTGAACAAACCATTTTCAGTAAATTAATTTACACGTTGTATAATATAAAAAAATAGAGCTTCTTTTGCGACTAAACGCTTAGCGCTTAGCTTAACTTTTGACATTTCGCGTATACGGATTATGAACATACATATGAAGGTAGCAAGCCAAAAAAAAACTTCAGTACATACCTCTTTGACAAACGCAACAGCAGCTACAGCATCACCTTCATACCTGGGCTGCAGCCCAAACACACAGTCCAGCAACCTTCCAACATGTCTACCATTATCAACCCCATACGTCAGGCAGATGTCCCAGATGATTGGTATTGTAAATATAAACTTATTGTATATTAACTCTGCCATATACTCTTTGCTCATCCATCGCTCCTGGAATAAATAATAATAATATTTCTTTCAAAAAAACCAAATACAATTTTTCCATCTCAATCAACCATAAAAAAAAAGAAAACAGTTAAGTACAATGCTATGCATTTTCAGACACAGTGAACGTCTGTGTCTGTGCTAGTATAAACTGAGTTACAGACACAGTGAACGTCTGTGCCTGTGCTAGTATAAACTGAGTTACAGACACAAGGAACGTCTGTGTCTGTGCTAGTATAAACTGAGTTACAGACACAGTGAACGTCTGTCCCTGTTCTAGTATTAACTGAGTTACAGACACAGTGAACGTCTGTGCCTGTGCTAGTATAAACTGAGTTACAGACACAGTGAACGTCTGTGGCTGTGCTAGTATAAACTGAGTTACAGACACAGTGAACGTCTGTGTCTGTGCTAGTATAAACTGAGTTACAGACACAGCCGCCTTGGTAGGAGTTTTGGCATAAGACTTAGTTTAACATTACCACTTATTCAAAACTAGCTTTCCGCCCGCGTGTTCGCCCGCGTGGAGTTCGGTTATATCGCGCTTTTTAGATTTCCTGCAAAATTTCAAAGCAAATCAAGTATCTTGACTTGGCCCACGAGGTTGTCGACATGTGGGAAATGGATTCAGCAATCATTGTACCGATAGTCGCGACAGCCAATGGCTTAATAGCCAAGAGTCACGACCAACACCTCAGGAGGCTCTCCTTAGGCAGCTGGATCAAGGGCTTGATTCAGAAAGCGGTACTGCTGGACACGGCTCGCATCGTCAGGAAATTCCTCTCTCTGGAGCCCTGACCGCCGGTATCTTGGACCTTTTCCCGATACTGGTGGGCTACTGGTTCAGTAGTTACGGCGTGAAAGCGGAACAAACAAACTCCCTTTCCTATTTATAATATTAGTAAGGATTACATTATTAATCATAATATTGTTTACCTTACTCTCCTTATTAGTGACCAATCTACTAAACACGATGAGTACAGATCTCCGAATGTCCTCGTACAGCTTCTGAACATCTCTGCACTCGTGTGGTGGCATGTAGGGCGGTGTAGCCTCTTGTAGAAACGATACTAAGGAATCCATGCACAGAGGGTGGTAGAGGATTGTGCTCCAAAATCTGTAACATAGGACATACAAAAGATTAGATAGAGTATTTTTCCACAATTACATAACGAACTGGAATTTTCTTGTATGTTGAAGAAACAGGCTAACAAAAAGCACACACACAAGAGTGCCGGGCCGATACGTGTAACTATACCCGCAACTGCTAAACGTGCTTGTGGCCAGAACCGATCTACTGGGACCCCTCGCCTGAACAATCCGTGTGGTGAACGAAGTCCAAGAAAGACTAGTTATATTTTCGTGTTCTTTGAGTAAAGCAAAAGTTTTTTGACGTGACAACGTCTTATAAATTGGTTTGCCGGGTGACACTTCAAGAAACTGCGTTACGCTGCGCTCACGTTATGCGCTCACAATGAGAGCGAGTGAGAGGCACGCGCCCCTTCCACTCGGGCATGGTTAGCCCGCCTAAGAGCGAGAGAGACAGATAGGAACAAGTTAAGTTGTAGTAAACGCTGTTTCATTGTACGCAAATGTATTGCAAGTTATTGTATGTTTGTATATAAATACGTATGTATGTGTAAAGGTATAAATAAAATTTTGTTAATATGAAATTCAGTGCGAGATTCTTTGTATAAATTAATGTTTTAAATATAATTCTTTGTATAATTAAATGTTTTAAATTGTTACTATTATTTCATCCTTCTTCCTACTATACGAATGATTATTCACATTAAAATTATTTTACCACTCAAAGTCGTTGTCACGTAAAACTTTCGCCCGTATACCGACTTTACAGGCAACCAATTTTTTTTTATAATATAAACTAGTGTGTGTTGTAAATTATACATCAAGAGTAGTAACTATACCAAGGCCAAGCTCCATAAAGAATAGAGATAAACAAACCAATTTAGGGTTATCGCAACTCACGTTTTACAAATCTCCTGTTATTTACATGATTATCCACTTTTACATGCTAGCTATTTATTAACAATTCCTATTGCAGCATCTTTCACTAAAATAACATGCATAATGACTTGGTATTTCGATAAAACATTAAAAAGTCGACATTAATTTTACGTGATAGCCCTACAAAAAAAGAAAGAAGGATGAAATCCAGATATTAAGCACATTTTGTGGAATTCAACCAATGAATAAAGTTGAGGCATATGTCAATACAATTTTGCCTATTTTAATTTCTTTCAAATCAACTACATAACACATGCATTGTAATATTTTCAAGTATGGACTAAGTACAATATATATGTATCAGAAAATTTAACATATTAGGAAATTAGCTTACATGTGTGTCATATTTCGTTCAAATCGGTTAAGTTAAGCGTCCTATGCAAATCATAAATATGTAAACAAATAAACTGTTTACATTAGTAGGAAGTAGAATTATTACTTTTATGAAAATCATCTATCTAGAAAAGGTTGTTAACATCTGTCTTTTAGGCGTAAACTACTCGTTGCCTAGCAACAGTTTGTTTCCATCTATTCTTTATCGAATTTGGCCGACATATAGTTAGGTATTTACGGTGTATGAAGGTAATAAATATGTTTTGTGGGGAAAAAGTTTTATAAAGGCACAAGTAGACAAGAACAGAACATCTACATGGTGCAATCAAAAGCAGAATGTTATCTACAATCTGTATAGATATGAAACTGTAGCGATATGCAAACATCGTGTAGAAATGACATCAGCATGATAAATGCTTAACAACCTATCAGCAGTTTCATTTTGACAATACAACAACTTTCATTGCGTTATTTACATTATTGAGCAGACATATTTATCAAACATCTGGAGCAATGGATCAGCAAATTGATAGCATTAGTGTTACGCAAGTAGGTGGCGGGACTTGTGACATTGGCGCCGCTTATGTTGTTCACAAACTAAACTAATTTTAAGTTAACTGCATCTTTTTCTTTCAATTTCGTTAAGAAAAGGATAGAAGATAACATTTTAATTTAATCCTGTCAAATTAAGATACTCCATAGACAGTTTAGACGCGACTAAAAATACGCCAGTTTACGTCAGGAACGCACTAATTTGACAGGTCTAAACTGACATTTTATCTTCTGTCCTTTTCTTAACTAAATGGAAAGAAATAGATGCACTTAACTTAAAGTTAGTTCTGTAACCCAACACACGGCTTAAACGCGGATTGATAGGTGTCATGGCGCCGATTGAACAACAGAATCGGGGCCATTGACATCTATATTTGGGCCAAAACTTTAACTTCACTTCAAAAATTGATACAAATGACTACACTCCACTTGCTACAGCATTAGACAGAAGTTAAAAAAGGTTGTCTTTAGGGCACAAAAATGTCCATAAAATTAAATATAATTTTAGGAGTGGACAACACTTAACTTGGGACACTTGGGTTATGATAGTAGCCGATTCTCAGATCTAATGTATATGCAATAGCCGTCTCTGTTAAGTATAGTAATTAACATTGTGAAATGAGAATTTGATATAAGTAGGTACTACATATGCATAAACTGTTTATTTTATTTTTATTTTATTTTATTTATTGGTCTATCTAAAATTGTTACACAATAAAACCAATACAATACAATCAACATACAATTATAGTGCACAATATAATGCGATAGACACAGCATGCAAATACAAAGATAATTATAAAATTAAAAGTTACAAAAAGTGCAGAAATAACTTTACAGCAGCCAATGTGAATTTAGCAAAAAGAGAGAGTAAAAAAACAGATTTATAATTTGTTAACAACGGTAAATTGAGGAGTACGACTGTGATGTAGTGTGATAACTGAAGTGACTGATCTATAACTAATATACAGTATGTTAAATAACAGAGGGCGTTCCCTTAAACTCGTTAATATATATCACTAGCTTTCCGCCCGCGGCTTCGCCCGCGTGGAGTTCGGTTATATCGCGCTTTTTAGATTTCCCTCGGGAACATCAAATTTTTCCGGGATAAAAGGTAGCCTATGTTCTTTCTCAGGGTCTAAAGATTGTCTGTGCCAAATTTCATCAAAATCGGTTGAGTGGTTTAAGCGGGAAAGCGTAACAGACAGACAGACAGACAGACAGACAGACAGACAGACAGACAGACAGACAGACAGACAGACCGACAGACAGACAGACAGAGTTACTTTCGCATTTATAATATTAGTATGGATAGTATGGATTAATAGATTAAAATAAAAATATCAGCATAGAAAAATAAGCATAAACAAATCCGAATAAAAAAAAATTATAATTGGAAATTAATTTGAAACCTCCTGTTTTAAATCAAAATAGTAGTCGTCATGTATAAATAAATTGCGACGTTGCCGTCTTTCATGTTCGCGTGTACAGTGTGTTTCTTTTATATGTCAATTTAACATTTTGTTTTCGAATGGAAATATTTTTTTTAGCATGTATGTATGCTATACTATTTCGGGTTAACGGGAACGCCCTCTGTTAGTTAACATACTGTATAAAGCGTTCGAAGCGTTCGTATATATTCGTTTGTTTGTTTGTTTGAACGCGCTAATCTCAGGAACTACGGGTCCGATTTGAAAAAATATTTTTGCGTTGGATGGCCCATTAATCCAGGAAGGCTTTAGGCTATCATGCTGCAACAGGAGCGGAGCATAACTAACTCCGCGCGAACGAAGTTGCTGGCGGCCGCTAGCTAGCTAGTAACCGCTGTATAGTCGGTTAACTAAGTCACCTGGACCTAACCTGGACCTAACTATACTCGATGGGCTTAGGGGAGGTATACAAAAACATTGGTGCCATTCAATCAAAATAAAATCGAATTCTCTTCTTTTTTTTTTTTTTCTTTTTCTTTTCATTTCTTTCTTTTTATCGCTCTTAGCGATAAGACCACCCGTGTCACCTTTTGTAAAATCTTTATATTTATGTTTTTGTAATCTATATGGTGTACATAATAAAGAGTATTCTATTCTATTAAGATATTCCATAGACATTTTTTTTTTGGTTCATTTCTTTCCGTTCGGGCGAATGGAAAAGGCAAAGGCATAGTACGCCATACAGCCAAGTCTTCAGTAATTTTTTCTTCATTAAATATCTATCCTAACTTATCCTAATTTATCCTAACTTATCCTAGCATAACTTAACCTAAACTAACTCCTTTCGTTTTACGCGTTTGGACGATAAGGAGCGGTTTAGCGTAAAGACATGATGAGGCCATAGTGGCCTCATCATGTCTTTACGCTAAACCGCTACAATATTTCACTGTTCTTTTTGAATTATTCACTGAATGCACTTTTTACTACATAAATCACGCGTTTTTATTTAGTAAACGACACTATAAATAATTTTAAAAGTCCAATGAAAAATGAGCGTGACACTCATCTTGACATTCCCGCCAAACCTCCTTCCATAGACAGTTTAGATGTGATTATAAACATGACACCAAAAATACATCAATTAACGTCAGGAGGCACAGACTAATTTGACAGGTCTAAACTGACATATTATGTTGTGTCCTTTTCTAAATAACATAGAAGGAAAGTGGTTCACTGAACTTTAGTTTGTGAACAAGGGAATATTTTTTTTTTTTATAAGTGCCATTGTTTACCTACCTAAACCTCTGGAGTATAGTTAGATATGCATTTTCCATGCTAAGGTTGGAAATTTCTCTTACCTATAATGTTCTAAACTCAGCAGCCACTTGACATCCTCCAAGTAGCCTTCCATCTTGGCCTTCCATGTGTCGACAGCCCCCAACACAATGGTACTACCGGATGGAGGCCGCTCGTATATCGTCAGCTCACGATTCTCCACCCAATAAGGGTCCTAGAAAAATTATTGATAGGTGAGATTAAATAGGTAAATCACATTGTAGACGCATCATACTTACTTAAAAGTAATGCGAAGGGCAAGGCAAGAGCATTTGGGGGGCCTCCTTTATACAATATGTAAAGAAAACCTTGTCCGATCCGTGAAGGTATTGTTAGGTATCAATAACGGATTCTACTAATGCCTACAAACCCGGGCTAAACTTTTAAAAAACCCAAAAAAAATATATTATTATTTCGCAAAAAGAGGTAACTTAATACATGTGCGGTAAGCAACCCTTCTGCGGGCGGCGGGGGGCAGGGCAGGGCACGCGGCACGTGGTCGCATCGCTATTCGCTGATAATAATACCGGTGTTGTCACTTTTATAAAAATTACCAAATTTCGGGGAAGTCGGAATTATCTCGCGGGAAAAAATTATTATTCCAAAATTCATTAGTAAGTATTGTTACTATGATGATTACGTAAAATTTTACATTATATTTGGTCAAGTGTTTACCTAACCTTTATTATCCTTATGGGTCGGACAGGGTTTTCTTTACATAATATTGATGTTCAAAAAGTGCTGATTCTCAGCCTAATTTCAATAAATGATTTTAGTATTAAATAAGACTTACAATAATTAATTAAAAGATTTTTTTTACATCATTTAAATTTCTTGCTCTTATTCTCTATCTAACTGTTTCTTAACATGGGGTTCTCTTTTTGTGCTTTGTTCTGAACAAGACAAAGTAAGGTAAAGTCTATTCCAGATGATTCAAATTATTTTTCAATAAACTTATATCTGTTTATATTTTTGGCAAATATGTCATTATATTGCAGGTTAGATGTTTTATTGTTATCACAGGGAATGTAAAATACTGATATTAAAGTGAATCTTGTTAAACTGGAATCCGGTCCTACATAGTTGGGTAAAAGCTAGGCAAATGATGGTATGGCTTCTGAGCCAAAAAGCCTGTGGTCTCCACAGGGTCACAATCCATCCGACAATTTCACTGTAAATCTTCTTATAGATCTACACATGAACCTCAGTGTCAATTCATCAACAAACAGACACGTAAATACTATTATTAATTTGACTTGACCGTTATTCGAAGCTTATTTAATTGAGATAGGCCCTACGTTTCCCACCTTCAACGTTTCTATATATATCTGTCTCTTTCTAGTACGTCACTTCCGCGTGGCAGTGGTAGGAGGCTCGCTAAGCGAGACTTTTTGATTTCATTGGCGTCTTGTTTCCCGCCGTCAACGGTCGTGTCGCTGCGACACTACCTTCAAAGTTATTTTAATTTTTTTCTTATTTTCAAATTTTAAATATCCTAACGATTTTATTACGAATTAATTTTAATAAGTAAATAAAGTTTAATCTTTCGATATCCAGTATGGAAAATTTGTGTGATAAGGCCGTTAGGGTTAGTAGTGATGTTCTTCCGGGCCCTTCTTCGCCACAAGCGAAGGGCTCGGTCGAGCAGTTCTAGTAGCTCGAGTTCAAGCTGCTCCAGTTCCAGGTACGGAAATAGGCTAAACGGGTACGTAGTCTTCAACAATAAATGATTTGCAAGAGCACCAGTGAACACGTGAGTACTAATATGGATTACGATGCCATCTCGCTTATGTCCGGCATTTGCGTTGGCCTTTTCTTTTATTGCGGCGACTTCTCTTTGGGTTGCCTCCGTTGCTAGTGGAATTAGGTATTGTGAGACGAGACATTGAAATTAACGACGAAGTTAAAGCATTTGAGTCTCCTCGTCACCTCATATATGCTGATAAGGCCTTCGCAGCCTTGACGATGTGTGTGCTCAAACAAAGGGAGGTTTTGCAAGGAACTCTTTAAGAACTGTTACTTTGGGCAAGGAATAGTGAATCCCTTAACCCGGAAGCTTTATTTCAGAAAGTTAATGACCTTTTCTCCACAGGGGACTTTAGTAAGTATTCTTCAGACTTATTACAGATCGTTTGTGGACAACGTGCTGAGATTTTCCAAATGCGGAGAGACTGTCATTAAACAGGCAAAGGACCCCTTAATGAAGGCAAACTTAAAGAAAATTACACCGATATGTACCAACCTATTTAACGCAGAGAAGTTTACTGCTGCTTTGGAAAAAAGTGGGTGTGTAAGAAAATGTTTTTGGCCATTGCAAAAGGCTAGCAAGGAACTCTTTAAGAACTGTTACTTTGGGCAAGGAATAGTGAATCCCTTAACCCGGAAGCTTTATTTCAGAAAGTTAATGACCTTTTCTCCACAGGGGACTTTAGTAAGTATTCTTCAGACTTATTACAGATCGTTTGTGGACAACGTGCTGAGATTTTCCAAATGCGGAGAGACTGTGTCATTAAACAGGCAAAGGACCCCTTAATGAAGGCAAACTTAAAGAAAATTACACCGACATGTACCAACCTATTTAACGCAGAGAAGTTTACTGCTGCTTTGGAAAAAAGTGGGTGTGTAAGAAAATGTTTTTGGCCATTGCAAAAGGCTAATATAAGATCTACCTCACAGGTAGATGCAGAAAAGTTTTATGGCCCCTCGCAGGGGCCAAAACCTAACAAAAAGCCCTCGCAGGGTTTTTGCTCATACAGCTCAGGCTTGCCAACACAATAATACGCATTCGCAATGTGCTAGCAGTAACCCGCCTACGCAAGGTGGTTGTAGCAGCGGTAACCTACCTCCGCAAGGTGGCTGTAATGCTCATGCTGCTCGATATTATTCGGTCGCACCGAGTAACCATAATAGTATTCGAGGCCGGTCGAATACACGGCAAAATAATCAACCCAGAAATGGGAGAAAACGCGCGTCATCGCCCTCCCAGCAAAATAATGACAACAAACGATGTAAGTATTGACTCGTTCAGAGCGGGCCGTCTCCTGCAGTTTCGAGATCAATGGGAACAAATGAATGCACCAAATTACATTTTAAAAATAATAACGGGGTATCGCATACCTTTTTGCCTGAAGCCTCCGCTTGTTCACCCAAGCGTTGTCGGAAGCAACCTAAATGTTCCAGAAAGTGCCGAAATGACATCTGTCATAAACAAAATGATAGAACAGGGAATTCTGAAACGAGCCATTGTTTCACCAAGCTTCCTGTTCAATCAATGTTTCTTGGCTCAAATCGTCCAATATTCAATTTAAAAATTCTGATGTCTTACTTCATAACAGATCGATTCAAGCTAATAAATGCATATCGCATCCCCGATTTTCTGCAACCACAGGACTGGCTATGCAAAGTCGACCTCTCGCAGGCGTATTTTCATTTACCTGTGGCTCGCAGCCACAGAAGGTTTCTGCGCTTAATTATCGCAAAGAATTTCTAGAAATGACTTGCCTACCTTTGGTCTGAGCACAGCGCCCAAGACCTTTGCTGCGCATACGGATTGAATAGCCCAGACACTCAGGCAACGAGGTGTCAGGATAATAGTTTTCCTCGACGATTTCTTGATCGCTCACCAAGATGAAGACAGACTTCGGAATCACGTAAAGATTGTAGTCGACACTCGGGAAACGTTGGGTTGGCTGGTAAACTACAAAAAGTCGATTATCACCCCGTCGAAAAGTCTAGTGTTTCTAGGAATTCATTGGGATCCATGGACGAATTGCAAGCGCCTTCCCGAAGAGAAACTTCCGCGACTAGCAGACAAAATTTGTCATTTGTTAGGGAAGCAACACACAACGATCAAGGAGCTCCAGAGCTTAGTTGGTCTCCTCAATTTTGCCAGTTTTGTAGTACCAAAAGGAAGGCTCAACTTTCGAGCACTTCTGAACCTACTGAACGCAATCTTGAAGTCGGATCACAGGTCAGGACACACCCTACCTCAAGCTGCCATAGACAATCGGATAGGGATGGTGGAGTCAGAATTGTCATCTTCCATCGGAAATGCACAGGCCGCCTCATTTCCTTACAACAGATGCATCAGACATCGCTTGGGGAGCTCGTTTAGACAATCTTTCTTTCTCGGGTCTGTGGGCAGAAGCCGAAAAAGATCTTCATTGCAACCAGAAGGAGATGTTGGCAATCCTAAGATTTTTAGAAGATCATTATCAGCTCCTGAGTCGCAAAACAGTTTTGATTCAGAGCGACAACAAGTCGGTAGTCGCATATCTCCGTCACGAGAAGGGCACCAAGTCGGCTCCTCTCCTGGATATAACCTACAAAGTTTTCCAAACATTGGAGGACTACCAAATTCACGTGAACGCCTTTTATATACCAGGTATATACAAAACCCACGCAGATCACTTGTCGAGTGACTCCAGAGTGGCACCTGTCTGCAAAATGCACGTACAAAATATTCGTCACGTGGGGAGTTCCATTGATCGACCTATTTGCGTCTAACCGAGCCCATATAGTGACGAATTATGTATCGTTGGACCAAAACGACGACCAAGCCCTCTTTTGCGACGTGTTTTCCCAGACGTGGAATTACAACCTAGCATGGGTGTTTCCTCCACCCTTTCTGATTCCCAAGGTCTTAGGGTATCTCAATCAAGCACAACGAACGTACCTACTAGTAGTTCCACGATGGGAGCGAGGTTTTTGGCGCCCCGACATCAAGTTACGCGTCCTAGCAGGCCCATTCACGCTGTATCACTTAGAAAAACTTCTGACCGACACGACAACGGGACTGCCACCACCGAGCGCTCACGACATGATTCTGGAAGTTTGGAAATGTGGGGGTGGTCTGGGACGTTAACAACCTGGAATACTAGTCAAATAGGACTTCCTGGGAAGTCATGGCGTCCTTCAACACGTAAAGTTTATAACGTTGCTTGGAAAAGATGGCTAGTTTGGTGCGAAACTCACCAAGTTAACCCCTCAACTCCAATGGCAAGTGATTTGGCTAGATTTTTATCTGATCTCTATTTAATTAATAATTTATCGTACAATACTATTTTGTTACACAAATCTGTGGTCGCAACCCTCTGCAAGTCTGCAACCCTGACTTATCCAGCCAGTTAAGCTCAAATGTTCTAGTAAAACATGTTCTAAAATCTATCGCGTTACCTAAACGTGTAACGAAGAAATGTAACCCATTATTATGATTTTAAAAGAGTATCATAGTTTCTTACACGTTCTTCTCCTTAGAGATCTACACTTTGGAACGTGCAATTTAGCTTCACTTTTCCTGGACTAACCGACATTGACTATTCAAAACAACAACAAAAAGTATTTGTTGTATGAAAGACTTTACACTATATACAATATGTAAAGAAAACCCTGTCCGACCCATAAGGATAATAAAGGTTAGGTAAAAACATGACCAAATATAATGTAAAATTTTACGTAATCATCATAGTAACTACACAAATTTTGAAATAATCTTTTTTTCCCGCCACTTAATTCAAACTTCCTCGAAATTTGGTAATTTTGAAAAAAGTGACAACACCATTTTGACTGTATTATTATAAGCGATGCGACCACGTGACGCGTGCCCTGCTCCCCGTCGCCCGCGAATGGATTGCCTACCACACATGTATTAAGTTACCTCTTTTTTCGAAATAATATTTATTTTTATATGGTGATTTTTTTTAAAGTTTAGTCCGGGTTTGAAGGCATTAGTAGAATCAGTTATCAATACCTAACAATACCTTCACGGATCGGACAGGGTTTTCTTTACATGTTGTATGTATCAAAAAATTTAACCTATTAGGAAATTAGCTTACATGTGTGTCATATTTCATTCAAATTGGTTAAGTGTTCTATGCAAATCATAAATATCTAAACTAATAAACTGTTTACATTAGTAGAAAGTACAATTATTATTTTTATGAAAATAATATCTCTAGAAAAGGTTGTTAACATCTGTCTTATAGGAGTATACTACTTGTTGCCTAGCAACGGTTTGTTTACCTCTATTCTTTATCGAATTTGGTCAACATATAGATAAGATCACCAATCTAGGAGTACTTTAGCAAAATATCAGCTCTAGATTTTTATATTGTGATGTTATCAAGGCCATATCAATTAAAGCAATGTCAACACACATACGAATGTGGGAATGCCCCTACTTTCCAAGTCCATAAAGAGAATCTAAATGTGAAAGATTACTTAAGTAAGTACTTGTAAGCTACAAAACTGTGTATAAACCAACTAACCTGACAGATAAAACTATTTCACAATATTGTGTTTCAAATTGTAACAACATGCACTTACCAACGCCTTGATTTGCTGCAACACGCCGGCATTCGTCACGGGTATTGTTAACTTCTCCACAGGCAAATTCTCAGGGTTCTGGAAAAGCATTTTAATTTATAAATAAAGAATGCACTTCTCACAGGCACACCGTACAAATCATAAAAACTCACGGTAAATTCAACACATTTGTTTGACATTTCTCTTCCGTGAACGTGCTATAAAATGAAATCAGTGCTTGGTCAATTTTCTCTAGCCAATGCGTCGTCGAAATGTTTACGTATTAGAAAAAGAATACTGAAATTGTACCGTGGAAAATTGAAAACGTCGACGAGTCCAATTTTTGACTTTTGTACATGGAAGTCGAATTTTTGGCAGCTATGACTCTATGACGTTGACAAAATGTTAGTCGTTCAGAAAAAGACAAAACTGTTTATGAAATAATGATTTGTTATATTGATCTGCTAAATATTAAAACAATAATAACGAGTATATAGTATGTAATTACACGTTGTACGAGAGTTTTAATTTTCTTCTAATCCTTGCAAATAACATTCCAACATTTCCAACTACCTTCCCAAAAAAAGGGGGAATTAAGGAAAGCATCCCATATTGAATTTCTGTAATTTACAAATTGGTATCAAAGGATCACACTGTCAAACGCAATGTTGTCTTAGCACCAAATATGTATTTCAAGGGGAAAATGGCACCAGCAGCACAAACAAAATAACATTGCTTTCAACTTCTTTTATCAACTGGTTACCTAGAATGTAATGAAAGAAAGAAAAAGCGTTTATTTGCAGTAAACATGACGCAAAAGTTTACAAAAACACAAAAAATAAGACACAGTTGAGGGAAACATGCGTCACATCCACGCAAAACGGCCAAAATGCGCAAAATGGACCCAGTTTCACGTGAACTCATGAACTAACCCATTACAAAAGAAATTTAATTTCCGTGTTATTTTCTTAGATTCTTTTTATATATTTGTTCATGACCAAAGATAAGGGTCCTGTTTCTTTCGTTGGCAAATAACTGTAATGTTACAAATAAACAAAAAAAATCGTTACTCCACTAGTAGTTTAATTTTCATGGCTCTTGGGTTAAATTTTATTATATTTTGGTAACCCTATTTTAAACGTCATTGTCTGTCACTGTCAAGAGAAGAAAACTTCGTCGCGTAGTTTTGAATTTGTTGTAAACAAATAGAATTATTTGTGCTATATTATAATAAATTATTTATTAGCAATGAACAATGCGGCTTCTGATTCAAAAATTAAGAAAACGCTGCTTCGAAATTATGAATTGAAAGTGAAACCATCGACTCGAAAACAAGTTGTACACGATTTCGCTTCGCCTTCAAATTCAGCTTCCAGAAAATCAACAAGTTCCTCGCAGAAAGAGAATGAATTGGGTCAACCAACTTTGTGTTCGAGCGGAGTAATAGCTACTTACTTATCCGACTTGAAGAAACTAAATGCTGCTCCACTTTCGGCAGAGGATTTGAATGTAGACAGAGGACAGATGGGCGCAAAAGTAAGTTGAAAATAAAACCCAAACTGTTTTGTTGGAGAAACAGAACTAACAATTTCACCAGATAAGTACTACTAAAAACACTCTTTTAATTTTACTTTGCTACTTTACAGAATCTGACAAAAACGCTCAACTTCCAGTTCAACGACAGAATATACAATAATCTCATAGAGTTAAATGCAAGTGTAGAGAAATTAAAAAGCAAGAAAGACAGAAGATCATCAAGTATTACATCACTAAAGAAAGATCTTGAACCAAATATTGAAGATTTCTATGATGATGAAAAGGAAATTGATTCTCCACCTAGTATTCCAATTTTAAAACCAAAATTTAGAACAATAAAAAAAGTTGATGATGGCCGTATACACAAATTAGTTGCAGCTTTTGAGGATTTATGACTTTTAATCTATAATTATTTTGTTATCTAGTTATTGTATTAATTTTTTACTAATATAATATTTTTGTCTTATTAAAAGATATTTCATTTATAAGTATTAACTCCATTTGTGATAGCATTAGGCAGAAGTTAGAAAAGGTTGTTGGCGACACTTCACAATAAAAGTACAATATAATGTATGGATATTTGGTTTTGTTCAACATGTATACATATAAGAAGGGTGGGAGTTTTGGGCAGACTGTCTTTTGTAATATTGATATTCAAAAAGTGATGATTCTCAGCCTAATTTAAATAAATGACTTTTGATTTTGATAAATTTTTTTTTATGAATTATAAACCAACGCTTCACCGCAATCCCACCTGATGGTAAGCAGCGATGTGATCGTTGATGGTAAAGCGCGCTAGTTTATTAAGAGCCTATTCACTCTAGCCTTGAAGACACTCAAATAGTAGTCTGGCGGAAACACCGCCTTTTTTCTTTTTTTTTTTTTTTTGAAATGGCATCTCTTAGGTGGCTGCTAGGAGACCGTAACTACTTAATCGGACTTTCCTGTGGATGCCTTAATTAAAATTAAAGCCTCCAGCCAGGGGCTCTTAAAACTAAATTAAAATTAGGCGACTACGCACTAAGGGCACCCCCTGTGGGGTACGAACCTCGGCTTAGGGCGTCGCTAGAGAGGACAGCAAGGGACGGCTGGATCGAATGTGTTCTTAATGGTTTGATGACCATGACGTTTCCTAGTACTGGCTCTGAGAAGAAACGCCGAAACAAACTCAGAGGTCATTGATGGGACATTATGATATTACTGGCTCAGCTGTGGCGCGGGCTGGCCTTCATCGGACAAGGGACGGGGGAGGGGATTACTACGTGGAGCGCGTCGCGATGGACCTCGGCGGCGAGGTCGGTAGGTCGGTCTGTTTTTTTGTAATGTGCTGGTGGCCCTATTGGCTTCTTGGAGGAGGGTAATGGGGTCATCGGGGTCTGTGAGGGCATGCCGAGGGCGGCGAAGTCGGGAGATGGTGGAGGGAGTGTAATTGACAACCGCTGCTATATGAGGATTGCGGTGCTTGGCAGCAGTGTCAAAGAAACGCTTGGAAAGGCGTTTCATGAACTGCTGGATGGTGGGGATTTTGAGATCAAGATGGAGGATCTCATTTCGAACGAACCAAGGGGCGTTTGTGGCTTTACGGAGGAATCGGTTTTGGACTACTTGCATCCTATGGATTTAATTCGGTGGAGAGGTCAAACAGGAGTCTGCCTCTGGAATTGATCCTGGTGCTATTCCACTTTCCAGGCAGTGTGTTTAGCGTTGAGGTCGCCCGCTATTATAACGGAGTAGGGCAATGTCATCAGCTAGGAGTTGGTGGTTCTCTGCAGAGGAGCTGGGAGGGAGGTAGGCCGACACTATAGTAATAGGTTGGTGACCTGACATGCCGAGACGGCACGTTGAAACTTCAAGTCGTGAGAGGGGTGCGGGGTCCAATGGGATGCAATATAGAGCCCTTTTGAAATAGATAAGAGTACCGCCTTTGTGACACCGCAGCCTGTCGTTGCGAACTACGCAGTAGTTAGCAATTAGGGGTGTGCGGTGACTAGGCTTGAAAAAGGTCTCTTGAGCGAGGAAGATGTCTATCTGGTGCTCACGCAGGAAGGTTGAGATCTCGAACTTCTGATCTCTAATGCGGTCGGCATTGAAGTGAGCCAGCTTGAGGGATCGGGGCTTGGTTCGCTGTTTGGCCGTGTTATCCATAAATTACTTATTGGTTGCGAGGGAGGAAAGGGCGTGCGTAATTTCTGGATACGCATTGTAGATGTTCATAATGGCTTGTAGATTGCCAGCTGCCATAGCGACTTTTAAGTCGTTTGCCATCTGTCTGGCGCAAGGCGACATAAAAATAAGGAAGGTCCCCGAGATGGGACCGTTTCCTGACATTGGGGTCGAGGGGGTTGCTGCTGCGGCCATAGGTGCAGGGGCAGGAGGGGACGGGGCCGCCTTTTGGGCCGTGGTAGGACGGATACGAGGATCCTTGTCCTGCCAGGCGGGGGTGGTTGGGGGGGTCTGGGGGGCGGTCGCCACGAGGGCCGGGAAGGCCCTCTGGTGATTGAGTTGATTCCAGGGACTGGGCCTTTGAGGGCTCAGTCGCTCTGGGATCTGACTCCCTGGCGATTCACGCTTTTGGCGTGCGTTAGCCCGGTTGGCTAACTTGGAGGAGGATGATTTAGGGGCCTCGGCAGTTTCTGGCCTGCCATCGGACGCGTCCCTAGGTGGCGGATAGGGGAACGGCCCCCAGATATGGGGGTTACCGGTTTACCGGCGCGGACCAAAACCAGAAGTGGGGACCGCTTCGGCGGCCACATGTGCGGCGGGTCGGCCACCACTCCAGGTGGCTGACGTGACCCGAGCTCCGGGTCACCGTCGGGCAACCCGGTCTCCTCATTGAGAGGAGTGGGGCTAAGAGGAAGGACACCTCGCTAAAAAACCCTTGGCTGATGCGTCTTCTCGCACTAGAAGATGTACCGGACAGTCCGGCCCCTCCTAATGGGGGGACCATTGTGGACCCGCCTTTCGCCGGGAATCACCGGCGGGGGATTGGTAGACAGGCTCTGCCATTTCCCATGACCCCGCCACTCAGGCGATGTGGTTGTGCTGCTGTGGGTTTAGTGGGTATTCCCGGCTTCGGCTGGGCGAGTCACACACACGCCCTTCGGGGTACGGTGCGTAAATGCATTACCATAGCGTCAAAAAAAAAGAGAAAAAACAAGGGGCCTTGGGGCACCCGCGATAATTGGCCGTGTGGCCGGTCGCGCCGCAGAGGACGCAACTAGGTGGCTCTTTGCAGAGAGTCTTTGGGGCGGGGGCACTCTGCCGTGCCATGATCGCCCAGGCACTTAACGCACCTGGGTTTAGCATGGCAGTGTGCCTGGGAATGCCCATAGAGTTGGCACCTGTGGCATTGACCAACAGTGCCGCTCTTATGGGGCTTCTCAATGCTTATCCCTGTGAGAGAGCAGACGCTCTTCACCAGGAAGATAGGGTGGTGGGCGGATCCTTCTGCTGGGTGGCAGATTACCAGGACCATGTCATAGGGCACCTTACCGCCTGCCTTGTGCATACGGTGGACCTCCCGGTGGATTTCCTGTGAGATGAGGTCTGCCTTTATGTCTTCGGAGGATAACTCCTTTGGCACGCGGCGGATGACTACTCGGGTGAGGCGGTCCTCCGGGAGGGAGTAGGTGTGGAAGGCCACACCTCTATGTTGGAGGAGCTTGGACAGCTCCCGGTAGTTCTTAGAGGACGGGACGGTCACCTTAATTCCAGTCTGTGTAGACCTGGCATTGGTGAAGGAAATTTTCTGGTCGGAACACCAGCCGGACACATTGGTCCATTTTCCCTTGTCCTGTATGAAAACAGGCGGGGAAGGAAGGATCTTGGCGGCAGCTCGGGGGGCTGAGCGGGCGGGGTTAGATGTCGCGGCGCCCGGGGTGGTGGCAGCGTTTGAGGGGGCAGGGGCGGGGCTGAGTGAGCCGCTGCCGGAGGCAGCGGCGGCTAGTTTGGGGGACGGATTTGAGGAGGATTTCTTCCTCCTCCTCTTTCCCGAAGCTACGATGAAGCCGTCAGCTTCATCGTCCGGGGACGAGGGTGATGACTCCTCGGAGGAATCCGAGGAGACGGGGATGGGCCGTTTGGCTGAAAACACCTTGGTGTCCATGGACACCTCGGTTTCAGCGGGGGCGGGCTGGGGAGCGGGGGCTATCTGCTGTAGGGCAGATAGTTTATCGCCATACTTGGCGCGAAAATCGGGGTCATTTAATAAAACATCATTGACCAGGGCAAGAAGCGCCTGGTAATGAGGGTGGGGACTTAGACTTGCGTCCATGATTACTAGATACCTAGTCCTCCTGGTTGTAGGCCCGGAGGGTGTTTTCAACATCTGCTTCTGCTTTTGTTTACGCAACTTTTATAACAGAGATTTAAACGGAAGTTTACAACCGACGGCTAAAAGTTACGCATGCGCGGCGCGCATACTAAATTAATATTAATAAAAAATGTTCAGATGCAAATTGAATTAATAAAATGTTATATATGTTATTATTGTCATAGAAATTTTCTAATATATATATTTCTAATGTAGATTTGGTGTATTTGACACTTAATAAAAAATTAAAGTTGTTTTTTTTTTTTTCATATTATACATACTTCCGTTTCTTCATCCGTTTCCGTTTTTGCTAAAATTTACTTTTGACATCTGTTTCCGTTTCCGCTAAGACTATTCCGTTGCCACACTAACTAAACTCTGTTTTTTAATCTCGTAGACTAAATTGACACTTGCAAATGTCAAATTTACATTATTAATTTTGTATTACTACGTTTTTAATAAGTACCTACACATTATTTCAGGATAACTTATTATAAAAAAACGATACTTGATTTTATGAACGCTAAGTTTCGGTTGTGCCACGTCATTATTTAAGAATTGCAATAAACTGCCAACACTCGTAATGTCAGTTTAGTCTACGAGATTAAAAAACAGAGTTTACAACCTATCTTATTAACCTCTACTAAATACTAAAAATCTTCCCGATATTTTACATTCGTCCCATTATCTTGAAAACAATATTTTACTAGGTTTCAATTCTACTACGTGTGAAATGCGTACATGATTTGTTTTTACATAGCTCTCTCTATAAAAGAGAAAAAAATCGTTTGACCTAGGGATGTTAAAAAATAATTTTAATTTCTTTTAATCGATTATTATTTTCGTATAATCGATTATTTACAATCGATTTTCAAAGTCGTGTTCAATGAAGTTACATCATTATATTCATCAATACATAGTATAAAACAAAGTCGCTTTCGCTGTATGTCCGTATGTATGCTTAGATCTTTAAAACTACGTAACGGATTTTGACGCGGTTTTTTTTAATAGATAGAGTGATTCTTAAGGAAGGTTTGTATGTATAATAAATGCATAATATAGTAGAGAAACACTGAGAAATCTAAAAAGCGCGATAAAACCGAACTCCACGCGGGCGAAGCCGCGGGCGGAAAGCTAGTATAATATATTTTAATTTCTTTGGTCGTATTATTTGATTTTAAATAAATCGATTAAATAAATCACTATTAAATCGATTTTCATAAATAGCATCATCTATGCGCCAAATGAAAAAAACTCGTAAAAGTAGTTTCAGTGTGTTGAGTGGTGAGTCAGGTGAGTGAGATTTATAATAATATATAGTTGTTGGTTTTATATTATAGTACTCTGTGGTTGTTGATAAATAATAAAAAAAATTCGAACCGTAGAATAACATTGGGAATTGTGATTGAGATATTAAGACTGTCAGTTTGTTGGGTTGCTCATTTCTTTTTTATTATAATAACACGTTTAATGATACTGAAAATTTATTTTTTAGCAATGAATTGGTAATTTTTTATTCATATTTTTTTATTTGATTTTAATCTGATGAATTGTTAACGGGAATATCTTAGGTTTATTATTAGAATAACAAAAGCATATCGAATTTTATGTATAATATAAAATATGGTTTTTTCGCAAAAATCGATTATTTATCTTATTAAAATCGATTATTAACAAATCTATTAATATTTAATTAAGAAATATCGATTATTTTCCATTAAAGTCACATCCCTAGTTTGACCTTGAGAATAGAAGATGTTGCCAATACACCATTATTTTTAAGGAAAACATAATATTGAAAAGAAACAACAACAGGGGAAAAGGCCCTTTTTTTGCTCGGACACTACAGGACACTACTAAATATTTAGTATCCTCGTCATATTTAGTTATTTTGTCTGAATTTTATAATAATTTGACTACCTAAATACGTCTTCCACACTGGGAATACGGGCATATTCCCCGCGTAGAAGACGTTTTTGTGAAGTCTAAAAAAATCTTGTTCATATTCTATGGATTTTTCCTACCATAAATGCATTATATGATAAATACACTCCAAGGGGAAAAATATTTAACGCATTGGCAATACATACAGTTATTAAATAAATTATCGAGTACATTCTGATAATGACATTAATTGACATTATTCTTGTTCAGTACTTCCGAACGCAAACACGCGCCGGTTTGCTCGCTCTGAAAGAAAGAGATGTTGATACATCCATCTCTTCTTTCACCCGCATTTTGCCAATAATTTCGTTTCATTCAGTTTCAGTCAACTTTGGACGTCAAATCAAAACGGTTGTGCTCAAAGTTCTCAGTGGGATTATCAATAAAATATTTTTTCTCTTTTAAACTACAAATAACAAGAAGTAGCCATGGCTGAAACTGAAATTATATCTAGTAGTGAAAATAATGACCAGTTTTTCGAGGGTGTAGAAAAGCTCATCGAAATTTGGTTTACACCGGCTAAAAATGCGGATTTGAGAAAAATCACTCGGTGAGTAGTATATTGACTTAATCTTCATGTCCTACCTGTACATTATGGCTTTATAATTACGTAATTAGTTGCTTTGTATTTAGGTTACCGGCAGAAGTTACACTTTTATAACCTAAACATTTATATTCTAGAACTAACTCTAAACTTTTATATAGTTTTCTGATTACAAATTCGAACCTCTTTGCTTGTTCATAACTTGAATATAATTGTTATTGTGTAGACCTGTCCTTTGTAGTTGTGGAATATTCTGGAATCAGCTGTTTCCATGCTCGGCTATTGGGTAGGTAGGTATCTACCGGCGCGGCCGATCATCCACTCATTTATTCTTAATATTTGGCTAATAAAGTATTAAACTAAATTGTAGCAGTGTGCACGTTAGATACCTACGTCATGTTTGCTTAGATTTTAAAAGTACCCACCCAAAAGTTTTGATCTAGGGACAAAAAAATATTGATGATTAGGGCTGATTTACATTGTGCAATTTAATTGCCTATTGCATACAATGAAATTGATGCAACAAAAGACTTGCATTGTCTATACGGTGTTTAGACATTGCAACTTTTATTGTTGCTTCAACTTACTTGAAGCCATAGGCAATTAAATTGCACCATGTAAATCAGTCTTTATTCTCATGAATATCAGCTATGGCAATTACACCACAAAAAAAAATCTAACAGTTCTTTATTAAAATAACTTTTGCCTTACTTCATAATGAAATGCTGCAATTAATTGGAAGTCCTACATTTGCTTTAATACCTACATACCTACTATGGTATTGTAAGTAGTCTATACAAATATCTAAATAAAACTACTGTCTATTTGCAACACCAATATTTTTGTAAAGTTTGGAAAGTATATAGGAAATACATATAAAACAATTTGCATTACTGACATTACAACTCCAGAATTGCTGAACAAATTTTGATGCAATTTGGTATCCTTTGTACATAAGTTCAAAGGATACCAAATTACATCAAAATTTAACAAGGAATAACCTTGGTCAAAAAAGTATACCAAGTCACAAAAATATCTTGATGGTTTCATCAATCCCAATATGTTTATATTTCACCATACCACACAAGCTACTAAGCCACTAGTAGGTTAGTCCCTACTTCATAATAAAATACCATACTATCTCACATTTCCTAACAAATACCATTATATTGTCAACACTCATTAGTATACTATAAAAACTATGTTAACAATAGGGTATTTGACTAAAAAAAACTAATTAGTCCGTCAGTCAGATTTCCAAAAAAATACTAGACACATACTTTTTCCTTTTTCATATAAACAAAAAATTAATACGACACAGCATGTGGAAAACTTGTGTGACATCACTGGACGCTACACTTTTTAGCGGCCAGTGACGTCACCAGCCACCGCTCCTGATTTTCGATGCCTTTTATATTTGTCAATTTTTATTGATTTGATAACACATATCCAATTCTTTTCTATAATCTGAATGATGGACTAAATAGAATTATTACTATATACTATATATTGCTGCAGTCCACATTGTTAGCAACTGACTATATTGATGCAGTAAACAATGTTAACAATTGACTATATTGTTACAGTCAACAATGGGAGAATGTGCTGAAAATAGTGCGTTGTGAGATCATCTCTTTCACCCAGAGCGAGCAAGTCGACGCCTATGTACTCAGGTAAGTCATCTAACTATGGAAAGACTGCATTCAAGAAAAATACACTTATAGATAAGTCCATAAAATTATTTAAACCCTAGTCAATTTAAGGTCCGTATTACAGAACGTCACTCAAAACTCGAGTTCTACTTAAGAATCATTTCAAGCCATTTCATTGGTTGAAACTAGTTTTAAGTAATGCTTAAGCAGAGATCAATGCTTGAGTTTCCTTCTGGAATACGGACCTACGTGATACTTGTGTAAATTGGCATATGAATTAACTTATATATGTATAGCATAGATATTAAAAAAAATACTGGTTGCATTTTTCAACTCTCTTCACCGTAAAAGAAGAAAGAAAATATTATCTATGGTGTATGTACAGAAATGAATAAGAAACATTAACTTAATAGCTAACTTTATTACTGAAAACTGAAACTGTTAAATCATGTGAATTCGTAAAACATTTTTCTTCATTATTATTATATTAGTTCTACTTGAGCCCTGCGGATTCACCCGCATAAATTTGGACTCCGTGGGAATATTGGTGTAAAAAATATCCTATATGTTAATACTGTACTACATACTATATGTTTTTTTTAATAGTCATAAACTAGTGTTTGACTGCAATCCCGCCTGAAGGTAGTTGATGGTAAAGCGCGCTAGTTTATTAAGCCTATTAGAAGACGGCAGTTGAGCAAGGTGATGCAATGTTAAACCTAAACCCAACAACACGACCAACGATGCTATACGCCAGAGGGAGATTATTCTGGAGACCTTCCACTACCAAACTCCCGACACAACATTTGGCGCATCGTTCTCGGCACACATCGCAACGCTACTGCTCAGACCCGTTCTCCGTACGACCAGACCTGCCGGAACACGACGAATCGTTTATAAACTAAATGTGTGCCAAATTTCATCCAAATGCGTTCAGTAGTTTTTGCGTAAAGGAGTAGCAAACAAGCATACAAAAATCCACATTTATAATATTATCACGATTACTCATACTTACCCGACGCGGTACCAGGTCACTGTCATTGATAGCTTATCGTAATCGATTATGATTACATAATTAGCTATCGTATTTCGTACCGATAAGCAGATAGCTGTAAACCTAAGTTAATTAGGTAATTTTTCCGTCATAATAACTTTGTCTGCGTCCAATATTTGTTGGCAGCCTTTTGGGGTTAAGCAAAGAGTGAGAAACTTTTGACTTGCTTGAAGGCCCGCTATTAACGAAGCATTCATAATTATGAAGTGTACTTTTTTATGTTTGGGATGGGAAATCATCAAACGACCTCTCCCGCTCTGGGCGGAGCGGAAGGGCTTGTCGGACTTTTACTGACTAAACCAACCCGTGTTCCTTCACTTGCCTGTGCGCCAGGGCCACGGTTTCTTTTTAAACTAACCCCAACCCTGACCTAGAAGGCCTCGGGCTTCGTGGACCCCGTCACGATGTGCTGACATCTCTGTGAGGCGCGCGTGAAACAAAACGCGCCGTTGACCCGGGCCTGGTCCTTACCGGGCGACGAGTTGCCCAAAAATTAATGGTTAAATAGTCTCTAATCGTTAGTTAACTTTAGAGTTAGACCCCATAGTACGTTGCGTTATCGCACTTAGGTAACGTTTAGGGATAAATGGGTGTACATAAGGCCCCACTTAAATAGACATAAGTCTCAAACCAATTAATACCAGAATATATTTGCTTTCAACTTCGAGAAGGAGGCAAATAGAAGAATCCAGCTGGGATGACCAAATGCTGCCCTTTGGTAAACTTCGTCGGGTATTTTCGTCGCCCATACCCCAATGTTTGAAGACAAAAATCTTCAACCAGTGCGTCCTATCCGTATGACTTACGGAGCCGAGACGTGGACACTAACGGACAGACTAGTCCATAAGTTTAAAGTCTCTCAGCGAGCTATGGAACGGGCTATGTTGGGCGTCTCTCTGAAGGACCGCATCAGAAATGAGGTGATCCGACAGAGGACCAGAGTCACCGACATAACTGAGAGGATTAGCAAGCTGAAGTGGCAATGGGCTGGTCACATATGCCGCAGGACGCAAACGTAGCGTGGGACGCCCTTGGGCGAGATGGAGCGACGACATCAAAAAGGTGGCTGGCGGAGAACTGCTCAGGATCGAGCTTGTTGGCGTGCCATGAAGGAGGCCTATGTCCAGCAGTGGACGAGTAGGGGCTGATGATGATGATAATATTTGCTTTAACAATTTGCGACCTCTAATACGCTACAGGAACTCTAAAAATCACAAGCTTTCTCTTTCTACTTGGACATAATTGACCATGACTACCATAGCAACACACATGTCGCCGGTGCCGCAGTTTTTGTAACAAATCTGACCTTGACCTTGAAAATACCGGTTTATTTTGCAAGCCGCGTAACAATCGTTATGTTGTATCAAGTCTAATACATTTGTCTGGTTGGTCAACATCGGTTGAATATGTCTTTGTTATAGGTAAACTAAGTTTAAATTAATCGAGAGACCTTACAACCTTTTTTATGAGGTAAAATCAAGACTGTTTGACCGTGATACCTTAATAGTGGACATTCGACGATGTGTGTCCACTTCAACAACAAATACTAAAAACAGTGAGACATATGGTACGGATGACAGTAGGTCAAGCTACCCCAAACTGTCAGATATTCCCAATCAATCATCATCATCTCAGCGTTAATCCCAGTCGCATCCGAAGCCTTTTCAGCTTTGGAGTCTGGGGTCCGCTTTACCAGTCCAACTGCTGATATGGCTAAACTTCGACATTTTCCGTGAAGCGACCGCCGTCTGACCTCCACAACCCGAAGGCGACATCGAAGCATTGCAGTTAGACCAATTGCTGGATTTTTGAGGGCTCCAACAATCCGTAACGACTGCCACTAGATGTTCGTATGGCAACCGGGACCAACGGCTTAACGTGCTTTCCGAGGCACGACCAGACCAGTGCAAATATTCATATTCATGCATACAAATACTTGCACTGTGCGGGGATCGAACCCGCGCCGCCTTGCGCAGCGGCCGCGTCCGCTACCGCTACGCCACGGAGGCTGTCAAGATATTCCCAATCAATCTTGGGCCTTAATTCTTTAGAGATAAAGTTGAAAATCTAATAAGGAAATCTGACAGATAGTAGTAGCTTGATGACAGAGAAGTAGTAGTTATGATGTGTTGTCGTCTGTACGTAACCATTACTCACTTACGTTGTTCATATCCATTGTTCTACTTGGTCGTCATCACCATTTTCCTTCAACGTTTTTATGACTATGAAATAGTTTACACAAAGTAAATAAAAAACTGATGGATAATTCATCATCGTCAACCTTTTTATCGTCCTACTGTTGGGCACAGGTCTCCTCTCATACTGAGAAGGATCGAGCGTAATCACCACGCTTGCTCAATGTGGGTTGGCGATTTCGGACTTGCCTCGCGATGTTTACACTTGATATCTTTAACTTGGTGCCTATAAGGATAAATTGATATCCGTGACCAAGTTTATGATTGGACTTTAAATGATCTCATGAGTTTGTTTCTACCTTCCTTCTCAAAGTAGATATCAGATAGGAAACGCCGTACTTAAAAAAAAACTCGATGAATTTTAATATTCATTTAAAAGCAGTTTCTATGGAAAATGTATGGAATCCTGAGGCGAATCACATCAGCCGGGTTTTTTCTCTTTTTTTTTCGGTTGGGTAATTATCAAATGACCTCTCCCGCTCTGGGCAGAGCGGAAGTGTGTGTCAGACTTCTACTGACTAAAACCCACCCGTGTTGCTTCACCTGCCTGTGCGCCAGGGCCACGGTTTTTTTTTTAAACAACCCGCAACTCTGACCCAGGAGGCATCGGTCTTCGTGGACCCCGTCACGATGTGCTGACATCTCTTCGAGGCACGCGTGAAACACGACGCGCCGTCGACTTGGGCCTGGTCGTGAGGGCGCTGGGATATCACATCAGCCCTTAGACAAGAAATTACATCAGGACCACAACTACTTCACACACACGATTGCTACAGATTCATTGAATTGAATGTTTTCTTAAATCCTAGTAATGTATTTTGAAGGTTCACCAATCCGCCAGCGAGTTATTTTTAGACTTCTGAGACCTTAGCTTTACTGGCTTTTTATCGATTTTTTCGCTTCACTCGCTAACGTTTTTGCGAGGGAAACAAGCACCTGATGTTATAGATAAATAAATGTTTATTTTGTATCTACCTACTGTTTGGGTCTAATTCCTAGATTAAAAACTAGTTAAAGGTTACTGCGGCTAATGTACAAGTATCTCCCGACTCCCAACTCATGGTACTCGAGAAACAGTGGAGATTTTTTTAGTCGGTAGGAGTCCGACATCATCATCATCCTCAACCTTTTTATCGTTCCACTTCTGGGCACAGGTCTCCTCTCATACAGAGAAGGATTGCGCGTAATCACCACGCTTGCTTAATGCGGGTTGGCGATTTCAGACTTAAATTCCAGGTTTCCTCAAGATGTTTTCCTTCACCTTATAATCAGTCAGTCATTGGTGTCCAAATATACTTAGAAAGTACATAATTATAACTTAGAAAAGCTACATTGGTACTTGCCTGACCTGGAATCGAATCCGCACACTCATACTTGAGACGCTAGTAGTATTTTAACCACTAGGCCACCACGACTTTTACCTACTCTTTGGGTCCAATTTCTTGATGCAACTACATAATTAGGTTACTGCGGCGAATGTACAAATATCTCAAGGGCCTCCGACTCATGGTACTCGAAGAAACAGTGGGGTTGTAGTCGGTAGGAGTCCGACATAACCTTCCCTTATTCCCAGACGGAGGGTTTCCATGTGGATTTCCCCACGGAAAAAAAGGTTACGTTTGCTTGCTGCGGTTGGTCCATGATGGGTGACCGTACCTGGGGAATCACGTTAAGCTGTTGGTTCCGGCTGTCATTCGAGGATTTTTGTCGTGTGTTGAAAGTTTGACAGTCAGTCCTACCATGGTCTTCGTATTACCCAATAACAGGGTTGTAGAGGTCAGATACCCGTGTGGTACTGGGCTTAGAATAGTACCAACCCATATCCTCCCGTGGGTGTCGTAAGAGGCGACTAACGGAACTCACTAGGAAAACGGGCAGCAGTGCTTCTCAAACTACTCGGGTCCCTAACCCGCTTGCCAAGCGTGTGGATTATGGCAACCCCTCCAATGTGGAACCCTTGGGGGAGGCCTTTGTCCAGCACTGGACCTCTATAGGCTGAAGAAGAAGAGGTCAACATAGATATACAAGATTGTAGCATTATTATAAGTGGTGTGTCTATTTTAATTTGTTGGAAGTGATATGTTTTGAGCAATTGAAGGCGCTGCAAAGTGGGTTCATTTATTAATACATAGATCTTGTTACACGAGGAATTACTAATCTAATGGAAAGTTTTACAACGTTATTTTTTTTATACAATACGATACCTGAATATAGTTTGTTCAGAATAAACAACTGAATCGATTCTAATCATTTTTCCACCATCCATACTAATATTATAAATGCGAAAGTAACTGTCTGTCTGTCGGTCTGTCTGTCTGTCTGTCTGTCTGTTACGCTTTCCCGCTTAAACCTCTCAACCGATTTTGATGAAATTTGGCACAGACAATCTATAGACCCTGAGAAAGAACATAGGCTACCTTTTATCCCGGAAAATTTGATGTTCCCGAGGGAAATCTAAAAAGCGCGATATAACCGAACTCCACGCGGGCGAAGCCGCGGGCGGAAAGGTAGTAATATTATATTTTTTCCCCAATTATATTTAAAAAATGTTGCAGTATGGTTACTGAGCGCACAACACAGTTCGCAGCGGATCATAGTGTCCTAGACACCCCGCCGCGCCGCGCCGCAGCAGGCGCGAGCGCGCGATCGTCGCGTTGACCATATTTTTGTAGGGACAATCAAGTAACATAATAAGCTCATAACTTTGTAATTTTTCATGATAACGTTTTGAAAATTTGTATGCAAATTCATTTCATAAAAATACTCGACACTTGTTTCGGGTTTCGTACAAAAAATAACGTTGTTAACGTTGCGTGGATTAAGTCGATGGTGTTGTAGAACCTACAGGCTACAGGGGAATCACGTGTTTGCGTTGCTCTGAGCTCCGAGGTGACGGTTTTGATCTTGAGTCAAAAATCTCCTTTATGTAGCTGTGTAGCCGTTGACCACATTGTATGTAGTGCAGGTAAAGAAAAGGATTCCTTTTTAAAGTCGCCGGACTCAAAAAATGTAGGTAACAAAATTTTGCCATCAGATTGAATAATGAAACAATTGTCCGCGATACAAAAACAGCTTTGTGTATGAATAAGTTCATTATGTTGTTAGGTATGAATGTATCGTTAAACTACAAATAAAATCTTTCGAAATAGAATGCATAAAATAAATATATGATAAGGCTTTATATATTCGCTGCGTGTTTGGCATCTCTATATTTAGCCTTTGCCGAAAGACATGTTTTAATACGAAATGACTCGTAATTATTTTCAATAAAATGTGTAGTTTCATTCATTAGTGATAATACCACGTATTCTTTTCCTCGTAGGGTGTCAAAATTATTAGCGGCAGTTTTTATACTGTACTAGCTTCTGTACACGGCTTCGTCCACATGGATCACTCAGTAGCCTAAGTTATTCCTTATAGCATCAGCTATCTGCCCATTAAAGTCCCTTCAAAATTGGTTCAGCCGTTCCGGAAATTGGCAGGATCACACAGACACCATTTAGTAAAAATTATTTGACATCAACTCAACACAGACGTTTTATGTTAAAATGATATTTATGTTTTTCAATGTAACCAGTGAGAAAAAAAAGGTTAGCATTTCGATTTTTTTTATCCACCTTTTGAGTCGAGGAGTCAAAAGAAGACAAAGAATATATTTCTTTGTTATCAGGACGGTTTCGGGGTGACCACAAAATCACAGTATGTCCCTTTGACTATCAGTTGTTTGACTCTTCTTCTTCTTCCTCAGCCTATAGATGTCCACTGCTGGACAAAGGCCCCCCCCAAGGCTTTCCACGATGACCGGTCTTGTGCTGCCCGCATCCATCGGCTTCCCGCGACCTTCACCAGGTCATCGGTCCACCTTGTTGGGGTCTCCCTACGCTGCGTCTTCCAGTACGTGGCCGCCACTCCAGAACCTTGCTGCCCCATCGGCCATCGGTTCTACGAGCAATGTGCCCTGCCCACTGCCACTTAAGTTTAGCGACTCGCAGAGCTATGTCGGTGACTTTGGTTCTTCTGCGGATCTCCTCATTTCTGATTCGACACGTTGTTTGACTCACTGAAACGTAATTTGTGAATTCATTTTATTTACCTTTATCAACTACAGTACTTACTAAAGGTTGTCTGCCAGTTATCTTTATTCAGCGAGCAATTTTCGCAAGTTTACTCTTATACATATCCCAAATGTTAACGCACTTAGTCATAACTGCTTCTAGGGTCATTAGCTTCAATATACATCAACTTTTGATGATAAATTATTTATTTTTCTGTATCTACAGACGACAGCACATCAAGCTACTACAATCTGGCAAGTTTCTATGTTAGAGTTTAAACTTTATCTTTAAAGCATTAAAGCTCAAACTTGATTTTGAATATTTGGCAGTTTCGCGTGGCCTGATCAGTTGTCATCCGTACAAACACTTTTACAACTTTTTTTTTTTTTTAACTAGTTGAGGTTTCCTAAATGTTCCTCGCGTATCCTGAATTAATTATGTAATTTTCTTTATCTGTGATGATGTCAGCCTCCGTAGTGGCTACGGCACGTGCCGATCTTATGCTCAACATTTACGTGTTGTACTTTTAACCCTACGTCAACCGTTATCATGACTGGGTCGTATTATCAGGTAACTTTTGGCAGGGTTATCGCACGGACGCTTCGTAGTGCCAATGATAGTGATTTTTATTTACTAGAGGCCTTCTTGGTATCGCTGGCCAGTTGTAACTAATTCAGTGGTTAATCTCGCTTTTGTCTTGACTTTGAATTTAAATTCCGAACCTGCGAAAGGAGACAGACGGGGTGCACTGAAATGTCGTAAAGTATAATTCGACACACGTGTATTTTCGCAAACAGACCACCTCTGGATTGTGGAGATCAGATTGTTGAAAGCTCTACGAGTTAAGACTGAAAGCCAACCCTTATTTGGGAAAAAGGTAGACAAAAGATGAGGATTACATACTACACTTTATTTTACCACTAGGTAAATACACCTTTATACAACGTTATTTTTTATATTCGAAACCCGAAACACGTGCCCAGTATTTTTATGTATTCAAGAATTTATGTACATAATTTCAAAAATATGTCATGAAAAATCACAAAGTTATGGGCTTGTTATGTTACCTGCTTGTCCCAATAAAAATGTGGTCAACGCGCTGCCGCGCCGGTCGCGGTCGCCCGCTCGCGAATGCAACGGGGCGGCACGGCGCGGCGGCGGGGCCCCACGACAGTATGATCCTCTGTCAACTGTAATGTGCGCTCGGTTGCTGCAACATTTTTTAAATATATTTGGCAAAAATATAACATGATATAAAAATTATTAGAATCGATTCTGTTCCTTATTCTGAATAAACTATATTAGGATTCCGTATAAAGAAAAAATAACGTTGTAAATTGCCAATGATTATGTGTCGTTAGTTGCTTTTCTCAAAATTTGTAGCAGTCTAACGATGTCGATCGCGATCGAGTCGCAGAAGAAGGATAAGACTTCTGGGTATTATACAATCTTTTTCTTCCTAGCCTATAGAGGTCCACTGCTGGGCAAAGGCCTCCCCCAAGGCTTTCTTTCCATTGGGGGGCATTGCCATAATCCCCACGCTTGTCAGGCGGGTTGGGGATCGCAGTAATTTTGTTATTCCTCAGTAGAAGTGCTGCTGCCCGCTTCCCTGGTGAGAGTTCCCTTAGTCGTATCTTACGACACCCACGGGGGATATTGGTTGGTACTTTTCTAAGCGCGGTACACACGGGATAATACAATAGTGTGGTTGAATTCGCCCTAAGGGCAAATTTTTCGGTTAAAATATACTTTTTAAATTGAATAAAAGTGACGTTTGTATGAACTGTCAAAAAATCAAAATTACTCTTCGTTCCGAACGAATTATCTGGCAATTGAAATAGCAGATCTCAGTTTTCTAATTTCGGTCCCATAGCAACAAGCGTATACTTATTAATAATAACTATACTCTTGTGTTATAAATCATTACACACAGCATTATTGTAATGCATCAAGGCTGCATGTTGCACAAGATTGATTTGTGCACTTATTGACACAAGATTGTATTCATTGAAACCTATTGAACCGTCTACCGTCCATTAAATGTTCTCGCTTGACGGACACTTGACATATCAATTGAGTGTCGATGCCGTGTCAAGGCGTCAAATTATTTGACGACACTTAAAACTGCAAGTTTCTGTTGATTGTCGAGCTGCTACAGGTCAACATACCCGTATTACATCACTGATAAGGTTTAAAGTTGAGTAACGTTATTAAATTGATCATGGGCTCATTTGATTTTTGTTATATTAGAATCCACTAACCTCTCCAATGCTACACCACAACACCATGTCCGTCTCTCGCATCCAGAAAATCAGCAAAAATCCTTTTTATAACGTACCTTTTCTCTAATATATGGTACTTATACATTTCTTTACCACGAATGCTATTTATTAAACAAGTAATAAATAGCTTTAGAAACCAAATAATAATTTCATAACGCATTACATGGTATGATCCAAGATCATTGACCAAAATAAGCAAAAAGTATTTACTTTAGTTGGTCGCTTTGAAAATCAAATTTCTTTATGAACACATCAATTCAAAGCCAAAATTTTCCAAACAAGCTATCATACTACAATAACATTATAATTTTATAAACACCCTTGCGGTTGTCTCACCTCAAGTCCTCAATATTTCGGTTTCGTACACCTACTTCGGCGAGTGATGGGTGTGAAGATATATGACGCAGCCAGGCGTCATGCCAAGTATCAGAGGCGCTGGGAGTGAAAGCAACACTGTACATTACATACAACACATTATTGCTTATGTCGTCCAGCGGCAGACATGATGTGGTAATGAAAATTACGTTCCGGGTTTACAGTTTTAGAGAAAATTACGGCCCTCTGATTCGATAATGCGAATCGATTGCAATTTTTTGCCGAGATTGAATATTTATATGATTAAGGCAATGATTTGTAGATTGAATCAATCGAGAAGCAGACAGATCTCAAAAGAAAGATCTAAAAGCGAAACCTCGCACTGATTTCAAACAGGTTTTGAATTCTGATTCCTTGCTGATTAATACTGGTTTCTGTACCTGTCTCCCAAATTAAAATGCGGCTGATTCTACAGGCTGGCTTTTAGTATACTGCCTATAAATATATTAACCAGTATTTATCCGTATTTGTTTTCATCATCTGACACTGCAACTCCACCAATGGTATTCAATTAACTATTGTTTACATCCAATCAAATGGGCTATTGTGATTATGTACGTGACCTACATCAACATTAACCTTGTATCTATGCCATTACTGAATACTTAGGTGAAAACACAAACTAAAATATTCATTATTTTTAACATCGGGGTCCTTCAGACAATAGAAACTTCAGTGGATTTAGCTTTTAGTATACTGCCTATAAATATATTAACCAGTATTTATCCGTATTTGTTTTCATCATCTGACACTGCAACTCCACCAATGGTATTCAATTAACTATTGTTTACATCCAATCAAATGGGCTATTGTGATTATGTACGTGACCTACATCAACATTAACCTTGTATCTATGCCATTACTGAATACTTAGGTGAAAACACAAACTAAAATATTCATTATTTTTAACATCGGGGTCCTTCAGACAATAGAAACTTCAGTGGATTTACTCATCGGTTTCTATCAAATTCCAATTGTCAGCCCTTTTTTACTAAAAATAAATGATTTTAGTTTTGTTTGTATTCATCATCACCATCCCCAGTATCATTAAATTGCAAATGGTTACCTTTGCTCCTTGAACACCATTTCCCTCCATTATCCATTTATCCAGCTGATATTATGATCAGAGCAAAATGAAGGTTTTGGAAGTCTTATCAGCCATGTGAACAAAACACAAGCCAATTGAAAAACGAATAATAAAATAGCGCTTTTTAACCCTATCAAACAAAGAAACAACAACCACAATAATATTAACGAAGTCCGTATTATTTTTATGTCAACATTAGTACCTTATTCTGTACACTACGTGTTTGATTGTAAACAATGCTAATTGTTAATCGCTTCCACTCGCTGCACGTGTCATACTTATGTCATATAGGGCAAGGAATAGTTACCTATTTGGCACAGTCTTCTGCAGAATTAATTTTACCCTCTGCATTACCGTCCTCGTTACTGCTGTACTTCCTCAGTTTTATCACTTTAAATATAGAAATAAATATATACCGACAAATCAGATTGAGCTAGCCCCAAAGTAAGTTCGAGACTTGCGTTATGTGATACTAACTCAACGATACTACATTTATAATAAATACATATATAGATAAACATCCAAGACCCAGGTCAATCAGGAAAAGATTGTTTTCCATCATGACCTGGCCGGGGATCGAACCCGGGGCCTCCGCGTCGCAGGCAGGCGTGTTGACCGCTGCGCCACGGAGGTCGACAGTGACATAACTATACTCATAATTTGATAATATCTTACAAGTATCTCTACGTAGTCATAATGTTAGTACGGAATTTCACCAATCCTTATATTCCGTATCAAAATAACGCCAAATTTATTATCATTAGGGTAAGGTAGATACAAAATCATTGAATACATAACAAAATCGAATTGTTACTTTCCGGAAAAATTATAACTATTCCACAAATGTAACAAATTATGAAACATTAAAAAAGAAATTATATCACGGCACCGAGAAATTAAGTGTTCCTTACTCACGCGACTATCATTAAAATTGGCTTTATTTCAAAATTTATCAGTACACTCGCACTGGGTTCTAAACCAGGGAAAGTCAACATTCTTTCTGTACACAAACATGAACATTTATTACAAATTTTCCAGCCGTATGGTTTATACCCCTGGTCCAGACGTTATTTTGGTGACACGCTACGGGAAAGTCGTTTGACGTAAAATATTAGTAGTCGCATTACGTTTGCCGTCATACTGACGAGTAAACAGATGCCCCTTTGAGTCTTGGCAAAACATATTACCTAATTAACACGGGCACTTGTTTGCTGGTTATCAATTTTCATTCAAAACATGCCACTCAAAAACATTTCGTTCAGGTAAAAATCTTTTCAGTGGCAAAAAAGTCAAAATTGTAAGCCTGAAACGAAAACACTTAAGAGAAACATAAAACATATTTACATATCATAGAGCATGTAATTTTAAATATGAAAGCAAAAATCCGGCAGCAGATTCAAAAAGCTGTTTATATCTCCAGAATGGAAACATTACTCTTTGACTATACGAGCGAGAGCGTGCTTGCAAAGGAAACTCACAGTAGTTTGTATACAAACAGTTGGAAAATTCCATGGATGTAACACCACATATGTATGATGGGGTAATCCTCGCACTGAATACAGACTCAATATATTTGCGCCAAACGTTGGCTGTTTCATTTGATTGACGTCCAGCGTTTGATGTCTTGAAGGAGTCATTGCGTCTGCGTCATCATTTACTGCTAGATTTACGTAACTATACAAATCCCAAATATTCGTTTCATATGTATATTCAACCTCGCGTGGTAATCAACTTTTTCTTTCTTCGGAAATATGTGAAAAAAAAAAAAAAAAAAAAACTATCGTGTGAATTAATGTTCTATGTCCTTCACTGTCTGCTTTATCACCTTAAGTTTGTGATTGATGGATTGAGTACATTCAATTATTATCAATTATTATTTATCACCGAGCTGTTTCTAAGTGTAATTTAATATTATGTAGATGTAATGATGAATAAAAATCTAAATAATCGACACTTAAAAACATTTCAGCAATTTCGGAATCACATAGATGATTATTTATTATTCTTTCTCTGCGATTCTTTTCTACAGAATTTTATTAATTGTAAACTGTAGGCCTATGTCCAACAGTGGTCGTCTTTCGGCTGAAATGATGATGATGATGAAACTGTATAAATAACAATCCTCGTTTCGTTCATAAATTCTTTGAAATGTCCTTGAAATAGAATCCAGATATTGTAAATTACAATTCTAATTCCGGAGTGTTTACATTTTCTTGATCAACGTATTAATCGGTTGATCCGGAACTTTCTCTGGTTTGTTTCTAAATAAACTGCAGTTGCTCTTGTTTTATATTCAATAGTTCTACAGCTGGCATCCTATCAGAATATATTTAGATCGGGTTCGTTAACCAAAACATATCGTCACCCATTATTTTTGTCATAAAATCGTCATATACTTTAAGAAAGTTCTATATATCTTTTCAAAAATATCGGTAAATATCGTATTTATATGTTAACAGCAATTTATTATTGTAATGGAGAAAATGGCCTTGTTCTATTAGCGGATAGAAACAAAATCATGATTTCAGTATTTGTACACACAAAGCTAGTTACAAAGTTTATAACTGCCACAATCGTTAATTTAATGGGATTGTTGGGAGTTCTACCTCTTTATGAAACCACTGAAATACAATAAAGTAATAGGCGGTTAAAGATATGAACTTATAGCCTTATAAGGGTCAACATTATTTGCATTTAACAGAATTTGTATTTTAAGCAGTGAACCAAAAACTGTGTTAACTGTTATATTTAAAGTGAAGGGATTTGTAATTTTATTATTAGCAGATTCTAAAGATCAAGGTGTTACTGTACAGGATTCGATGTCAGCTCCCCTACAAGTGACAGTATTTATATATTTTTTATTCGTTAACGAGATATGCCCTTGTTAGCATGTTGATTGCTGAGCAAGTACATATGTATATTTTGCAAAGAAAATACACAAAAGCCCGAGACTATAATTGAACAAAGTATAAAGCTATACACTATAAAGTACCTTTGGTTCTATCTGGGTCACGCTTACGACGCATTTCAATATGAAAACACGCCGCCTAGACGACACTACGGTAGGAGATTCGACACGTGTCTCGCACATAACACGTAGCACTGAAATTCATCAGTCATCATCGTCAACCTTTTTATCGTCCTACTGTTGGGCACAGGTCTCCTCTCATACTGAGAAGGATCGAGCGTAATCACCACGCTTGCTCAATGTGGGTTGGCGATTTCGGACTTGCCTCGCGATGTTTACACTTGATATCTTTAACTTGGTGCCTATAAGGATAAATTGATATCCGTGACCAAGTTTATGATTGGACTTTAAATGATCTCATGAGTTTGTTTCTACCTTCCTTCTCAAAGTAGATATCAGATAGGAAACGCCGTACTTAAAAAAAAACTCGATGAATTTTAATATTCATTTAAAAGCAGTTTCTATGGAAAATGTATGGAATCCTGAGGCGAATCACATCAGCCGGGTTTTTTCTCTTTTTTTTTCGGTTGGGTAATTATCAAATGACCTCTCCCGCTCTGGGCAGAGCGGAAGTGTGTGTCAGACTTCTACTGACTAAAACCCACCCGTGTTGCTTCACCTGCCTGTGCGCCAGGGCCACGGTTTTTTTTTTAAACAACCCGCAACTCTGACCCAGGAGGCATCGGTCTTCGTGGACCCCGTCACGATGTGCTGACATCTCTTCGAGGCACGCGTGAAACACGACGCGCCGTCGACTTGGGCCTGGTCGTGAGGGCGCTGGGATATCACATCAGCCCTTAGACAAGAAATTACATCAGGACCACAACTACTTCACACACACGATTGCTACAGATTCATTGAATTGAATGTTTTCTTAAATCCTAGTAATGTATTTTGAAGGTTCACCAATCCGCCAGCGAGTTATTTTTAGACTTCTGAGACCTTAGCTTTACTGGCTTTTTATCGATTTTTTCGCTTCACTCGCTAACGTTTTTGCGAGGGAAACAAGCACCTGATGTTATAGATAAATAAATGTTTATTTTGTATCTACCTACTGTTTGGGTCTAATTCCTAGATTAAAAACTAGTTAAAGGTTACTGCGGCTAATGTACAAGTATCTCCCGACTCCCAACTCATGGTACTCGAGAAACAGTGGAGATTTTTTTAGTCGGTAGGAGTCCGACATCATCATCATCCTCAACCTTTTTATCGTTCCACTTCTGGGCACAGGTCTCCTCTCATACAGAGAAGGATTGCGCGTAATCACCACGCTTGCTTAATGCGGGTTGGCGATTTCAGACTTAAATTCCAGGTTTCCTCAAGATGTTTTCCTTCACCTTATAATCAGTCAGTCATTGGTGTCCAAATATACTTAGAAAGTACATAATTATAACTTAGAAAAGCTACATTGGTACTTGCCTGACCTGGAATCGAATCCGCACACTCATACTTGAGACGCTAGTAGTATTTTAACCACTAGGCCACCACGACTTTTACCTACTCTTTGGGTCCAATTTCTTGATGCAACTACATAATTAGGTTACTGCGGCGAATGTACAAATATCTCAAGGGCCTCCGACTCATGGTACTCGAAGAAACAGTGGGGTTGTAGTCGGTAGGAGTCCGACATAACCTTCCCTTATTCCCAGACGGAGGGTTTCCATGTGGATTTCCCCACGGAAAAAAAGGTTACGTTTGCTTGCTGCGGTTGGTCCATGATGGGTGACCGTACCTGGGGAATCACGTTAAGCTGTTGGTTCCGGCTGTCATTCGAGGATTTTTGTCGTGTGTTGAAAGTTTGACAGTCAGTCCTACCATGGTCTTCGTATTACCCAATAACAGGGTTGTAGAGGTCAGATACCCGTGTGGTACTGGGCTTAGAATAGTACCAACCCATATCCTCCCGTGGGTGTCGTAAGAGGCGACTAACGGAACTCACTAGGAAAACGGGCAGCAGTGCTTCTCAAACTACTCGGGTCCCTAACCCGCTTGCCAAGCGTGTGGATTATGGCAACCCCTCCAATGTGGAACCCTTGGGGGAGGCCTTTGTCCAGCACTGGACCTCTATAGGCTGAAGAAGAAGAGGTCAACATAGATATACAAGATTGTAGCATTATTATAAGTGGTGTGTCTATTTTAATTTGTTGGAAGTGATATGTTTTGAGCAATTGAAGGCGCTGCAAAGTGGGTTCATTTATTAATACATAGATCTTGTTACACGAGGAATTACTAATCTAATGGAAAGTTTTACAACGTTATTTTTTTTATACAATACGATACCTGAATATAGTTTGTTCAGAATAAACAACTGAATCGATTCTAATCATTTTTCCACCATCCATACTAATATTATAAATGCGAAAGTAACTGTCTGTCTGTCGGTCTGTCTGTCTGTCTGTCTGTCTGTTACGCTTTCCCGCTTAAACCTCTCAACCGATTTTGATGAAATTTGGTACAGACAATCTTTAGACCCTGAGAAAGAACATAGGCTACCTTTTATCCCGGAAAAATTTGATGTTCCCGAGGGAAATCTAAAAAGCGCGATATAACCGAACTCCACGCGGGCGAAGCCGCGGGCGGAAAGGTAGTAATATTATATTTTTTCCCCAATTATATTTAAAAAATGTTGCAGTATGGTTACTGAGCGCACAACACAGTTCGCAGCGGATCATAGTGTCCTAGACACCCCGCCGCGCCGCGCCGCAGCAGGCGCGAGCGCGCGATCGTCGCGTTGACCATATTTTTGTAGGGACAATCAAGTAACATAATAAGCTCATAACTTTGTAATTTTTCATGATAACGTTTTGAAAATTTGTATGCAAATTCATTTCATAAAAATACTCGACACTTGTTTCGGGTTTCGTACAAAAAATAACGTTGTTAACGTTGCGTGGATTAAGTCGATGGTGTTGTAGAACCTACAGGCTACAGGGGAATCACGTGTTTGCGTTGCTCTGAGCTCCGAGGTGACGGTTTTGATCTTGAGTCAAAAATCTCCTTTATGTAGCTGTGTAGCCGTTGACCACATTGTATGTAGTGCAGGTAAAGAAAAGGATTCCTTTTTAAAGTCGCCGGACTCAAAAAATGTAGGTAACAAAATTTTGCCATCAGATTGAATAATGAAACAATTGTCCGCGATACAAAAACAGCTTTGTGTATGAATAAGTTCATTATGTTGTTAGGTATGAATGTATCGTTAAACTACAAATAAAATCTTTCGAAATAGAATGCATAAAATAAATATATGATAAGGCTTTATATATTCGCTGCGTGTTTGGCATCTCTATATTTAGCCTTTGCCGAAAGACATGTTTTAATACGAAATGACTCGTAATTATTTTCAATAAAATGTGTAGTTTCATTCATTAGTGATAATACCACGTATTCTTTTCCTCGTAGGGTGTCAAAATTATTAGCGGCAGTTTTTATACTGTACTAGCTTCTGTACACGGCTTCGTCCACATGGATCACTCAGTAGCCTAAGTTATTCCTTATAGCATCAGCTATCTGCCCATTAAAGTCCCTTCAAAATTGGTTCAGCCGTTCCGGAAATTGGCAGGATCACACAGACACCATTTAGTAAAAATTATTTGACATCAACTCAACACAGACGTTTTATGTTAAAATGATATTTATGTTTTTCAATGTAACCAGTGAGAAAAAAAAGGTTAGCATTTCGATTTTTTTTATCCACCTTTTGAGTCGAGGAGTCAAAAGAAGACAAAGAATATATTTCTTTGTTATCAGGACGGTTTCGGGGTGACCACAAAATCACAGTATGTCCCTTTGACTATCAGTTGTTTGACTCTTCTTCTTCTTCCTCAGCCTATAGATGTCCACTGCTGGACAAAGGCCCCCCCCAAGGCTTTCCACGATGACCGGTCTTGTGCTGCCCGCATCCATCGGCTTCCCGCGACCTTCACCAGGTCATCGGTCCACCTTGTTGGGGGTCTCCCTACGCTGCGTCTTCCAGTACGTGGCCGCCACTCCAGAACCTTGCTGCCCCATCGGCCATCGGTTCTACGAGCAATGTGCCCTGCCCACTGCCACTTAAGTTTAGCGACTCGCAGAGCTATGTCGGTGACTTTGGTTCTTCTGCGGATCTCCTCATTTCTGATTCGACACGTTGTTTGACTCACTGAAACGTAATTTGTGAATTCATTTTATTTACCTTTATCAACTACAGTACTTACTAAAGGTTGTCTGCCAGTTATCTTTATTCAGCGAGCAATTTTCGCAAGTTTACTCTTATACATATCCCAAATGTTAACGCACTTAGTCATAACTGCTTCTAGGGTCATTAGCTTCAATATACATCAACTTTTGATGATAAATTATTTATTTTTCTGTATCTACAGACGACAGCACATCAAGCTACTACAATCTGGCAAGTTTCTATGTTAGAGTTTAAACTTTATCTTTAAAGCATTAAAGCTCAAACTTGATTTTGAATATTTGGCAGTTTCGCGTGGCCTGATCAGTTGTCATCCGTACAAACACTTTTACAACTTTTTTTTTTTTTTAACTAGTTGAGGTTTCCTAAATGTTCCTCGCGTATCCTGAATTAATTATGTAATTTTCTTTATCTGTGATGATGTCAGCCTCCGTAGTGGCTACGGCACGTGCCGATCTTATGCTCAACATTTACGTGTTGTACTTTTAACCCTACGTCAACCGTTATCATGACTGGGTCGTATTATCAGGTAACTTTTGGCAGGGTTATCGCACGGACGCTTCGTAGTGCCAATGATAGTGATTTTTATTTACTAGAGGCCTTCTTGGTATCGCTGGCCAGTTGTAACTAATTCAGTGGTTAATCTCGCTTTTGTCTTGACTTTGAATTTAAATTCCGAACCTGCGAAAGGAGACAGACGGGGTGCACTGAAATGTCGTAAAGTATAATTCGACACACGTGTATTTTCGCAAACAGACCACCTCTGGATTGTGGAGATCAGATTGTTGAAAGCTCTACGAGTTAAGACTGAAAGCCAACCCTTATTTGGGAAAAAGGTAGACAAAAGATGAGGATTACATACTACACTTTATTTTACCACTAGGTAAATACACCTTTATACAACGTTATTTTTTATATTCGAAACCCGAAACACGTGCCCAGTATTTTTATGTATTCAAGAATTTATGTACATAATTTCAAAAATATGTCATGAAAAATCACAAAGTTATGGGCTTGTTATGTTACCTGCTTGTCCCAATAAAAATGTGGTCAACGCGCTGCCGCGCCGGTCGCGGTCGCCCGCTCGCGAATGCAACGGGGCGGCACGGCGCGGCGGCGGGGCCCCACGACAGTATGATCCTCTGTCAACTGTAATGTGCGCTCGGTTGCTGCAACATTTTTTAAATATATTTGGCAAAAATATAACATGATATAAAAATTATTAGAATCGATTCTGTTCCTTATTCTGAATAAACTATATTAGGATTCCGTATAAAGAAAAAATAACGTTGTAAATTGCCAATGATTATGTGTCGTTAGTTGCTTTTCTCAAAATTTGTAGCAGTCTAACGATGTCGATCGCGATCGAGTCGCAGAAGAAGGATAAGACTTCTGGGTATTATACAATCTTTTTCTTCCTAGCCTATAGAGGTCCACTGCTGGGCAAAGGCCTCCCCCAAGGCTTTCTTTCCATTGGGGGGCATTGCCATAATCCCCACGCTTGTCAGGCGGGTTGGGGATCGCAGTAATTTTGTTATTCCTCAGTAGAAGTGCTGCTGCCCGCTTCCCTGGTGAGAGTTCCCTTAGTCGTATCTTACGACACCCACGGGGGATATTGGTTGGTACTTTTCTAAGCGCGGTACACACGGGATAATACAATAGTGTGGTTGAATTCGCCCTAAGGGCAAATTTTTCGGTTAAAATATACTTTTTAAATTGAATAAAAGTGACGTTTGTATGAACTGTCAAAAAATCAAAATTACTCTTCGTTCCGAACGAATTATCTGGCAATTGAAATAGCAGATCTCAGTTTTCTAATTTCAGTCCCATAGCAACAAGCGTATACTTATTAATAATAACTATACTCTTGTGTTATAAATCATTACACACAGCATTATTGTAATGCATCAAGGCTGCATGTTGCACAAGATTGATTTGTGCACTTATTGACACAAGATTGTATTCATTGAAACCTATTGAACCGTCTACCGTCCATTAAATGTTCTCGCTTGACGGACACTTGACATATCAATTGAGTGTCGATGCCGTGTCAAGGCGTCAAATTATTTGACGACACTTAAAACTGCAAGTTTCTGTTGATTGTCGAGCTGCTACAGGTCAACATACCCGTATTACATCACTGATAAGGTTTAAAGTTGAGTAACGTTATTAAATTGATCATGGGCTCATTTGATTTTTGTTATATTAGAATCCACTAACCTCTCCAATGCTACACCACAACACCATGTCCGTCTCTCGCATCCAGAAAATCAGCAAAAATCCTTTTTATAACGTACCTTTTCTCTAATATATGGTACTTATACATTTCTTTACCACGAATGCTATTTATTAAACAAGTAATAAATAGCTTTAGAAACCAAATAATAATTTCATAACGCATTACATGGTATGATCCAAGATCATTGACCAAAATAAGCAAAAAGTATTTACTTTAGTTGGTCGCTTTGAAAATCAAATTTCTTTATGAACACATCAATTCAAAGCCAAAATTTTCCAAACAAGCTATCATACTACAATAACATTATAATTTTATAAACACCCTTGCGGTTGTCTCACCTCAAGTCCTCAATATTTCGGTTTCGTACACCTACTTCGGCGAGTGATGGGTGTGAAGATATATGACGCAGCCAGGCGTCATGCCAAGTATCAGAGGCGCTGGGAGTGAAAGCAACACTGTACATTACATACAACACATTATTGCTTATGTCGTCCAGCGGCAGACATGATGTGGTAATGAAAATTACGTTCCGGGTTTACAGTTTTAGAGAAAATTACGGCCCTCTGATTCGATAATGCGAATCGATTGCAATTTTTTGCCGAGATTGAATATTTATATGATTAAGGCAATGATTTGTAGATTGAATCAATCGAGAAGCAGACAGATCTCAAAAGAAAGATCTAAAAGCGAAACCTCGCACTGATTTCAAACAGGTTTTGAATTCTGATTCCTTGCTGATTAATACTGGTTTCTGTACCTGTCTCCCAAATTAAAATGCGGCTGATTCTACAGGCTGGCTTTTAGTATACTGCCTATAAATATATTAACCAGTATTTATCCGTATTTGTTTTCATCATCTGACACTGCAACTCCACCAATGGTATTCAATTAACTATTGTTTACATCCAATCAAATGGGCTATTGTGATTATGTACGTGACCTACATCAACATTAACCTTGTATCTATGCCATTACTGAATACTTAGGTGAAAACACAAACTAAAATATTCATTATTTTTAACATCGGGGTCCTTCAGACAATAGAAACTTCAGTGGATTTAGCTTTTAGTATACTGCCTATAAATATATTAACCAGTATTTATCCGTATTTGTTTTCATCATCTGACACTGCAACTCCACCAATGGTATTCAATTAACTATTGTTTACATCCAATCAAATGGGCTATTGTGATTATGTACGTGACCTACATCAACATTAACCTTGTATCTATGCCATTACTGAATACTTAGGTGAAAACACAAACTAAAATATTCATTATTTTTAACATCGGGGTCCTTCAGACAATAGAAACTTCAGTGGATTTACTCATCGGTTTCTATCAAATTCCAATTGTCAGCCCTTTTTTACTAAAAATAAATGATTTTAGTTTTGTTTGTATTCATCATCACCATCCCCAGTATCATTAAATTGCAAATGGTTACCTTTGCTCCTTGAACACCATTTCCCTCCATTATCCATTTATCCAGCTGATATTATGATCAGAGCAAAATGAAGGTTTTGGAAGTCTTATCAGCCATGTGAACAAAACACAAGCCAATTGAAAAACGAATAATAAAATAGCGCTTTTTAACCCTATCAAACAAAGAAACAACAACCACAATAATATTAACGAAGTCCGTATTATTTTTATGTCAACATTAGTACCTTATTCTGTACACTACGTGTTTGATTGTAAACAATGCTAATTGTTAATCGCTTCCACTCGCTGCACGTGTCATACTTATGTCATATAGGGCAAGGAATAGTTACCTATTTGGCACAGTCTTCTGCAGAATTAATTTTACCCTCTGCATTACCGTCCTCGTTACTGCTGTACTTCCTCAGTTTTATCACTTTAAATATAGAAATAAATATATACCGACAAATCAGATTGAGCTAGCCCCAAAGTAAGTTCGAGACTTGCGTTATGTGATACTAACTCAACGATACTACATTTATAATAAATACATATATAGATAAACATCCAAGACCCAGGTCAATCAGGAAAAGATTGTTTTCCATCATGACCTGGCCGGGGATCGAACCCGGGGCCTCCGCGTCGCAGGCAGGCGTGTTGACCGCTGCGCCACGGAGGTCGACAGTGACATAACTATACTCATAATTTGATAATATCTTACAAGTATCTCTACGTAGTCATAATGTTAGTACGGAATTTCACCAATCCTTATATTCCGTATCAAAATAACGCCAAATTTATTATCATTAGGGTAAGGTAGATACAAAATCATTGAATACATAACAAAATCGAATTGTTACTTTCCGGAAAAATTATAACTATTCCACAAATGTAACAAATTATGAAACATTAAAAAAGAAATTATATCACGGCACCGAGAAATTAAGTGTTCCTTACTCACGCGACTATCATTAAAATTGGCTTTATTTCAAAATTTATCAGTACACTCGCACTGGGTTCTAAACCAGGGAAAGTCAACATTCTTTCTGTACACAAACATGAACATTTATTACAAATTTTCCAGCCGTATGGTTTATACCCCTGGTCCAGACGTTATTTTGGTGACACGCTACGGGAAAGTCGTTTGACGTAAAATATTAGTAGTCGCATTACGTTTGCCGTCATACTGACGAGTAAACAGATGCCCCTTTGAGTCTTGGCAAAACATATTACCTAATTAACACGGGCACTTGTTTGCTGGTTATCAATTTTCATTCAAAACATGCCACTCAAAAACATTTCGTTCAGGTAAAAATCTTTTCAGTGGCAAAAAAGTCAAAATTGTAAGCCTGAAACGAAAACACTTAAGAGAAACATAAAACATATTTACATATCATAGAGCATGTAATTTTAAATATGAAAGCAAAAATCCGGCAGCAGATTCAAAAAGCTGTTTATATCTCCAGAATGGAAACATTACTCTTTGACTATACGAGCGAGAGCGTGCTTGCAAAGGAAACTCACAGTAGTTTGTATACAAACAGTTGGAAAATTCCATGGATGTAACACCACATATGTATGATGGGGTAATCCTCGCACTGAATACAGACTCAATATATTTGCGCCAAACGTTGGCTGTTTCATTTGATTGACGTCCAGCGTTTGATGTCTTGAAGGAGTCATTGCGTCTGCGTCATCATTTACTGCTAGATTTACGTAACTATACAAATCCCAAATATTCGTTTCATATGTATATTCAACCTCGCGTGGTAATCAACTTTTTCTTTCTTCAGAAATATGTGAAAAAAAAAAAAAAAAACTATCGTGTGAATTAATGTTCTATGTCCTTCACTGTCTGCTTTATCACCTTAAGTTTGTGATTGATGGATTGAGTACATTCAATTATTATCAATTATTATTTATCACCGAGCTGTTTCTAAGTGTAATTTAATATTATGTAGATGTAATGATGAATAAAAATCTAAATAATCGACACTTAAAAACATTTCAGCAATTTCGGAATCACATAGATGATTATTTATTATTCTTTCTCTGCGATTCTTTTCTACAGAATTTTATTAATTGTAAACTGTAGGCCTATGTCCAACAGTGGTCGTCTTTCGGCTGAAATGATGATGATGATGAAACTGTATAAATAACAATCCTCGTTTCGTTCATAAATTCTTTGAAATGTCCTTGAAATAGAATCCAGATATTGTAAATTACAATTCTAATTCCGGAGTGTTTACATTTTCTTGATCAACGTATTAATCGGTTGATCCGGAACTTTCTCTGGTTTGTTTCTAAATAAACTGCAGTTGCTCTTGTTTTATATTCAATAGTTCTACAGCTGGCATCCTATCAGAATATATTTAGATCGGGTTCGTTAACCAAAACATATCGTCACCCATTATTTTTGTCATAAAATCGTCATATACTTTAAGAAAGTTCTATATATCTTTTCAAAAATATCGGTAAATATCGTATTTATATGTTAACAGCAATTTATTATTGTAATGGAGAAAATGGCCTTGTTCTATTAGCGGATAGAAACAAAATCATGATTTCAGTATTTGTACACACAAAGCTAGTTACAAAGTTTATAACTGCCACAATCGTTAATTTAATGGGATTGTTGGGAGTTCTACCTCTTTATGAAACCACTGAAATACAATAAAGTAATAGGCGGTTAAAGATATGAACTTATAGCCTTATAAGGGTCAACATTATTTGCATTTAACAGAATTTGTATTTTAAGCAGTGAACCAAAAACTGTGTTAACTGTTATATTTAAAGTGAAGGGATTTGTAATTTTATTATTAGCAGATTCTAAAGATCAAGGTGTTACTGTACAGGATTCGATGTCAGCTCCCCTACAAGTGACAGTATTTATATATTTTTTATTCGTTAACGAGATATGCCCTTGTTAGCATGTTGATTGCTGAGCAAGTACATATGTATATTTTGCAAAGAAAATACACAAAAGCCCGAGACTATAATTGAACAAAGTATAAAGCTATACACTATAAAGTACCTTTGGTTCTATCTGGGTCACGCTTACGACGCATTTCAATATGAAAACACGCCGCCTAGACGACACTACGGTAGGAGATTCGACACGTGTCTCGCACATAACACGTAGCACTGAAATTCATCAGATTCTAAACTTTACAAACTGGATCTACGCTACTACTAGTGTTTGCTTTACTTTGAATTATATCAGAGACCCCAAAGCATCCGGAAGGAAACTTTACATTGGTACAAGTAGAATTTATGAGTTCTTTTCTACCCGCCAACTTTTTGGCCAACATCTCGCTTCAGCTCAGACGTCCTTGTGGATGCCCCTTACCCATCGATTTGTTTACCTCGCCGGTAAAAATGTTACATCGGATCGAGTAGGCGTTATGTAAGATATTTTAAGAAGTTGTGTCTATTACAGGCATAGTCAGAATTCTTTTTGTTAGATCACTTTTACTGTCATCATTTATTTTGTCGGTTGCGTGACTCAGTGTAGTAAAATCTATTGTTTATTTCTTACCGATTAGTTCTTGACAATCGGCCTCTTATTGTTCTTTTTATGTAGGTATTTATGTAGATTAAAGTTTTTTTTTTTTGTTGTTCCTCTCAAAAAATTACCTGCCATCTAATGTTTTCACCATCCTTGCTTGCCTGTTGTACCTTTTTGCGAAAAGTTTAAATAATCTCTTTTTCTCTCTGTAATTTTTTGTCGGGGTTGCATAGAATAAATATTCTTTGTTATGTACATAAATTACAAACAAAAAAGGCCTCAATCCCCTCTTTCTGGCCGAAAGAAAATGCATTGCTGACTATAATTTATTCAATTCTTTCAAACTAGAACAAAGCCTTTTTTATCGACTTGAGTATGTGTCACTGCCCTAAAGCTTAGTACTCTCCACTTACCAACAACACCCCTAGCGGGTGGTGGTGCGAGGGTTTGGGCGAGGGTAAGGTCAAGGTAGTCTCTGTCACGCATGCGCACTGCACTCCAAGATGCTGATGCAGCATTATATGTAAGCATGCATAGCACTCTTTTGTATAATGCTCTATCATCGAAAACGTACGTTGAAGTACCTCTTGTAGAGGTAGCGAGCCTGAATTCTGATGCTTTCGAACTTCGCTTTTGTCTGGTCAGGGTATTTAAAAAAAAAACAAAATCAAAGCATTTATTTCAAATAAACCAGTTACAGGCACTTTTGAATTGTCAGAAGGTCGGTCAGTCAGTAAGGTGAAGCTAGTCGCCCATTCCAAAGAGTAGGTACCTATGGAGACGAACGGGCAAGAAACTCCATGGACACTCTTTTAAATTATCAAGCTATTGATACAAATATTTGATATTTCGATTCAAGATTCAATGTTCCTTATATTAAGTGGTCAGGAATATTCGCGTCTATCAGTTCTAATTTCTGGCCGCAAATATTGATTTGTTAATTCGAGTAATGAAATATCTTGCAATGCCAAATAAATCCTCATTGTTATAACCTACATAAAATTATCACGACGTTCACGGATGATGTAACAACCACGGTTCAATGGCCAAACATGGAAAGCAAAAACATTGTGATGTCGGCAAAAAGTCTTGATTGGATGTTGAGAGCAATAGCTAATAATGACTCACAGGTTCCGGTAGGGGCCAGTTTTAAATGATCTTTCAAGGTCGATTGTCTAGCTGTCAACTGAATTACGTTTAGTAATAATTTTAGTTTTGGCTGTAACAGTTTCTCGCCTGTCTTTGTCGGGTATATTTTTAGATTTTGGCAATTCTTTGATCTTGAGATTCTTTTTATAATTCGAAATACTAAAGTGAGTTATGGAGAGGACTATATGATTCTTATGAACTTCTTTGACTGGCACGATATTCTGTCAGGTCAAGCTGAACATTTTGCTCACTGAAATCAGTGTTGAAATTTTTCCCAACAATGATTTCAGCCAACTGTATTGCGACACTTGCAAGCGCGATATTTTGTGCGAATATTTAACTACCGCGTGATACAATCGGTTTGCCTCGCGATTCAGGGCCAAACCTACGAATTTCGTTAAAGTCAAGGCACCATAGGAACATTCATTATTACAATAATACCAACTCTAAAAACTCCGTAACTCCTTTTGGATAGGAAGGAGAAACAAAATTATTATCTTAGTATGATTCAAAATTCAATTTGGAGCAGCTTCTGAATGTACATCGTAAAGCATAGGTACTGTAAACCTGCTAAGCAAAGTTTTATAGCACTTAAATTTTCAGGAGACCCACCTGTTGGGCTGAGCCTGTTAGACTTCTAAACCATTCTGTTTCTGTGCTTCCTCTTCACGATATAAATGTGCAATAAAACCACGTCTTTAAAAGTAAATAATATACTACTGCCACGGCCCTACCAAATTTGTTAAATAATAGCTAACCGTGATACACAACACGGTTAGCTAAGACATTAATAGAAATGCCGATAAATGATTTAACAGACGCAGACACATCACATATGTCGGCTATATACACCTTTTAAAATTTCATATGGTTATATAAAATAATATTAGTTTGTCCGGCTTACTGGCGTCATATAAATAAGTAGAGCTTATGGGCGTTTGCCAATTTCTGGTTACGTTACTTTACCGGTGTGTCAAAGCTCTATAATTATTGGAGTAATTTTGGGCATCTTTACCAATTTATTATTGATACCATATACATTGCGCTGCGTGGGATGCTTTTGGCAAAAAAATAAAGTGTTGTTCAATGGATTTACAGCTGACACCAATCCAATTTGCATTCATCTTATTGTCTCCTTATTGGATGGTGTCAAGGTGAGATTATACCAGAAAACCTGTTCTAAGATTTACGGTAATACTTTTTTTTGTAATAATTCCGTATGTTTTATTACACATGCTTCGTCCTTGCAATATGACTTTCTTATCGGATTTGTCATGCACACGTGTTACATTTCGACTATTTTGTTAGCTGCTTCTATTTTAATATTAGTCTAAGCACGTACTTTTGATTTGCTCGTGCAGCCGCTAATTTCTTTTTATTGTTTACAAGAGATTCGAAACTAAAATGTATCAGTGGCCCTAGCCAATGTAACATCACTTCATAACGAAACGAAATCGAACGACGCGATAATTCACGTGGTCAATCGTTTTCGTTATTGGTTGCTTTGGTATTCGATTTCATTTCGTTATGAAGCGATATTACATTGGCTAGGACCCCTGATACCTTTTCTTCCCTTCTAACGTTAATGTTTGAAACTGTAATTTTTATTATTTTTTATGACATTGTGCAGTTTTTGCTTGGTTATGTCAACCAAGCAAAAACTGCACAATGTCATAATTTAATACTGTATATTAAGGACACAGCATTTTACTTCACTCACAGTTACTTAGGCTTGCAGTGCAGTAATTTACTAAGGTTTAAGACAAATAGCGGCTATAGTCTATAATAGCCGAATAGCTGCAAAGAATTTTTGCCTTTGATAAAACGAAAGTAACTTCAGCTAAGACATATATTATTGCACAAAAAGCCATAGCAACTAAAGTTAGCTATGTGTTATATGGTTTCTAGCCATTGTTACAGACTTACTATAGGGTAATACAATAAATACGATATGTTAAGTATGTAGACCTGTTTTATTTCTGTATTCTAAACCTAGAATGTAATATTTCTGTCCAACCATGTCAGCTTCAATCTAAATCAATAAAGCTATCCGAATCATAACGTTATCAACCTGTATTCCCTGATGTAGGTATGTATCTACTCCCCAACCCTCTCGGGAAACTGCGCACCATTTTCATCATACATAAGCTCCTAGATTTCTATCCTCCATCTATGTATAAGAATTTATAAACCCCAGTGAAAATATTGACGAAATGTATGAAATGTTACTATTTGTTAAATTGTTACATAAAAACGTTGATATATTGTAAATTAATCGTTCCCATAATCATGGTCAAGAAACTTAGCATGATTTTATTTTGACGAGGATTATATCACAGATGTATTAAAGACCAAAACGAATAATCAAAGCAGTTTTTACACCCAAAACAAACCTACCTGAGCAGTATTTCCTTCGCATACATGAATTTACAAATTCTTCGCGGTAAATATATACTTGGTATAGTGGCGTGGATGTCATCGTGTCTTTGAAATTCAGGTAATAAAACGACAGTTACCTGAATTAAATCATTTCTAATGTTCTCATGAGAGATTTCATCTGACATCATCGTCACATCGCTAACACCTTGCACGAACTAAATTACATCTAATTATCTCTTCAGAGATTTTAATGTCTTCATCGTAACATCATTATAATTTCTGGACTCATTACGACCTAATTAGAATGTTATGGAGTAACTTGACTTTTTTATAGGTATTTTGTAACCTCAAGCAGGTACAGCGCACTATATTCTAGAACATTTCAGAGGCTACATAAACCGCAAACAGTCACGGACACTACGTGTGATCCTGGAAGCTTTGTGTAAGTTGTCATTATGGCGGGACTAAGCCTAGCATTGTCATGTCCTTAGATAACCTCAACCAAGTTACTGCGCAGTAAAAGTCACTGCTAACCATTTTACCACGTGGCATAACCTGAACGCTTGTAATTTTTGGCGGGATTAGTCTTCTCATCGTCAACAATGTAACATGTACCACCAATGACCTAGTTTCGACATATTTCGAGGTACACACTTCCATCCGTCTCAAAGGGCTGAAAATTTCTCATTTTTAGCGAAACGTGTCATTTTTCCCCTTCATTTCGATCTCCTATATGTGAGTTCTAAAAATGACCTAATTTCGCCTTTTGCTTTCAATGTCTCTCCACCCCCTACTCCAGGTAACTGCGCAGTATTTCAATCTCGAAGAAGTTTCTAGAAATCGCGGTGCATATAATTGATGTAGTGGTGTTCCCGCGGTCCAGGTATCGATCGGGACCTGCGCGCTCCCGTTGCAAGCAACAGGCTGTGACGCAGTTCCAGCGCCATGTGTTAGTGTTTATTTATGTATAGGTACAAAATAACATGGCATATCGAAAGTTTGAAGCCGACGGTGTTCATCGGGTGGTCGTTATGATACATGAATTGTTTCTGTGTTGGCTGCGGTGTTTTGAGAGCTGTGTCTTATCCATATTACTGATTTGGATAAAAATACAAGATTTTACCAATAATAAAGTTGCAGACCGTTTTATAAATATGGATTTACAAATTTTCGATCGACTTGTTCTAAAGTCTGAAGCCATTTTTGAGCTTGAATTGATATTTTCTGCCACCCGAGGCCGGTGATTTAGAGATTATATTGCTGGATGCGTACAAAGTTATAAGTAATTCAATCTATCTCGACATTAAATGAAATTGATGTTTTCAGCTTCAATTTGTCGGGTTCAATAACATACAATTTACTGTCTTCTCGTATACGTGTGAGCCTTATCATTCAAATATTGTGCTTATAGAGACGTGTGCTCAAATAAATCTTACGAAATCACGCTGTAAGAGGATGTTTAATTTTACTAACGAAAACCAAGTTTTTTAAATATTTGAAATTATAATTAAACATTTCGAAGAGATATTTTATGAAACAATTAATAAAAAGCAAATGAGGCGTGTAGTTTCAGATTATAAATAAAACTTTATTTGTATACAAATTGGTCACATTACAAGCAAATCGGGCCAAGTTTCTACAAGGTCACAAGTAGTGACTAATGCAATGCGCTAAACATCACCACTTTTTACTATTGGTTTACAGGTTTATAATGTTATGCTATGAAGTAAACTGTGTTACTTATATAATTGGGTAATGCTATACGAAGTTCTTTGATTTATTCTTGAATATTAAAATTACGTAAATTGTGTAACTAATATCCGATTGTTTGAGTGTGCAAATAATTATACCCTTTATTTCACCACATTTTAAATTGGAAACTCAATCAGGGAAGATACAATTATCCATGTAAGGACGACAGCAGGTCAAGCTACCCTAAACTGTCAAATATTTCCAATTAATCTTGAGCCTTAACGCTATAGCGTTAAAATTGGTAAACCTAATAAAGAAATATGGCAGATTGTAGTAGCTTGACGTGCTGTCGTCTGTTAATGCTTTGAAAACCACGCGCACCACCTATACATATGTATAATATGCAAAGCACAACCTGTTATCTTACCACTCCCGACATGAATCATACACAAAAGAAATATGCTGTTTCATACATTTCACCATGTAGGTAAATGATATTTTTTATCATCGGTTACACGAAGATTTTGTGTAGTGTCCCAGCCATCCTGCATACAATGATATTATGAGCTTCAGTAGGACTTAACATATCTAGACGTTTTTGTGATTAATCACCTACAACACTTACAATAATAGCCATAATTTACAACAGTGGCTATGATTATATTACATTTATTTAAAACAGTGTTAATATTAACTTGTACCAGCTTGTAAAAGTATTGGCGTGACCAACAGTATTAGCTTGGCTAGCATGTTTGCTTTGGGCGACGATAACCGCTGAACACTTAGCTTTTGGGTCAGCCATATTGTGCTGTGCTGACATTACACCCTAGGGCCCTCATTAGTTTACTCTGCCTTTAAAGGTTCAAAGTAGTTTAATATGAAATACTTTTGGCTTGGTATTTAAAACTTGCTATTGTTTGAAAGTTCTTAAGATTGTATATGTACGTATATCTTTGCGTGTCATTATGCATTGTTGATTTTTGAATTGACAGATTATCATTATTATTTTCGGAAGGTCGGAGCAGGTGTTCTTCTAAGTATTTGTCTCTAAAAGTCGTCATCTCAAGTCACTTTCAAGCCATCTTCCACTATCCTTAGGTCTCTTCTTCATTCTTATTATCCGCTGACGGAGTTTTCCGTTCATCTTCTTTTATAGTCAATGATTCTTCTTTATTGCTTTGTTCTAGACAATTTAACTCCGTGGTGTTCTAACAGACAGCTATCTTATGATTCTTGCCTTACCGATAGTAGACTAAGGCCTTCTGAATCAATCAGACATTGTTTCCAATGAACAACTGGGGACGTTGCTCTACTTCTTTGTGAATCTCAAATCTGTGAATCTACTTCGTTGTGGATAAATTACTAGGATGTGGTGATGGGCGGGCGATTTGGCGGAGTGTTTTTGTCATTTTGACATTCGGAAAGTGGAGATTCTTAGCTTCATCGTCAATCTTTTGTATCGTCCCACTGCTGGGCACAGGTCTCCTCTCATACAGAGAAGGATTGAGCGTAATCACCACGCTTGCTCAATGCGGGTTGGCTATTTCAGACATTAAGTCCAGGTTTCCTCAAAATGTTTTCCTTCACCTTTTAATCAGTCATTGGTGTTCAAGATATATTTGGAAAGTACATATAACTTAGATAAGTTACATTGGTACTTGCCTAACCTGGAATCGAACCCGCACACTCATACTTTAGAGGCTGGTGTTTTAACCACTAGGCTAGCTAGACTAGGCTATTGTTAGCTTAAATTGAATAAATTGCTTTTGATATTGAAGTCTTCACTTTCATTTATAACAGAAACAATCTTAAGGATTAGTAGAACAATCTAGAAAAAGTTACGTCAGCTCCATATCATTTAGCAGATAACATGAAGATAACACTGGTATTTAAAAATAAATCACTTGATAAACAAAGTGATTATGATATTTCCCAAGTGATAAATGTTTATTGTTTATAAACAAGTCTGATTTTGATCAATAACTTTTCTTTTTTATCGGACTTAATTAATGTTTGTCTCTAGGTATGATAAATGGGCATTACCAAATCTTATAAACTAGATTGTGGTATTTAGTTTCAGTTACTTTGGGTAGAATTCTGATCATTAGAATTCATCATCATAATCAACTTCCGTTGTGTTAGGTTTTGACGTGAAACCGTAGACGAAGGACGCCACGTCACGTTTAGGTCAATTTCGTTACTTGAGGGAGAAGAAAGATATAACTCTTACTAAACTTCTTTTTTTTCTTTACGAAGTGTAACTTATATCACGTATAAATTTTTTCTTTACTTTTATCCTGCTCTATAATTGTTTGTTTTTTTAACCACTCTTTTTTTTCGTACATACCTCATAAGATTTAAGTAGATATTGTAGCCAACGACGATGATGTCATTTTTGCAAATATCAGTCTTTGAGTTCTAGACATTTGACCATTCATATATTTTCCTTATTTGCGAAGATTGAAATTCCTCAGTTTATTATGTACTTTCCAGGTAGGGGTTTGCAAAGTAGTATATTCATAATCGATCTCTATAATTTTAAAATAGGTAAAATTTTATCTCAATAATAATTAAAACCAATTAACACAATATACTAATACGCCACAGAACATAATAATATGTCAGTTTAGACCTGTCAAATTAGTCTGCGCCTGACGTAATTTGATGTATTTTTGTTCGCCATGTTTATAATCGCGTCTAAACTGTCTATGGAATATCTTAATTTGACAGTATTAAACTAAAATGTTATCTTCTATCCTTTTCTTAACGAAATGGAAAGAAAAAGATGCAGTTAAAATTAGTTTAGTGTGTGAACTACAGAATCGGCGCCAATGTACAGACGACAGCAGGTCAAGCTACCCCAAACTGTCAGATTTCCCCAATCAAGCCTTGATGCTTTAGAGATAAGGTTGAAAATGTAATACGGAAATCTGACAGATTGTAGTAGCTTGATGTGCTGTCGTCTTTACATCCAGGTTCTTTGTACAGTCAGAAATCAAGTTTAATACCCGTTATTTATTTATTTATTTATACTTTCGCACAAAGAAAATGTACAGACGCGGACTTAATGCCTTAGGCATTCTCTACCAGTCAACCTCGGGTGGCGAAGAGACTAGATGGCAGGTGCTTTAGTTACAGAAACAATGAACAGGAAAAGAAAAACTCATAACACTATACAGTATGTTAAATAACAGAGGGCGTTCCCTTAAACTCTTTAATATATATCATTAATAGATTAAAATAAAAATATCAGCATAGAAAAATAAGCATAAAAAAATCCGAATAAAAAAAATTCTAATTGGAAATAAATTTGAAACCTCCTGTTTTAAATCAAAATAGTAGTCGTCATGTATAAATAAATTGCGACGTTGCCGTCTTCATGTTCGCGTGTACAGTGTGTTTCTTTTACATGTCAATTTAAAATTTTTATTGAATATTTTCATATTGGAAAAAATTTTAAAACATTTTGTTTTCGAATGGAAATATTTTTTTTTAGCATGTATGTATGCTATACTATTTCGGATTAACGGGAACGCCCTCTGTTAGTTAACATACTGTATAAACAAATACTTAAATAAGCTATATACATATACAAACTATTACTGTATATATACTTATAATATATACAAAAATAAAACTTGTGAGAGAGGTGTTAGTAGTTGCGTGCATAATTAGTGTCGGACAGCCTCCGTGGCGTAGCGGTAGCGGACGCGGCCGCTGCGCAAGGTGGCGCGGGTTCGATCCCCGCACAGTGCAAGTATTTGTATGCATGAATATGAATATTTGTACTGGTCTGGTCGTGCCTCGGAAAGCACGTTGAGCCGTTGGTCCCGGTTGCCCTACGAACATCTAGTGGCAGTCGTTACGGGTTGTTGGAGCCCTCAAAAGTCCTACAATTTGTCTAACTGCAATGTTTCGATGTCGCCTTCGGGTTGTGGAGGTCAGACGGCAGTCGCTTCATAGAAAATGTCGAAGTTTAGCCATATCAGCTGTTGGACTGGTAAGACGAACCCCAGACTCCAAAGCTGAAAAGGCTTCGGATGCGACTGGGATTAACGCTGGGATGATGATGACATATACAAACTATTACTGTATATATACTTATAATATATACAAAAATAAAACTTGTGAGAGAGGTGTTAGTAGTTGCGTGCATAATTAGTGTCGGTCCCGTGGGAATATCGTGATAAAAAGTATTCTATGCATTATTACTGGTTATAAACGATCTGTGCGACAAATTTCATTAAAATTGGTCCACCCGTTTGAGCGTGAAGAAATAACAAACACACACTCGCTCACAAACTTTCACCTTAGGATGTGTATCGTATGTTGCCAACTTGCCTTGCGTACGTCCCATACATGTTCACCAAATACCTGACTGGAATACGTTCGAGAGAGAAAAACTTCATAATTTTGGCAGGTTCGGAACCGGATTTGAACCGTAGTCGCCCAAAAGTAGCAAATTGTAAGCAAAACTGGCTGCTGAAGAGCTTATTTTTTCCGTTTGTGCAACCAACTTGTTTTACGACAGGTAATATTTGTGAGTTTCTAAGGGGTTATACATGAATTTACTGATCCCATTCCGAAAATATTTTCACAAATGTCAAATCAGTATTGCCGAGTGTCATCAAAACTAATTATACAGAGAGTGTTTTCATGCTAAAACGCTTGAAAAGTTTTGGTTTAATTTGGTACATGGGTATCATGATATTTTTTGGTCATATGTTTACTACGGGATTGAGACTTTGCAGGTAAAGCCGCGTGGCGTAGCTGTTTTATGTTGAAACACAATTTTCACGAGATATCACGAGTTTCAGATAGGTTTTATAAAATAAGTTTTCTGTACACATTTCTACGTTTTCTTAGATTAAATCTATAAAATCTATATCGCAATTAAATTGTTTCCTATAATTAGAAAATTAAAAGCTTGACCTAATAATCTTGATACTTGTTCCAATTTGAAAGAAATGATTATTTTATTTGATTGTATTTGGAAAGTATTGATTTGTTTCAATCAACTTGACTAATTGTAATAACTTGATTTGCTGGCTGTACATACTCTGAGATTTTCTAGTGTCTACCTACAACAGTTTAAAAGATAAAGCCCTCTGACACAGACAGACGGACAACGAACCCTAAATTATCAATAAAGTATTCTTGTATGTTATTTTATAAGAAAAAATAAATTGTGTTTTAATTTGATGACGATGTTTTGCATCGAGCCAGTAACAATTGATGCTATAAAAATAACTCACCACCGGCATCGTCTATTTGTGCCGGACGTAACAAGATAAACGGTCAGTTAGCATAACACGTGATTATGCGGCGCACTTTTCTTATTGAGCATGATTGATCAATCGAGCTCAGTCAGTAATCGTAGAATAGGAGCGCTATATCAATTGACTCTGCTATTTTCAAACAGGATTCTTTGTATAGATTTTGTTGTATAACAAAAACATCTCCGAAGAATTGGCTAAGTACCAACAACCGCACAGGTTGATCGACTAGGTTAAGCGATACCTGTTGCGGTCGGTTCCTGGATGGGTACGGGCATAATTACATATCCCTCCGTGCCTCCAATAGTACACTAAGCTTACTTAGTACTTATTAATTGCATTTTGAACTTATTATGACTGAATCGATTTTGTTTGTATTAGTAATTATTGTTTTTTTATGTCTGATAAATGATTATAGTACTTTTACTGTAGTATCATATTGACATCATTTAAATTTACCATGTCCCATCTAGGACACAATGTGTGGCGCAACTTGAGTTTCTCACAGGCTTATTTGTTTACCTGCATTCTGGCAAATAAATAATTTGATTTTATTTATTTTATACATCGACTAGCGGCCGCCAGCGACTTCGTTCGCGTGGAGTTAGTTATGCTTCGCTCCTATTGGTCGCAGCGTGATGTTATATAGCCTAAAGCCTTCCTGGATTAATGGGCTATCCAACGCAAAAAGAATTTTTACCAGTAGTTCAGGACCAGTAGTTCCCGAGATTAGCGCGAACAAACAAACATACAAACAAACTCATCAGCTTTATATATTAGTATCTATAGATTAGAATTGAGACGGCATTTCGCTCACGGCAGTTATTTATAGTTAGTAGAAAATTATATTTCAATGTGAAATGCAACCCTGTACTGCGTCGATTCGATTTGGTCTCGTTGTCATAGTTACGGACGTACATAGGCGGGCGATATACGTTACTTACCATCCCAGCCAGGTTACCATCACATACTTACCGGTAACCTGTGTTACACCTACCGATGTACATTGTGTATTTATGTATTAATATCGCATATAAGAGGTGTCTCGGCGAATCCAGCTCGGTTGGGCAGCGTTCGGGAAGCTACGCTACATCTTCTCGTCGTCCAAGATACCATAGTGTCTCAAGACTAAAGTCTTTGACCAGTGTGTGTTGCCAGTGATGACTTACGGAACTGAAACGTGGTCGCTCACAATGGGCCTCATACGAAGGCTCAGAGTCACACAAAGGGCAATGGAAAGAGCTATGCTAGGAGTTTCTCTGCGTGATCGAATCAGAAATGAGGAGATCCGCAGAAGAACCAAAGTCAACGACATAGCTCTGCGAGTCGCTAAACTTAAGTGGCAGTGGGCAGGGCACATTGCTCGTAGAACCGATGGCCGATGGGGCAGCAAGGTTCTGGAGTGGCGGCCACGTACTGGAAGACGCAGCGTAGGGAGACCCCCAACAAGGTGGACCGATGACCTGGTGAAGGTCGCGGGAAACCGATGGATGCGGGCAGCACAAGACCGGTCATCGTGGAAAGCCTTGGGGGAGGCCTTTGTGCAGCAGTGGACATCTATAGGCTGAGGAAGAAGAAGAAGAAGAAGGCATCATTTATATGTACTTTATTCATTGTATCTCGTCTTCCAGAATTTTGAATTATAATATAAGGGCCTGTTGCTACACACATTTGTTTCATCATCATCATCATCCCAGCGTTAATCCCAGTCGCATCCGTAGCTTCTTTCAGCTTTGGAATCTGGGGTCCGCTTTACCAGTCTAACTGCTGATTTTTGGCTAAACTTCGATATTTTCCGTGAAGCGACTGCCGTCTGACCTCCACAACCCGAAGGCGATATCTAAGCATTGCAGTTAGACCAATTGTTAGACTTTTGAGGGCTCCAACAACCCGTAACGACTGCCACTAGATGTTCGTATGACAACCGGGACCAACGGCTTAACGTGCTTTCCGAGGCACGACCAGACCAGTGCAAATACTCATATTCATGCATACAAATATTTACACTGTGCGGGGATCGAACCCGCGCCTCCTTGCGCAACGGCCGCTTTCGCTACCGCTACGCCGCGGATGCTGTCAGATTTTAACTGTCTTAACCGTCCTACTGCTGCTACTGCTATACATATTTTATTGGCACTGCTATATCTCTGAGATGTAAGCGTTTATGTACAGATGAAGACAGATAATGATCGGTTAGCCAGTCAAACTCACACAATTTGGCCTTCGGATATTATGAGTTATTTGAAAACCCCCTACCTTCTTTGTTACAAACACGGCATGTATCATAACAACCAAATGTAGGAAGTCTGGCTTCCTGTTTATAATATAGATAGTGTATAATAAGATATACATGTCTAAGTCTAGCTAATTGCTCACTCTTGCACAGTCGACACTGGTAATTGTATGCAATTGGCATCAGTATTTCTTGCAGTCATTTCACGATTTCACTTGCAAAATATTGGAAAGTGTACCAACACGTAAACAATATCGAAGTACAATGTCACAGTGCTTCTCGGAACTATAAATAACTATTAGCAATTACATAATGAACTCGATAAACTATATACTCGAGCACACACAGGGAACGTGTTAGAACTAATTGTGTTTACTATATTACATAATAGTTATCGAGCCACTATGCACTCGCATTGATTGTACACGTGCCACTAATTATACTGAAACAGTGGGTCAAACAATAAGACACAAGAAGACCATTAACGCAAGAAGTTTAACAGTCCTGCCCCTGTAGCCAATGTAACATCGCTTCGTAGCGAAGCGAAATCGAATACCAAACCAACCAATGGCGGGAACGATTGACCACGTGGTTTATCGCGTCGCGTGATCAATCGCTTTCGTTATTGGTTGGTTTGATATTCGATTTCGCTTCGCTATGAAGCGATGTTACATTGGCTACAGGCCCTGGTTACTGTATGCGTAGCTGTAAAATTGTGTCACAAACTTGCTTAGATTCAATGTATTGCAACTGTTCAGAACGCTTTCATATCGCATAAAAATCAAGCATTCTAATTTTTTTTTTTCTTCAAAGGAATCTTTTATAACCTTTTATAGGAAAACTAGCTAACTGCTGTAGGGGGTGACGGTAATCAGTAATATGGATGTATCCAAGGTATGAAAATCAAAAAAATAATTAGTGCGTCTTATAGATAATAAAAACAATTAAGATCCGTATTTTTTATTTGGTCGAAATTACCAAAAACTACTGAGATATAGCGTATTAAAGTTACGGAGTGGGGGCTAAATACGTCACGCCGTGGTATATTTTGTACCACGGCGTGACGTCATGCGACATTTAAAATCAATCTTCGTATTTGAATGAAATGCAAAATACGAGTTCAATATTTTTTATAAATGTATCTGATGGGCATTAAATTATTTTTGAGGATACAACCCAATTGAAAATGTGTGATTTTTAGGTACGACAGCTTGTCGAATGGTTTTGAATAGCTGTGCAGAACTGTTTCAGCAATATGAAATGGTAAAGTAAGTTGTGTTGAGAAAAACTAAACAAATAAAGTACTATTATGTTGATTGCTTCCATCTATAACAGCAAGATCACAATATAAATCGCAAGATTGTATCTCCTGTGCTGTCGTATGTTATGTCTGTGACCCGTCGCGGTGCTATGTATGTAGATAAGAGTTAGATTACATTGTATGCGCTCGTGCCTGAACGTAATATGACGGATGCATTGAGCTGATTAATTAATATTGCACAGCTGATAATTGGGGTTAAAGGAGAATAGAACTATTATGTAGGTCCTTCGTATAATGCGGTTTTTGCTTTCCTTGCATGCCCGATTAGATCGCCATTTAGTAATGCCTTCATTGGTTATTATATTTTGATGTCTGTCATGATTCTGAACCCCCCAGTGGTGGAATTTTTCGTCGGCTTTTTCATGATTTACAAAAAAAATAATGTAGTGTTTTTTCACTTCAGACCATTCACAATTGCTATACTTTTATAACCCAATAAGATTTTAAAGTAAAAATTAAATAATTCGCTAATTACATAAAAAAGCGCAAACAAAAAGCGAAAACAAAACCCAAAAAACGATCTTAACAGCTGATTTAATAGAGTTCACATCAGGGATCAACGTCATACCTAAAAACTCGCACGGCGGCACGCTTGCAACGTTCAATAGCCGAGCCGACACTTTTTTTTAAACACTGTGTATTCTGTAACCGTTCATTAACGACATAAATGACTATCTTAATTATATTAGTGGCATGCGGTCTAGCCTTTTCGCGAAGTTTGCGTTACGATGTCAGATACACCCTGTATACAAATAAATATGTTGTTTCGAATGTCCAAATAACGGCGTTTTACTAAATGCATACGAAAGTCTATAAGGTACTTAAATATTTTTTTAAACGTCACATTAATCAAAAATACATGTTAAAATAATAGATTTGTTCCAGTAGCATGTTCTCATGCGCGTGAAGCCGCCGACAGAGACTTGTACATCATATTATCAGCTGACCGCCTTCCTAGGCTGTAAGTCGTAACCCATGCACGCAGTGTCAGCGTGTAGAATAGTGTACTGTGTCGTAACCATAAAGATAGGCAGCCATACACACACAATCACACAGCAATATTTTACCGCGAAGTAACTGAAAATTGTTTCTTGTTTACTTTGCTCATGGATAGTTAGGAGATAAATTCACGTAAACACATCTGTCTTTACGTAATTTTACGTCAGCAATCTTATTGACGTTGCCCACGTCTGTCGTAGACACAGCTAGATGGCGCCGCGACAGACCCCGTAGAATATGGCGGAATAGGTTGGACCAAATAAACTATCAGTAGTCTATAGCCATTGCCCAGCAGTGGGATGATGTCGGCTAACGGTAACGTAAACCTGCCTAGAATAATAGACCTGATTTTATAGTAAAGATGCTGTTTCTTAAGGTAACGGTGGCGGCCACATAACGCTTTGAATGTGTAAAACATGAACATAATTAATAAAATATACGTAATTAATAAAATATAGATGCACCTAATGTTGTTGTGTCGGGAGTTTGGTCGTGGAGGGTCTCCAGATCAATCCTCTGGCGCAGCATCGTTGGTCGTGTTGCATCACCTCGCTCAACTGCCGTCTTCCTTCCCATTCACTCAGTTTTTTTGAGTGAATAGGCTTAATAAACTAGCGCGCTTTACCATCAACGATTGCATCACTGCTTACCATCAGGCGAGATTGCAGTCAAGCACTAGTCTATAAATATTAAAAAATAGAACATTATTCGGTATGTGAATAATACAGCAGGGATAAAATCAGGGTGATGGTGGTCCCATCTACGTAGTAAGCAAGTGGTTCATGTTTGGGAAGCTTGAAATCACTGACGCTTCATGGTTCTAAACAACAATTCGTCTTTCTGTACATATCATAAAAAACAAAAAAAAACGAAAAGTAAAGGCCTGATAATCATACCTACTGACAGTCGAAACGTTCAGCAAAAACGCTTAGGAAAGCAAACGTAAAACATAACTTACCTTCATATAAAAGTCTGTTACGCACTTTGGTGGTCTAATTGTAAAATCGGGGACCACTTTATACATATTTCCACACTTTATCAAAAGCGATAATTGAGAATCATATGAGCTAAGGTCATTTGTGATTATTGACCCAAGATATACCGTTTTTCGTACAGGAGTACTAAAAAATACCATTTTATCTTATTCCCTTATCATGCTTGAATAAGGAAATATTATTATGTTTTAAGTTTAAATACTACGCTACGATTATTGGGTAGCAACAATATGTCAGAAGTCAAATACCAATTATTATATCAAAAGTCAATTATGACTTATTAATATCTCACTGTTGTTATCAAGTATCAAAATGACCCGGTCCTCGTACACTTTTAAGAGATGATAATGACAATCATTTTTTATACTTTACTAGCTTTCCGCCCGCGGCTTCGCCCGAGTGGAGTTCGGTTATATCGCGCTTTTTAGATTTCCCTCGGAAATATCAATTTTTTCCGGGATAAAAGGTAGCCTATGTTCTTTCTCAGGGTCTAAAGATTGTCTGTGCCAAATTTCATCAAAATCGGTTGAGAGGTTTAAGCGGGAAGGCGTAACAGACAGACAGAGTTACTTTCGCATTTATAATATTAGTATGGATTGCTAGTATTGGTAAATACTATTTATATGTAATTTTTAAATCTATTTACAAAAAATAAAAAATATGAAACAATATTTTTGTGTGTTTTAGGGACGTCCATTATCAATTATCATACAGTGACTTTTATTATTACCGATATTGACTCTTGTCCACCCTTTTCCTTAGCCCTATACCATGTTCCGGCCGACATACATAAACTTGGACTAGAGAAATAGCATTTATCATTATGAAAACTTAAATGTATTCATATTTTTTGTTAATTTTCATACAAACGAAATTCCTTTACATAAATAACCCGATATGCACCCCTCTCTATGTCTTTATCTGATACTTTATTTGCGTTAAGATCAGGAATTTAAAGAAACATTTTTAACTATCTGTTCAACCAATTTTAACCTCTATTCCGTAGATATAAGGATGGGATTAAAAGCAAAAATATCGTTAAAAAAAGGTTTTCACTGCAGCTGCCATTTTCGTCATTTCACCAACGTAATAAAACTCAAAATGTGGAGAAGGGACAGTAAAAAGATTGTCATAGATGTCTAATGTTATTTTGAACGAAATATAAGCATAATTATTGCCCTAAGTGGTAAAAGTGTCCGTGTGGTACATATCCTCCCGTGGGTGTCGTAAGAGATGACTAAAGGAAACTCTCACCAGGGAAGCGGGCAGCAACGCTTCTTCTGTGGAATAACAAATTACTGCGATCCCCAACTCGCTTGCCAAGCGTGGGGAATGGCAATGCCCCTTAATGGAATGAAAGCCTTGGAGGAGGCCTTTGTCAAGCAGAGAACCTCTATAGGCTGAGATGGAACAGAAAAGCGCTAAAATGGGCCAAATTAAGACCCCTTCTTACTGCATAGTTCTGTCCTAGTTTATTCAAATAACCCTCTTCAAATATACCCATGGTTATAATATTATCTAAAATCAATAACACAAAAGTAATTATTTACTAAATTAATATGAAGTAAACCTCATTTATTTTTATCTAATACATATCTGGGATGATGTAATTATAGAAATCATCATCATCATCCCAGCGTTAATCCCAGTCGCATCCGAAGCCTTTTCAGCTTTGGAGTCTGGAGTCCGCTTTACCAGTCCAACTGCTGATATGGCTAAACTTCGACATTTTCCGTGAAGCGACTGCCGTCTGACCTCCACAACCCGAAGGCGACATCGAAGCTTTGCAGTTAGACCAATTGTTGGATTTTTGAGGGCTCCAACAACCCGTAACGACTGCCACTAGATGTTCGCATGGCAACCGGGACCAACGGCTTAACGTGCTTTCCGAGGCACTACCAGACCAGTGCAAATATTCATATTCATGCATACAAATACTTGCACTGTGCGGGGATCGAACCCGCGCCACCTTGCGCAGCGGCCGCGTCCGCTACCGCTACGCCACGGAGGCTGTCAAGGAGTAATTATAGAAATGACTAACGAAATTAGCGATAGAAGATAAAAAAAATTGTTTAATCCTGTCAAATTACGATATTGTGTATAAAAACCACCAGCGCTGCCACAAATAGTAAAAAAAATCTGTTAAAGTTAAAAAAAAACCGACGAAGTGCGAGTCTGACTCGCGCTCGAAGGGTTCCGTACCATCTTTCATCATCCTATCTTTAAAAACGCAGAAAAATCACGTTTGTTGTATGGGAGGCCGTCCTTCAATATTTATTTTATTTTAATTTATTTATTTAATTTTAATATATAACCAAATATTCTGTGAACATTTCAAGCGTCTATCTATTTCCGTTATTATATTATGTAGCAAAACACGGCAAACAAAAAAAGTTTGTTGTATGGGAGCCGCCCTTAAATATTTTTTCATTTTTAGTATTTGTTGTTATAGCGGCAACAGAAATACATAATCTCTGAAAATTTCAACTGTCTAGCTATTACGTACGGCTCGTGAGATACAGCCTGGTGACAGACGGACGGACGGACAGCGAAGTCTCATGAATAAGGTTTCGTTTTTGCCGGAGGTACGGAACCCTAAAAGGAACAGAAAAATAATAGTTAAATTAAAGGTGACCTGGCTTCCCTGATTTGTGTTAATTGTCCGTTGTTCTAAATCCTAAATAGGCAATAGTTAACATTAAGACCAATGATACGAGAATAACACGGATACAACAGTGCTCATTACTAGCGCTTATCTTTTAATGACATGTGTTCCTTTTTTTTGTTGGGTTGGGAAATCATCAAATGAATTCATCCGCTCTGGGCGGAGCAGAAGCCCGTGTCAGACTTTTACTGACTAAAACCCACCCGTTTGTCGGCACTTGCCTGTGCGACGGCCAGGGCCACGGTTTCTTGTTTAACCAACCCGCAACCCTGACCCAGGAAGAATCGGTCTTCGTGGACCCCGTCACGATGTGCTGACAGCTCTTTGAGGCGCACGTAAAACAACAGCGCGCTGTCGACTCGGGCCTGGTCCTTACCGGGCGGCGATCTGCCCACTGCTCACCGCCTGCAGGCCCGCGCCTACGGTGGTTGGCAGTTCGGTGTCGTCTCCCGACCAGGACGTCTTCTGCGGCGGCTAGTGGCATGACGTGTGTTCCTAAGATTTTCTGCAATGGAACACAAATTAGATGAATTTGTTGTCTTTCTCTACTATTATTTTCTGACTAGCTGATCTGTAAATTATTTTAAATTAACATCAGCAAGAATATTATTTACTCCATATCTTCATTCAAAGCCTACAATCAAAACTGTATCACCTAAATTTTTCAGAGTAACCTGCAAAAATTATCAGCCATTTTAAACTATGCCATTGATACATACAAACATTGATTTATAGAATGTGAATAAAAATCAACATGTGTATCCTCTATGCGTTTCAAAACCATTGATCAGATTGTGATTAAATTTTTGTAGGGTCTTGTTGGGACGCCGCCCGTTAGCATTCCTACGTAGCATTGCAATGCATGCCAGTTGTAGCTAGTGAGATAAAGTTTGATCGAAGTCTTAGTTAAACTAAGCTGATCGCCTGATCATCATCATTTTAACTGAAAGAAGTCCACTGCTGGACATAGGCCTTCCATAAGCTGGCCACACCTACCAATCAGCACCCTAATTGCGTAACATACTATCTTGTATTATAAATTGGAGCCAGTTTAAAACATAATGTTAAACCACTGCTCCATATGTTCAAAAAATGAGCCTGGTCAACAACGTAAATAACGCAATGAATGTTGTCGAACTGTCACAATGCCATTGCTACAGATAGTGGTTACGTAGTTACCCTGTAGGTTAACAAATCCTCTGAAAAATTTAAAGCTTACACGGTACACCATCTAACCAGACCATTTCCCCTTCCCCAGCGAGAGCAGCATGTTCGTGTCCCGTCGACGCTGGATCCTCAAGACCTGCGGCACAACCACGCCACTACGCTGCGTGCGCGCCGTGCTCGGGCTAGCACGCGACGTAGCCGGCCATGCGCGCGTGCACAACGTGTTTTATTCGCGCAGAGAGTTCGCGCGCCCGGCTGCACAACTGCAGCCGCACGATAATTTTGATTCAGAAGTAAGTAGCAAAAGGATTCTTCTTTATCGTGTCGATGATTTCTAATATTATGTCTTTTAAATAAGCTTTGACCAGAATTCGGACACATTTGCCGGCGTTATAGTTGGCCTCGCGAAAATGAAAGTCTTCCATAAAGAAGGTGTATACGGAGACGACCCGTATGGTACCGGGCTTAGAATAGTACTATCCTATATCTTACCGTGGGTGTCGTAAGAGGTGACTAAGGGAACTCTCACCAGGGAAGCGGGCAGCAGCGCTTCTTCAGTGGAATATCAAATTACTGCTATCCCCAACCCGCCTGCCAAGCGTGGGGATTATGGCAAATCCTCTCAATGCTTTGGAGGATTCCTTTGTCCAGCAGTGGACCTCTATAGGCTGAAGAAGAAGAAGATAAGGTAACCGTAACTATATTCCATCGGTTTAGGTAGTTAATAAAGGTAAACAAAAAAACCACGCGGCATAGTGAACCGACAAAACGTAATACCAGTCACTTCAATTGTTATGCTATGTCACAATTATATACATGATAAAAAAAAAAAAAAAAATCGTTTATTCTCAGACAAAAAAGACCATGATAAAAAATAATTAATAGGATGTGCACATCACTAGGAATTACAAAGAGGGCTTATCAAACCCCCGAACATGAAGTTCAGTGAAACTCTTCAGAAGAACAGTGTCAGTTCTCTCTCCTATCCATTTAAGGGCACCGTTTCGACTCCCCCGAACCCGCCTTACAACCGACGCCACTTTCTTCCTCATCAACGCGTGAAAGCCGTCAACGCTCGCGTCGGCAAATATGCCAGATGCACTACAATACCGAGGGAGGCGGAACAGTGACCTGAAAATGTTGTTATAAAGGACACGCAAGGCGCTATAGGTCCCCTATGTAAAGCTGGCCCACAAGCCACAGGTGTAAAACGCCTGACAATACGCTTTGAACAGCGTAATTTTGACAGGCGCCGTACACCTAGCGAACCTATGTGCCAGCATATTACCACGAACCGACAGCGCCCTGCGCTCCCTCTCAATATCCTTCTCGTCACTAACATTTTCTGTCATCACGTGTCCTAAATATTTAAATCTTGTAACTCGACCTAGAAGAGGCATTCCATTGAGCAAAAGTGGTGTGAAAGAGGATGGTTCGACGTTAAAGGTATTACTTTTGCATTTAAATAGCACACAATCAGCCTATAAATTCCCCACTGTTGGGACACAGGCCTCCTCCCATGAAAGGAAGAGGGCCGTAATCTACCACGCTGGCCAGTGCGGGTTGGTAGATATCATCAAATGGCACCCCATCTCCGGAGACCGAGGTCTGAGGAGACTGTGGGATTTTTGCCTCATTAAAACCATTCCGGTGATCATCAGCTGCACATAGGGATTGTCCCGGTTCCTCTTAAAAGACCCGGATCCGCCCGCGTGGCGCTTCCCCCTAAAAGTAATTTAAGAGCACACTAGCCGACCCGTCCCTACTTCGGAGGTCGGTAAATATTTTTACTTGTAATGAGATTCCGCTCCCATGAAAGTCTTTCCAACACTCTCAATCCCAACAAACTGTTCGTTTGCTGTATCATCTCCAAACACACTGCCCCATTTCCGCACCATTGTCCATCACTGTTCAGGTGTTTTGCTACATTATCTCTGTGGCAGGAAGCGCTCAGTTTCACGTGCTCGGGTTACTAGCTGCTCTTGTTGACATCCAAGGTACCACTGATCCGTTTATTACGTGATGTCTATTTGTAATTAATGTGAAGATGAACGATGATATTTGGCACCTCAATTCTTTCTACCCGCAAATCTATACAGAGTGGCAGATTCATCAATTCTTTTATTTTTACCTTATTTTTTAGATTCTTCTGTCTGTCTTTTACCAGCTGTATGTTATGTGATAACTACGCACTTAATTATCCATACTAATATTATAAATGCAAAAGTAACTCTGTCTGTCTGTCTGTATGTCTGTCTGTTACGCTTTCCCGCTTAAACCTCTCAACCGATTTTGATGAAATTTGGCACAGACAATCTTTAGACCCTGAGAAAGAACATAGGCTACCTTTTATCCCGGAAAAATTTAATGTTCCCGAGGGAAATCTAAAAAGCGCGATATAACCGATCTCCACGCGGGCGAAGCCGCGGGCGGAAAACTAGTAAAAAGAATAACAGAAATACACTATGTTGTTTTGTATAGAACGATCTCATTCCTAATTATCTTATTAACTTTCTCTCTCTTTTTCTATCTATCTCTCAACTCATCATCTGCCCAGCCTGTTCTCAACTTTTTTGGGATCAGCTTCCAGTTTAATAAGACCGTGGTGAATAGTATTAGTATTTTCAGGGTTCTGGCTACTCTCAATGATTATCAAAGACCTACAAATGACCGCTGGGACCTTTCCGAGGCATGGGGAGGCCTCGGTATGTAAAGATAGTCACCCCATCCGCAGACAAACCGCGTCAAACGTAGCTTGACCTGATTGACGACCTGTGCTGTTGTTATCATTTTGCCATGGACCTATCTTAATTATAATTATTTCTTGTTCCAGGTGAAACTTCTGGATTCATTCTTCGGTGACGGTCGCGCATACATCATGGGCCCGGAGAAGGATTGCTGGTACCTGTACACACTGCTGCCGCTTGAAGGTAACTTATTCAATATACAATATGTAAAGAAAACCCTGTCTGGTCCGTGAAGGTAATGATAGGTATCGATAACTGGTTCTACTAATGCATACAACACCTGGCTAAATTAAAAAAAAACCCTTAAAAATAAAATGTTATTTCGCAAAAGGAGCTAAATTGATACATGTGCGGTAGGCAATACTTTCGCGGGCGAAAGGGGGCAGGGTTGCGGACGCATCGCTATTCGCTCATAATAATACCGTCAAAAATGGTGTTGTTACCTATTAAAAAAATACTATATTTTTTTTAAATTTACTAACTTCATTTATTAATACCAAAGTTGGAATTAATTCGCGGAATAAAAATATTGTTTCAGAAATTATTAGTATTGTTACTATGATGGTTATGTAAAATTTCAAATTTTATTTGGTCATGTGTTTACCTAACCTTTATTATCCTTATGGATCGGACGGGGTTTTCTTTACATATTGTATGTTATAAAATAGCTTATACTCAATTTACGACCATACCATTAACTCATCAATATCGATTGGCTTCTCCAGGTCAGCGCTCCGCATCATTCGTATTGGTACTGCTTGTCATGACTGTACCGTATGTACCTGGTAACATATATGTTTGTCCTTTTTATCAACTCTATGTTATAATGTACTGCTTTATCCACGAGAAAGTATCGAATATGAATGAGGGTGCATTGTCACTAACAATATCTATTTGCGGGTAAAAGTAATCAGTCAAGAGCAAAAGTATGTATATTATACTCGGCTTTATACAAAAGATATTATATAATATTATTTATTTTATTTGGCTCAAGCAACAAAAGCCTATAATAAATTAAAAAGCACATTGTTACGAACATTTTGGAACCCATAGCTTTATGTAATTTGTCGTATTTCAACTTTACGTTGGTTATTTCACGAAAAATCGCAATAGATTGTTGCCAAGTATTTGTGCTTGTGACAGTCCTAGTGGTATGTGATATTAATAAATTCATTCATTATTATAATATTTTACTTTTCTCAAGTTAAATAATATATTGGCACGGACCTTTCGTCGTTTATACTAAATCAGATGCAGTGACGTCCTACCAAAATACTGGGTGGTACCAATTATCCCCAAAAGACTGTCTTGTTTATCGCCAAATCTAGATGAAGCTGAATTGCTAATATGTTTAGATGTATAAACATGTCAAGACATCTATTCAAATAAGGTTGAAAATCGTTCAAATTACATAAGTCAGTCCCTTAAAAGGCCCTTCATCACTTCCTAGTGCTTTCGCTGGGAAGAAGTGGCGTATCAAACTCCCCAGTACTTCCCATGACTGTTGGAAGACAATGACAAACACACAGACAGAACTACGTCAACGTTGTGTACCTTCTATCATGGGCGTACCCAGGGGTTGGGCTATAAATTATACCTCATAAAAATCAATTTACGCTACAAATTCAAAAATTTTAAGAGTGCCATCACTGTAAAATCAACTTTATATTCAACAAATTAAGTTGATATTTGTTTAACTACAAATAACAAAAAAATTACACATTTGGAATAGACTTGCCTCGGCTTCTCTACTCGTATGGGCACAAATGACGTGCAAAAGAACTTCGAAGCCATTTTCAATACACTAATGATAATCTCACTTGACTAATTAAAAATTCTTGTACCTATAATCTTAGCTAATGAAGAACCCTTACTCAACAGGCACTGTTGACGCTTTGGAGAAGGAACACAGCGACGCCAAAGAAGGTATGGGCCTGACAGAACCCGACCAGACCATTGAAATTCTGATGTCAGACCTGGACCCCGCTGTCATGGACATCTTCACACGCCAGTACTCTGCAGACGCAGCGGCTGCCACACGGGTAAGGCTTGAATATACATACATTTCATATTATGATCACATCCAAGATTATGACGACGAGACTTTAAAAGAGACTGGTCATGGTGGCCTAGTAGTTAAAACACCAGCCTCTCAAGTATGAGTGTGCGGGTTCGATTCCAGGTCAGGCAAGTACCAATGTAATTTTTCTAAGTTATATGTACTTTCTAAGTATATCTTGGACAGCAATGACTGATTACAAGGTGAAGGAAAAAAGCTTGAGTAAACCTGGACTTTAAGTCTCAACCAACCCGCATTGTGCAAGCGTGGTGATTACACTCAATCCTTCTCTGTATGAGAGGAGACCTGTGCCCAGCAGTAGGACGATAAAAAGGTTGATGATGATGTTGTATTGTATTGCAATTGAAATTGTTATTGCAAGAAGTATTCCTGTAAGGAATGGCATTGGTAATCTTATACATATGTTGTTGTTGTTTACAGGAGTCGGGCATAGACAAGATAATACCAGGAATGGTCATAGATGATTTCCTGTTTGATCCATGCGGGTATTCCATGAACGGAGTTGCTAAAGATGTAAGTATATGACTGTTGTCTCTAACAGTTGATAATACATCAAGCCGTTACCATATGATTTTAACTTTTTAACAGATGTCTACACTTAAAAATTGTGTACCATTATTTATGCAAAGAAATATTTTTAGTAGTAAAAACTATGAATAGTGATTTCATACTATTTTTTTTTATTTTTATATTTATAAACTAGTCCTTGACCGCTATCCCACCTATTGGTAGTGGAAGACCATAATAGGCTCTTAATAAACTAGTGCGCTTTACCCTCAACGATTGCGTCACTGCTTACCATCAGGCAGGATTGCGGTCAAGCGCTGGTTTATAATTTGTAAAAAAAAAAGACCGAAATCGTACGAAGACATGGAATTGGAAGCATTTTGGAGGAAGATAGAAGGACGACTACTCCAGACATAACAAAATTATTCTCCTACAATACCTATAATGCTCGTCCGCTTGTTCAAAAAACGACGGAAACTTGTACACCTAATAGAACGCTATCTAAATTTAGATCACTTTATCATCTTGTTAGGTTGACAGTTAAATTCAGACTAAATGTAGATTTAGCCAAGTGAATAATAATGGATCAATCTTGGCTTATATAAATTCCTTGATATCTATACAGTGCATAACAGAAACCTAATTGCTATCATTTTCTTTTAATGGGAAATAATGAAATGACCTCTCCCGCTCTTAGCGGAGCGGAAGGGCGTGTCAGACTTTTGCTGACTTAACCCACCCATGTTCCTTCACTTGCTTGTGCGCCAGGCGCCACGGTATCTATCGAATAGCCCACGGCCCTGGGCTCTATTACTACCCTTAAACACTTAAGATAACAACTAGTGAAGCCGTACGGAGGACGGGTCTGAGCATTTGTGTTGCGATGTGTGCCGGGTACGATGCGCTAAATGTTGTTTTGTCGGGAGTTTGATCGTGGAGGGTCTCCAGATCAATCTCCCTCTGGCGCAGCATCGTAGGTCGTGTTGTTGGGTTTAACATTGCATCACCTAGTTTAACGGCCGTCTTCCTTCCTATTCACTCAGTTTTTTTTTTAGTGAATGGGCTCTTAATAGACTGGGGCGTTTTACCTTCGACGGTTGCATCTCTGCTTACCGTCAGGTGGGTTTGCGGTCAAGCACTAGATTATAATTATATTAAAAAAAAATTAGAGTGTGATTTTAATGAACAACGAAACATTGGGAACTGATAAAAGGTCTGTCTATTGTAAAACTGCAGTGCTGCAAACACCTACCCTGTTAGAAGTTAAAGAAATATCAACTTTAATCAATGGCAATTAAGTTGATTTCAAAATTACTATTATCGTGATAGGCGTTAGACAGAAGTTAAAAAAGTTGTTTTTAGAGTGCATTTTGTAATAAAAGTACAAATTGATGTACAGACGTCAGCACATCAACCTACTACAATCTGTCAGTTTTCTTTATTAGATTTTCAACTTTATCTCTAAAACGTTAAGGCTCAAGATTGATTCAGAATATTTGACAGTTTTGGTTAGCATGACCTGCTGTGGTCCGTACGTTGTGCTTTGTTACAGTTAATATTGATGTTGAATTTATTATCTTGTTATAAAATGCTTTCTCTACGCAAGTTACAGATCTATTTTTTATTATTTACTCTGTTATTGGTTAAGATATATGCACTTGATTGTAATAAGTTATTGTTTTTTTACGCTGCAAAAGGGAGATAAGGATTTGCCATCCGTAAGTTGACGCATCATACATTTATAAGCATAATTACCCTCTACTGTTTTTGACAGCAGTGTTACAATGTAAATATTTCAGGTTACATAAAAGTTAACTTAAAAATGCATAATAAAATAAGGGAAAGTGTCTCCGGAGCCACGAATTGTTTTCTTTATGTTGCGATAGTTGAGGGTATGGACAGCCTCCGTGGCGTAGCGGTAGCGGACGCGGCCGCTGCGCAAGGTGGCGCGGGTTCGATCCCCGCACAGTGCAAGTATTTGTATGCATGAATATTTGCACTGGTCTGGTCGTGCCCCGGAAAGCACGTTAAGCCGTTGGTCCTGGTTGCCATACGAACATCTAGTGGCAGTCGTTACGGGTTGTTGGAGCCCTCAAAAGTCCAACAATTGGTCTAACTGCAATGCTTCGATGTCGCCTTCGGGTTGTGGAGGTCAGATGGCAGTCGCTTCACGGAAAATGTCGAAGTTTAGCCATATCAGCAGTTGGACTGGTAAAGCTGACCCCAGACTCCAAAGCTGAAAAGGCTTCGGATGCGACTGGGATTAACGCTGTGATGATGATGATGGGTGAGTTGAGGGTATGGACCATCGACATAATTATGGAAATTGACATAGGCTGATAGGCTACTTTGCTCTCTTTCTAATTCCCCAAAAATGAGGGTGGAAGTTTTATAAAGTATTCCGTAATTTTCAAGGTTATTTTTTAAGGTGGTTTCAACAATGCTAAAAACTGATATGCGGACTACTTATTTGTGAATTACAAAAAGTCGTACATAATTTTTTATGGAAATCCAGTTCCTTAAAAGCTCGGTGTGCGGTTCCAATTATTTGTCCTACCTTTAAATAATTACATTTTAAGACAGTAATGTAACAGGTTTTGGCGGGAATGTCAAGATGAGTGTCACGCTCATTTTTCATTGGACTTTTAAAATTATTTATAGTGTTGTTTACTAAATAAAAGTGCGTGATTTATGTAGTAAAAAGTGCATTCAGTCAATAATTTATAAAGAACAGTGAAGTATTGTAGCATAGTGGCCACATCATGACCTCACCCAAAGTTCCTCCTTCTCGGCCCCACGCGAGAAACGAAAGGAGATAGTTTAGTTTAAGTTAAGCTAGTATAAGTTAGGATATAAAACTCAAGAAAAAACATACTGAAGACTAGGCTGTATGGCATACTATGCCTTTGCCTTTTCCGTTCAAATGAACGGAAAGAATGTAACCAAAAAAAAGTAATGTAACATATACACATAACAACAACATATACATACAACATTAAATGTAAATTAAATGTTAAATTACTCGTAAATTTAAATGTTTGCAACCCACGATACAGGAGAAATTCCTAATATGGGCAACATTTTTAAAAAAAGTTAAAGGGGCTAAAAAGATGGCAAATATAAGCGCTTTTGTTTTAAATAATCATAAATAAAAAACAGACATCATAATAATAAAAATTAAAAGAAGTTGCACAATCTCGCCTGTGTATCATGACATAACTAATTCACCATTATTTTTGTCCCCAGGGCTGCTACATGACGATCCACATAACTCCAGAGCGCTCCTGCTCCTACGTATCGTTCGAGTCCAACGTGCCGGTGTCCAGCTACGATGAGGTCATTGCTCGCGTGCTTCAGGCCTTCAGACCCGCCAAATTCGTGCTCACAGTGTTCTCTACACCGGTAAGTTTTTTTTTTAATTATTATAAACTAGTCCTTGACTGCAATCCCGCCTGATGGTAAGCAGTGATGCAATCGTTGATGGTAAAGCGCACTAGTTTATTAAGCCTATTCACTTAAAAAACTAAGGAATAGGAAGGAGGACGGCAGTTAACAGTTTAAAATAACCACTTGGCAGTGTCAAGCTATGCAGAGGCGGCGTTAGGCGCAGGCGACGTGGGCCACCGCCTACGGCCTCGCGGTACAAGGGGCCTTGCGCCTTCAAATATTTGTATGCATTGCTTCAAGGCAAGAAAAAAAAATAAAAAAAGATAAAAAGTAATTGTATTGTGAAAATTATTTTTATAGTCTGGCAACATTTGCTTACGTTGCGTAACTACCGCGAGTAAATCTTTGCCGCCGACAACCCGTGCGGGGAATCCCTTGTTTTATTTGTTTACTTTCTTTTCTAGGAAGCCAACCAAACAAACCAAACTTATATTTAACTAGCTTTCCGCCTGCGGCTTCGCCCGCGTGGAGTTCGGTTATATCGCGCTTTTTAGATTTCCCTCGGGAATATTAATTTTTTTCCGGGATAAAAGGTAGCCTATGTCCTTTCTTAGGGTCTAAAGATTGTCTGTGCCAAATTTCATCAAAATCGGTTGAGGAGTTTAAGCGGGAAAGCGTAACAGACAGACAGAGTTACTAGGGGGGTAGGCATGGGGCCTCGCGAAATTTATCTTGCCCACACCTAATTTAGGTCTTGCCCCGCCTCTGAAGCTATGATGAGGAGCCAATGGTCCCAAGTCCCTTGTTCAGAAACTAAATTAAATTTAACTTCAGTGCACCCTTCTTATTTCATTAAGAAAGGGACAGAAGATTTATAATGTCAAACTAGGCCTGCCAAATTAGTCCGCCCCTGACGTAAACTGGCGTATTTTTAGTCGCCATTTATTTATTTATTTAATCACATGACATGTACAGAGGCGGACTTAACGCCATGTTTATAATCGCATCTAAATTGTCTATGGAGTATCTTAATGTTATCTTCTATCCTTTTCTTAACGAAGTGGACAGAAAAAGATGGACTTAACTTAAAATTAGTTTATTTTGTGAACAATAGAAGCGGCTCCAGTATAGGTTAAATCAATCTTGTGGACTGATAACAAACCTACTAATTGAATGCGTACGAAAACTGCTCATACTTTTCTATACTAATATACACGCTGGAATTTTAATGGTTGTTTTCCCGCGGCAGAACGATTTGCTTTAAGGAGTACTTTCGATGAATAGAGTAAAAAACAAAAATGTTTGTATTATAAAATAATTAAAAAATTAAATAAAAAAAATCATCAACTCGAAAAAGTGAGAATAGGCTAGATACAACTTGTAGGTACTACCCGTACTACTCGGAATGTACATGAAACCGCCTCAAAGGAAAGCAATGTATTTAATGTTCAAACCATAATAAGCTCCCGTGCGTTTTTTATCACTATGTTAAATCGCCATTTCAAGTTTCTAATATTTAATTTCATGATGAAACGATTGTATTACTAAGACAGAACCGTTTCGCTGCGGGAAAACAACCATTAAAATTCCACGCTGTATAAAGCTGAAGAGTTTGTTTGTTTGTATGTTTGATTGTTTGAACGCGCTTATCTCGGGGACAATGATCCGATTTGAAAAATTCTTTTTGCGGTGAATAGCCCATTAATCCAGGAAGGCTTTAGGCTATATAACTTCAGGCTGCGACCAATAGGAGCGGAGTATAACTAACTCTACGCGAACGAAGTCGCTTGCGGCCGCTAGTTTACAATAAAGGCTCACGACTAAGGCTTACTACAACATTGTCATGGGAGATTTTGATGCTAAAGCGGGAGTACAGAATCGCAAGGAATCGGTAGTAGGATCCTACGGGTTTGGCGGCAAAAATTTTAAGGGACAGATGCTTGGTCCAAGTCAAATTGTTACCATAGAGTTACATTACATACGAAGACCTACATATTTGTCAATGGTTCCTCCTGCTGTTGAAGTAATGTCTCATTTCTTTCACCTTGTTATAAAATCAAAAACAAAAGTCATTTATTCAAATTAGACTGAGAATCAGCACTTTTTGATGGTCAATATTATCTAAGACAGTCCCCCAAAAAGCCCACCCTTCGCTACTTCCTACTGCTATACCTAATTGAGAAGACGAACTTCACTTCATAAAAAAAAAATCGTCAGTTCATTTAAAAAAAAAAAAAACACCTGACTTATACAATACTATGTAGATACAGTAATAAAGACAAGAGAATTATATTGCTAATTGTAGTTGTTGCCACCTCAGGACTCTCCGGGAGCGTCAGCAGCTCGCCAGCTGAAGAAGTTCCCAGCTCTCGGCGCTTACTCCCTGCTTGAGACTCAGCACTGCCGCTTCTCGGGCTATGAGCTGCAGTACGCGCTGTACACCAAGTTCCCGAGCTGAGGCCTCGCCCCGCCCCGCGCGGCCCCGCCCCGCCGGCCGCGGCCCCCGCGCCGCGCCCTAGCCGACCTGCTGGCGGGCCCCGGCCCCCCGGCCGGGCCCCCGCCGCGGGCCCCCGGCCTGCTGGCGCGCGCGGCCCGCCTGCTCTGCTGCGAGACCGCACCACCCGCCTGACAGACTGACTGTTCCATTCCATTAAGTGATATTATCATACTATAAACGTTACCTTAGTGTCACCGTGTCTACGGTTCCCGATTATTGTGTGGCAACAATTCCTTAGCGGTGTATGCGGCGGCGTGCGACCATGTACGAGCATGTACGAGCATGTATGACCATGTACGAACATGTACGAGCACGTGCGACCATGTGTGAGCACGTGCGAGCATGGTGGGCCCGTGCGGCGGCGCGACCTGCCGCGATAACATGCGGGGCGACACGCCCATCTGAGATTTTAAAAATCAAATAAAAAGAATTCGACTTATTTATTCGACTTTTATTTACAAACTGCCTGACCTTAGATCTTAATACTAAAGTATAAGGCCCTTGTGCTTAAATATTATCTAAATTAAATACTCTATTCACTATAAGATTAGACATTTAAAGAAACATCTTTACTGTCTGTTGAACTGAGTTTAACTTATATTCCGTCGGCATAAAGATGGCATTAAAAGCAAAAAGTAATTAAAAAGACTACTGCAGCCGCCATTTATCATTCCATATTCATCCCGTTCGCCTTGGCTCCTACTTTTCAGAATGTATCCTTGGAGTGCATCGACCGCCTTCAGCTTTTGGGAGTTGAGATTTCCTCGAACCTAAACTTTGGACGGTTCATTGAGTCCAAGGCCAAGGTGGCTGCCAGAAAACTTAGCGTCATCGCAAAGGTCCGGCGGTACTTCACACCGGGGCAGCTTCTGATGTTGTACAAAGCACAGGTCCGTTCGTGTGTGGAGTACTGCATCCACATTTGGGCTGGTGCTGCGAAATGTCACCTGGCTACTTAGGATTCAGTGGAGAGGCGTGCGAAGAGGCTAATTGGTGACCCTGATTTAACTCGGGACAGTCTCCAAAGCCTAGAGTACAGGCGTAGAGTAGCCAGGCTTTCGGTGTTCTATAGGATGCATTTTGGGGAATGTGCAAGGGAATTGCATGATTTAATTCCCCCCCATCCCCGTTCCACCATCGGACGACCCGTCGTACGGCGAGTTTCTACGTCAAATTTTACAGTGGGTAATCTTTGTCCGCTATAGTCGCACGCGGTTTTTTGGCAATTACACCGTACATTTCGTTAGTGTCTACTGCGTGGTTTATTTAAAAGTCAGAGATAATTCCTCGTTTATACTTTGTTTAGTAATTAGGGGAGATCATACATGTTTTGCGAGATCTCAGGGGGGCACCCCTCGAAATCTAGCCTTGAAGACACTCAAATTGTAGTCCGACGGAAACATCGCCGCTGGCAAACTCTTCCAGTCCCCCGATTTACGCGGTATGAAAGAGGAGGTGTCATTTCGCAATTCATAAACCACAAAAACTATTTTATAAAAAAGAAACGACTTCCAAAAACCACTACAAAGTGAAAAATAACTAATCTCTGAAGTTAGTGTCAAAAACGAATATACAAATATACAAAAGTCTTTCTTCCAAAAAAAAAAACAACCGACTTCCAAGAAAAAAACACTACAAAGTGAAAAATAACTAATTCCGGAAGTAGGTGGCAAACACGAATACACATGTTCGCGATCATGGTGTCTTTGATTTTTGTATACTGTAGACCTTCATTAGAACCCATTTGGATGCAAACATCTCATCAATATAAATGAATTGAGCCTAAACACAAGGTAACTACTGTGAATCGTTGAGGAGTTCCCTGAACTGACCTTTATCTTCATCATCAGCTCCATAATGACAGTCACAACTCATCTAGGTCTAAGGTTGTTATCAATAGAAATTATTCAAGCACAAACACAAGGTAACTGCTTTGAATCGTTGAGGAGTTCCCTCGCCTGTCTCTCGGCCCCATCATCAGATCTACTCCAGACCCTTATGGAATTGTAGTGTTTTAAAATTCCTAATGAAAAAATTTACAAATGCACTAGCCGTCCCTACAAGTTTTGAAAGTTACCCTTGATTTCTCTGGTATTTCCACCATAAACACATAAACAAACTCTGATGTCCTTATCCTGGGACCACTTTTGGGAATGTCTTCTTTCCAACAGAAAAAGAATTATCAAAATCGGTTCATAAACGACGAAGTTATCCGGGAACAAACATTAAAAAAAAAAAACATAATATCGAATTTTTGAGACCTTTTTAGTTATTTTTCGAAATTATTTATTTCGTTTTTTTTATATTTTTAAATTAAAAAAGGTAACGAACTATGTAAATATAAAAATAAGCGCAATAAATAAATTGGTATTTATTTAGTATCGACTATCGCCTAAATAAATTCGCTCTATATAATTTATAAAGCGATTTCAGTAATGACGTTGATATTGATAGTGAGGTATTTTATTGGAGCCATTGGAGGATTGGTTTATACTTTATACCAATCCCATAAAACATAAATAAAAACATTTTTTTAAATAGTAATTTTAAATTACTGAATGATCATTCAGTAATTTAAAATTACTATTTAAAAAAATGTTTTTATTTCATTCAGTAATTTAAAATTAATATTTAAAAAAATGTTTTTATCTATGTTTTATGGGATTGGTATAAACTGTATAAAGTATAAACCAATCCTCCAATGGCTCCAATAAAATACCTCACTATCAATATCAACGTCATTTCTGAAATCGCTTTATAAATTATATAGAGCTATCTACACTTTCGTGCGAATAACTTTTCAAAAATGTCAATAGGGGAGGCCTATGTCCATAGGCAGTTTACTGATTACGTCATTTTGCGGCGGTCTTATACTTGTCGCGGTAACGAAACCATAGCGACTTCTAATTCGACGCCAACGCCATCTAGAGAGCAAAGGGGAAAACTTTTGTGTATTGCTTTATGTTGGTGTAAAAATGAATATTTTACTTTGTGCAGCTTCACCGTCGCCGCCGGAAAGAGGCGCAAACTAAAAAAAAAAAAGAAGCAGCCCCCCGCAAATAGCTTTGCGGGGGGGCTGCTTCTTTTTTTTTACGGGGCGAGGGTGATAGCAGCCTTGGTGCTAACCAAGAGCCCCCAAATCACCCGCACGGCTTCTCCCAACCCAGCCTCGGGTTCCCCCTAAACTGCGACACCCCCCAGTCGCCTCAAACCCTTCGCCCTCCTGCTCCCAGAGGAAAATCCCCCATCCCCCGCCTGTCTTAGTACAGGACAAGGGAAAAAGTGGACTCAAATCTCAGCTTGGTGTACCGAACTAAAAATCGGATTCACCAACGCCCGATCTACCCAGACCGGAATCAAGGTCTCCCTATCACCTACTCCCTCCCGGAGGAAAAACTCACCCGAGTGCTGATCCGAAGGATCCCAAAGGAGATCCCCACTAGGGATCGCAATACCGAACCATTTAAACAAAACCGGTATTTTCGGTATTAGCTTCAGACCAATACCGATAATCCGGTATTTTCGATATTTTTGGGATTAAGCATAAGTTAGCAAATTTAGTATAATAAAGTTAGGTTAGGTTAAGCAGGAATACTTAGTAAGTAGTTACCTAAGCGCAGAATTATAAATTTATAATGAGAAAAAAACCGTGTGTGGATAACAAAAACAAACCATAACACCAACAAAACACGCAAGGACGTGAAAATAGTTGTTAAAGAAATTTTGATACTTGTCAGTCGCAACTAAGTTCAACTCATGTGCACCGTTCGCGCCACGCCATAGGCTCGTTCGCTAATCATTACGCGGGAAGTTCGGCTAATGGGCTATCGTCGTTTTTTTATAATAATTATAATCTTGTGCTTTACCGCAATCCCGCCTGATGGTAAGCAGTGATGCAACCGTTGAAGGTAAAGCGCGCTAGTTTACTAAGAGCCTATTCAATCTAGCCTTGAAGGCACTTAAATCGTAGTCAGACTGAAATACCGCCGCTTGAAAATTGTTCCTGTCTGTCGATGTACGCGGTATAAAAGTCGAGTCGAAACGCTTCGTCCGGATCATAGTGGGATGAACAACATAAGCGTGGATACTCGCCGTACGATGAGTTGTCCGATGATGGAATGGCGAAAGGGAATTAAATCATGCAATGCCCTCGCACACTCTCCAAAATGCATCCAATAGATTATAGAACACCGACAGGCTGGCTACTCTTCGCTTTGGAGTCCGTTTTGAACCAAATCTTGGTCACCAATTAGCCTCTTCACCGAATCCAAAGTTTCCAGGTAGCATTTTGCAGCATCAGCCAACAAATGTGACTACAGTACTCCACACCACATAAACGCACCTGCGCCAAGATGAACGGGCTCCTTTTGGCGGTGTATAGACGCTTGTGTTTTGGCAGGCATTAGATGCCACAAGATTGGCTTCGCTTCATTCGGAGACTGCCTGTAGAGCAACATTCGTATGCTTTACCATAGCCTCTCTTTCGCATCGGATTGCTTCCTTACCAGCCCGATCACCCAGCAGGTATCTCTCCACAACTGTACCGTCATCTGCATACTCATAGATACCGGGCATCAGCAGATTGTTTATATACAGCAGGAACAGAGATGCAGAGAACAGACCCCTGAGGAATTAGTCAACATCAGTCGCCATGGACACCGATGAACACCCGTCGACGTCGACTAGTAGTTCCCCAGTTGACCGACTGCGGCGAAACCTGAGTCCTGAGTCACATTCAAACAATTCAAACAGTACACATTCTTCCAGATATATTAAGAGGCGGCAGTTTAATACATGGTCCATAATTTTGCAGGGTATAGAGGGTATTGAAATCGGTTGACAGTTGGAAGGGTCGGCACGACTTGCGTTTTACACCAGTTCTAAATGAGAAGCGATACAAGCGCGTCAATACAGGAGACAACTCGGGCGCACAATCGCTGACACGCCTTGAGAACAATCGCTGGTATGTCATCTATTCCACTACCCTTATTCACGTTCAGACGACACAGTACTCTCAGAACCTTGTTCATAATGCGAACCTCGGGCATTGAAGTGGCACAGTGAAGACAATTCAATGAGTAGCACTACTAGAGAAAAAGCAGCAGAAAGCAGGTCTCTTTGAAATTTCAATTGAATGAATTTTCAAACAGACCTGCTTTCTCTCTCGCCGTAATAGTCAGAGTTCTATCAGGCTTAACCAGCGAAGGCAGTGTGAATTGCGCGCGCGTAATTTGAATTAAATGGAGCATAACTTCATCTATTTGTAATTATTTTATTAAAACCGAAAATACCGAATATCTCGGTTTTTGTAAAATGAATACCGGTATTAATAAAACCTAAATTTGGCCCGGTATTCCGGTATTTTCGAAATTCGGTATCCCGGTTTGCGACCCCTAATCCCCACAGATGACATCAAGGCGGACCTCGAATCACAGAATGTTCCTGTGAAAGAGGTCCACAGGATGCACAGGGCCCAAGGAAACGTGGCCCACGACATGGTGCTGGTAGTGTGCCCTCCTGTTGAAGGAGCTACTCACCACCCGATATTCCAGGTGAAGAGTATATGCTCTCTCACCGGAATTGAACTTGAAAAGTCCCACAAAAGCGGCATCGTCGGCCAATGCCACAGATGCCAGCTATAAGGGCATTCACAGGCTCATTGCCACGGCATCAGAGACCAGAATTCTGAGATCTCTGTCTTCCTCCGGGACCATCAAATTGACATTCTTCTCGTTCAAGAGACTTTCCTTAAGCCCAATCATCGTGACCCCGCATTGCTAACTACCGTCTAGTACGTAATGACAGGTCAAATAGTCACAAGGGCGGCACCCTAATATACTACAATAAGGCCCTATACTGCATCCCTATGGACCCCCCCCCCCCTCACGACTCGAAGTGTCAACCTGCCGAATTGGCATGTCAGGTTACCAGCCGATCACCATAGTGTCGGTCTACCTCCCCCCCACTAGTTCTGCTGAAAACTATGCACTTCTGTCAGATGACATCTCCCTTCTCCTTGGTATGAGCGACTCCGTTATGATAGCGGGCGACCTCAATGCCAAGCACACTGCCTGGAACAGCACCAGGACCAACACCAGAGGCAGACACCTATTTGATCTCTCCTCCCAGTTCAACTTCGATGTTGTGCGCCCTCTGACCCCAACTCACTTTCGGCCTGTCCCCGGATAAATCCCCGACGTCCTCGACGTGGCACTTCTGAAGAATGTCAACCTACGGTTAGACTCTATAGAAGTGTCCCACGAGCTTAAGTCCGAACACCGACCAGTCATCATCCGACTGGCTCCCCGCGTTGGCCTTAATGACCCCGACCAACGTCCCATGACCAAAGTGGTAACGGACTGGAGGACAGTAGGCGAATGTCTGAAATCCACCAGATCACCCCACTTAGACTCTATTCCCGCTGTTTTGGACTCAATCGCGAGCACGACGGCCGCAATCGACTCGTTAACGGAACACGTACAGTCAGTCATGAACGACTGTTCAAGGGAGATCTCAGCGACGGATTACCGCCGCGGGAAGTTCCCTGACGACGTACGTGAACTGCTGACCGAGAAGAATGCAGCCGTCCGGGCCTACAGCAACATCCCCTGCGCCGCAAACAAAGCCCATATGCGCTATTTGCAGCGAACGGCAAAGAAACGCATATCGCAGTGGCGTGAAGCCAGCTGGGACAACTTGCTGAGCGAACTAGAGCCAAACCACCAAGCCTTTTGGGACCTTCTAGGAAACTCAAATCCAGAGAAGAAGTCACCATACCCCCCCTAATCCGACCGGATAAAACCATCGCCTTTGACGATGATGACAAGGCTGAATGTCTGGCCATCAGCCTAGAAGCCCAATGCTCCCCCAGCGCTCAACCAGTAGACCCAGCTCACCTCCTGAAGGTTGACGCGGAGGTCGAACGCAGAGCTTCCCTCCCACCCGTCGAAGACCCTGAAGATCCTCTGCCTCCCGTCACTCCAGACGAAGTGCAGGATATTATCAGAGGTCTCAAACACAAAAAAGCTCCCGGCTCTTACGGCATCACCAATAAAGTGATCCGACTTCTCCCTGCCCACCTGATTATCCTACTGGCCACCTTCTTCAATGGAGCCATGGGCAACAATATCTTCCCACAAACGTGAAAGGAAGCGACCGTTATAGGCATTCCTAAGCCCGGCAAGCCAAAATCTGAGCCTTCGAGCTATCGTCCTATTAGCTTGTTAAAAGTTCTCGGCAAAGTCTATGAAAGGCTTATTTATAAGCGTCTCAGAGCCTTAGCCGAGAACAAGGGCCTCATCCCCGACGAATAATTCGGGTTTCGTTCTCGGCACTCCAGTGTCCAACAAGTCCTCCGTATCACCGAGCATATACACGCACGATTCCTACGTGGTATGATGACAGGTGTTATCTACTTCGACATAGCGAAAAAGTCTGGCACAACGGCTTAATATACAAGCTGTACCAACTCGGCGTGCATGACCGTCTCGTGCTCATCCTGCGAGACTTCCTGTCTTTTTGTCTTCCGCTACAAGACCGAAGGAGCTCTCTCCCCCTCCCACCTCATCCGGGCCGGAATCCCCCAGGGCTCCGTACTGGCCCCTCTGATCTTCACGCTATTCACCAGCGACATCCCCAAAAGTAAGAAGGCCCACCTCGCTCTCTTCGCAGACGACACAGCCATTTACTGCTCAGGAACCAGCCCCAATCAAATAAAAATAAATCTCCAAACCGCTGTCAACGCCCTTGCTGACTGGTTTAAAAAAAGGGAGAATAGAAGTTAATCCCGATAAGAGCCAAGCGGTACTTTACTCGAGACCGCGACGCAAACCCACCCTTCTCCGACCAATCATCATGTCTGACAAACCGATCCCTTGGGAAAAGCGAGCCAAATACCTAGGTGTTATCCTAGACGAACACCTCACCTTCGGAGAGCATATAAGGACGGTACGCTCGCGCGCCGCCTACGCACTCTATCATCTCCACTCTCTCCTCAACCCGCGCAGCAAGTTAAGTCCCTCAAGTGCAAAATGCGCCTGTAGACAGCCTGCATACGCCCCATCATGACATACGCCTGTGTAGTCTTCGCACACACCAAGCCCAGTCATATCCATAGGATGCAGACACTCCAAAACCTTTCTTCGTAGAGCAACAAACGCCCTTGGTTCGTCCGAAATGAGATCCTCCATCTAGATCTCAAAATCCCCACTATCCAGCAATTCATGAAACGCCTTTCCAAGCGTTTCTTTGACACAGCCGCTGAACATCACAACCCTCTGGTTGTCGCGGCAGCAAAATACACCCCCTCCAAAATTAGTAAGCTTCGCCGACGCTCTCACCGACCCTGATGACCCCATATTACCCTCCTCCAAGAGGCCAATAGGGCCACTAGCACAAAATACAAAAGACCGACCTACCGACCTCGCCGCCGAGGTCCATCGCGACGCGTTCAACGTAGTAATCGCCCATCGCAAGGAAAAGCAAAGGTGTAAAGCCCATACAGTTTTGGCGCGTAGGGCGTGTTGTGTAATTAAAACGCGAATAGGTATAACGTTGTATATTGCACGTAAGTCTAGAGTACAATGTATGTTATAAGCTACCTAATTACAAGAGGAGAGACGCGACTAAGTTACTATGTAAAATGTCTGATAATAATGTGTGATAATATGATATATATGATAATGTGATAATGTGTTGTCTTACGAGCTATGCACAAGCTTAAATACTAGACAATAATACAGCTATCTCTAAACCGGAGTGGGGATGGCTGATCGGGCGTTCTTGATGCTGATTTGTTGATCGTGGAAGAACGTGCCGTCTGATTGGCCGGTGGACCGGGGCCGCGCCTTCGGTCCACGTGCAAGGCGGTTCGGTATGGTCAGCGCGCTTTCTCCGGCGGTGCACAATAGGTTGACAGAATCGCGTCGTCCGCGGAACTTTCTCCAACGAACAATGGGTTAACCAACAGATGTCCGACAATGTGCGACACCCTCGCTGAGACGGTCAGGACCCACGCTCTTTGTCTTACATACGCGCTTTGTTTTCCAAGATCCTTGTTCTGGTATGATTTATATGCACCCTTTCGCGGAAGGTCGTCAATCGTTGCGACGTCAATAGTTGGGCAATCCTTTGTGTTATTGTTGTATTGTAGCGACTGCGACCATCGCTACAGTACTCTCCCCCTCACGCGAAATATACGTGGCGTGCAGGCGTCTTAACGAACCTGCCTGACCTAGTACGTTGTTCTCTCGTATGCTGGGCTGGGAGTAGGCTGGATTGCTCGTCTGCGGTTGCTGCAGGTGCTGGAGTCTTGGCTGTGGCTTGCTCGTCTGTGGTAACTGCAGGTGCTTGACTGGTCTCGCTGTTTGTTTGCCTGGGGTCATCTTCTGTGTTGATAGTGTACGCAGGTTTGAGGCGATCGATCGATATGTTGCTTGATCGTCCGGGTAGTTGTATTGTGAAGTACTTTTCCTTGCGTTCGATGATCGGGTATGGACCTTGGTATGGATGCTGCAGAGGTTTGCGGACGGTGTCGTCGCGTACAAACACGTGGCTACATGTTTGTAGATCGTTGTGCACGAACATACATCGCTTGTTTGCATGCGATTTGTATGTGGGTGTGAGCTTCGTGATGATGTCGTGCAGGTGATTGACATAGTCGTGATCCATCGTCGGTGTGGCTGGAGTTGGTGATATGAAGTCACCTGGTAGGCGTATAGCTTGACCGTAGGTGAGTTGCGCTGCGCTTGTGTCAGAGTCGGAGCGGATAGCGGCTCTTAGACCCATTAGAACAGTAGGCAACTCGTAGATCCATTTGTTGCTGTTTTCTAGTCTAGCCATGAGTGCGGCTTTCAACGATCTGTGCCAACGCTCGACGATTCCATTACTCTGCGGGTGGTAGGCAGTAGTACGGGTTCTGTCTGCGCCGAGTAGTTGAGCTAGGTCTTTGAATAGTCGACTTTCAAACTGTCGTCCTTGATCAGTTGTAATTCTTATTGGACAACCGAAACGGGATATCCAGACTTCGTATAGCTTTCTTGCGACGGTTTCAGCGGTTGTCTCTTGAAGTGGTACAGCTTCAGGCCATCGAGTGCACCGGTCGATCATTGTGAGTAAGTATTTGTATCCACATGCTGATGTAGGTAGCGGACCAACGATATCGATGTGAATGTGTTGAAATCGTTCGCTCGGTGGGAATGTTGCGATGTCGCTATGATTGTGTCGCTGTATTTTGGAGAGCTGACACGAATTGCATGCTTTGGTCCACTTTGGCTTATTGGTACCAGGTAAGATGATTTTCTTGAGTTGAATGTTGGTCTGTTGAGATAATGCAAGTAAACAACTGTCGTTTTCTTGAGCTTGAGATAACTCGTCGTAGTTGATAGGTGATGGCGTGTCGATTGTCTCGACGCGCGATAGTGCGTCTGCGACAATATTTTGTGCCCCGCTCACGTGTCGGATATCAGTAGTAAACTCGCTAATGAAGAGCAATTGGCGGATTCGGCGTGGTGTGTCGTTATCAGACGGGGGCTTGCGAATTGCGTAAATCAACGGTTTGTGGTCAGTATAAATGATGAGCTCTCTGCCTTCAAAGATTTTTCGAAAGTGTTTTACGGCCATGAAAATCGAAAGTAATTCCCTGTCATTTGTGCTATATCTCTTCTGTCTGTCGGAGAATTTTTTTGAAAAATATCCGAGTGGCACCCATTGTTTATTGTTACGCAATTGTTGGAGGGATGCGCCGGCGCAGGTAGCCGACGCATCGCAAAACAATGCGATCTTGTCGTCGGGCGAACTTGATGGGTAAGACAATAACGCAGCATCTATTATGCTCTGTTTGCACAACTCGAAGGCTTTTGTTGACTGATTGTCCCACGTTACTTCCGTTTTGTCTCGTTTTTTTGAGTTATGAAGAAAGGCGTTTAACGGTGCTTGTATCTCGGCTGCATTTCTAACACTGTCTCTATAGAAATTTATCATCCCCATAAATCTTCGTAAGTCTTGAATGGTTTTCGGTTTGGGGTATTCTATTATTGCGTTGACCTTGTCTGGAAGTGGCTTAATTCCCGCGCTCGATACTTCGTAACCTAGGAACTTGACTGTTTCGCCGCCGAAGACACACTTTGATGGGTTGATAGTGACACCATACGTGTCTAATCGGCGTAAAACTTCCTGCAGATCCGCGATATGGCTTGCTTCACTTTCAGATGCAACGATGACATCGTCGATGAATGGGAACGCGTAGTCTATCCCGTTCAGTACTTCGTGTACGAATCGTTGAAATGTCTGTCCAGCATTCTTGAGACCTGGGCACATTCGTGGAAATTCGAATAAACCGAATGGTGTTGTGATCGCTGTCTTCTCGATATCGGGTTCGAAGATCGGCAATTGTGAGTAGGCTCGGTTTAAATCGAGAGTGGAGAAGATTTTCTTGCCGTGAAGCAGGTATGTAAAATCCTTGAGGCGTGGGACTGGGTAGCGATCGGGTTTAGTGACGTCATTGAGTCTCCTGTAGTCTCCGCAGATTCGTAAGTCGCCGTTTTTCTTAGGTACCACATGTAGTGGACTGGCCCAAGGGCTTTTGCTTGGTCGGCAAATTCCTTGCTGCATCATGAGCTCGAATTCTTTCTTCACGGGCAGGTAGCGATGTGGAGGAAGCGGTCTGCACTTGCTGTACACTGGTGGACCAGTAGTTTCGATGTGGTGTTCTACCCTGTGTTTGGGAGTATCCTTCGTGCATGACGGTCGCAGGATATCAGGAAACTTACTGAGGAGCTGGTGATACGGCTGTTCCATGTCGATACTTCGAACTGTGGGTTCGGCGGACTCAATGACTGATGCTCTGACGGTCATATTGGTAACTTTGTCGAACTTTGTCGTCGTTTAGTGAGACGTCGGCCGGCTATGTCGACAAGAAGTTGATGACGTTTCAGGAAGTCTGCACCGATGATTGGTTTGCTGACTGCAGCGACGATGAATTTCCAGGTGTACGGCCGTCGTAGGTTGAGATCCAGTTGTAAGGTTTTCTCTCCGTACGTTGGGATAATCGTGTTGTTTGCCGCGTACAAACAGAAATCGGTTTGTTTTGCTTTCCCGCCTTTGGTTCTCGGTATCACGGAAACGTTTGCGCCGGTATCAATAAGAAATGACAGACGCGAATTCTTATCGGTTATGAATAGGCGGTGAGAAGTGTTGTTCGCGTCAGTTGCCGCCTCAACCGACGCAGGCGTTAGTTTTCCGACAGGGCACTGTTGCTGTCGAAATTGCACGGACGCGTACACTTTCGCGCTTCTTTACCGTACTTACGATGATAATAACAATTAAGTGATTGTTCTGAATACTTGCGATTGCTATTATCCCGGCTTGCTGAGCGCGATCTTGAACGCCGTCTGTCGTATGGTCTGTGTGATCTTGGTCTGTGTTCCTGCCTGTTCTTGAGTTCAGCTAGCTCCAGAGACAACTGCCTTATTTGTTCGTGTAGGGCAGTCATACCGCTCGTGTGTGTGATCTGCGCGACCTGGTTAGGTAGCGCGATAGTGTCCATGACAGTGTCTGCTATTTGCGACAACTTTTCTAAGTCAGTTATGTCGCTCACGGTGAGAACAGCGCGTACTGAAGGTGGAAGTAACTTGGTCCACATGATGCGCAGTGTGCTGTCGGGTATCTTCTGTCCGGCTAGTTCCCGCATTTTACGTAACAGCTGTGAGGGTTTCTGATCTCCGAGTTCCATCTCATCCATCAGCTTTTGCAGCTTCCGGCTCTCGGACTCCTCGTAGACGCTGATGAGTCTGGCCTTCAGGGTTTCGTACTTGTTTTCAGTGGGCGGTTTGGCGATAATGTCACTTACTTGTTGTAGTGCGTCCAGGCCTAGTCGTGCGATAGCTGCTTGATAGCGCGCGTCATCACCTGACTTCTGTGGCGCCATTACTGCTTCGAAGTGCGTGAACCATAGCCTGGGGTACGCTGGCCAAAAGTCAGACAGCCGTGCTTGTAGTGTGAGCGTGTCGACTCGCCCTTCTACCTGTGGTGCGTTGCTGGTCGCCATCCTGAAGAAACGCTGCTGTTGTAACGCTACAATACCGCGAATATAGCCTCTTGAAATCCTAGTGGGGAAACCCGCTTGTGGGAAGCCACTAGAATGTGCTAATCACGAGTATCGTCACGTCGGTCTTGAAGTCACGTCGGTCTTGTAATCACGTCGGGGTCACCACTTTAGCGCGTAGGGCGTGTTGTGTAATTAAAACGCGAATAGGTATAACGTTGTATATTGCACGTAAGTCTAGAGTACAATGTATGCTATAACTACCTAATTACAAGAGGAGAGACGCGACTATGTTACAATGTAAAATGTCTGATAATAATGTGTGATAATATGATATATGATAATGTGATAATGTGTTGTCTTACGAGCTATGCACAAGCTTAAATACTAGACAATAATACAGCTATCTCTAAACCGGAGTGGGGCTGACTGATCGGGCGTTCTTGATGCTGATTTGTTGATCGTGGAAGAACGTGCCGTCTGATTGGCCGGTGGACCGGGCCCGCGCCTTCGGTCCACGTGCAAGGCGGTTCGGTATGGTCAGCGCGCTTTCTCCGGCGGTGCACAATAGGTTGACAGAATCGCGTCGTCCGCGGAACTTTCTCCAACGAACAATGGGTTAACCAACAGATGTCCGACAATGTGCGACACCCTCGCTGAGGCGGTCAGGACCCACGCTCTTTGTCTTACATACGCGCTTTGTTTTCCAAGATCCTTGTTCTGGTATGATTTATATGCACCCTTTCGCGGAAGGTCGTCAATCGTTGCGACGTCAATAGTTGGGCAATCCTTTGTGTTATTGTTGTATTGTAGCGACTGCGACCATCGCTACACAGTCAAGTACAAAGAAATTAGCGAGCCCCGTGACAGTGAGAAAGACAGTGCGACAATATAACTTAGGTAAAAAACAGAAAATACGTAGATTCTCGGACTGAAAATCGTAAAGAAAGACCTAAAATACGTAGATCTAAACGAAAAAAATATACACATTAAAATTTAAAACTATTCAATAGTGGTTGTTTAATTAAAAAAAAAGGCTGTTAGCTTTTTCCAAATATCCTACGTATCGTTAAATCTTCAACTTGATTATGCAACTCTGGTACAGAGAGCACAAAAAGCTACTACCTACTTACATGATTCTAATGCTTGTGATCTGCACAATTATGTTAAGAGTTAACGTTCTCTTCTTCCTCAGCCTATAGAGGTCCAATGCTGAACAAAGGCCGTATCCATCGGCTTCCCGCGATCTTCACCAGGTCATCGGTCCACCTTGTTGGGGAAGATAACGATCATCTTGATGGACGGCCGACTAGTGAGTGACCATCAAGATGACCGTTATCTTAAGATTTCTTTTCCGGTTAAGAATTAGGTTAAAAGTTGAAATAATGGTTTCGGGTAGCTTGATGCGCTAGGTATAGATTGTCATATAGCTGTTTTTTTTTTTAAAGAAATTATGAATAGAATTCGATTCTGCTTGACTCCGAATATGGAAAAATGACGTAGGAACATCACGTAGGTCCGTGCGCAGTTTCTGGCCTGCCATCGGACGCGTCCCCAGGTGGCGGATAGGGGAACGGCCCCCAGATATGGGGTTACCGGTTTACCGGCGCGGACCAAAACCAGAAGTGGGGACCGCTTGGGCGGTCACATGTGCGGCGGGTCGGCCACCACTCCAGGTGGCTGACGTGACCCGAACTCCGGGTCACCGTCGGGCAACCAGGTCTCCTCATTTAGAGGAGCTGGGGGCCCCGTTTGCCCCCGGGCAAACGAGTGGGGCTAAGAGGAAGGACACCTCGCTAAAAAACCCTTGGCTGCTGCGTCTTCTCGCACTAGAAGACGTACCCAGTCCGGCCCCTCCTTATAGGGGGCCATTGTGGGCCCGCCTTTTGGCGGGAATCGCCGGCGGGGGATTGGGGGATAGTAGGTAGTAGCGCCACTCAGGCGATGTGGTTGTGCCGCTGTGGGTTTAGTGGGTATCCACGGCTTCGGCTGGGCGAGTCCCACACACGCCCTTCGGGGTACGGTGCGTAAATGCATTACCACAGCGTCAAAAAAAAAAAAAAAAGGAACATCACGTAGGAACAAAAACACAATATGTAAGAAAATATATTTTATTAATTAAGCACAGTTTGACTGCAAAGCCTCCACCGTTTAAATAATTGACATATCAGTCTTATAATTATTTATTATTATCATACAAGATGTAAAATGTTTACAAAAATATTATTTAGTAGTTCAAGAGTCAATTGCTATCCTAGAGGGTGTGTCGGTATTTGGGTGTCAGGAACCGATCGCGGTGAGCGTATTCCGCGTAGCATTTTCTCAAGACTGCTGTTGGTTGTGTACAAAAAAAAAAATATACCAAAATTGACTAATCTGTAGGTATTTTATATATATATTTTTTAATAATTATAAACTAGTGCTTGACTGCAATCCCGCCTGATGGTAAGCAGTGATGCAATCGTTGATGGTAAAGCGAGCTAGTTTATTAAGCCCAATCACTTAAAAAAACTTAGTGAATAGGAAGGAAGACGGCAGTTGAGCGAGGTGATGCAATATTTAACCCAACAACACGACCAACGATGCTGCGCCAGAGGGAGATTGATCTGGAGACCCTCCACGACCAAACTCCTTACACAACAACATTTGACGCATTGCACTCGGCACACATCGCAACACAACTGCTCAGACCCGTCCTCCGTACGGCTTCACCAGACATCATGCCGGAACACGACAAATCGTTTGGCGGCAAGACTTTGTTTGGTGGGTGGTAACTTCTGCCGACAGCCGATGTTATGGACTAGCACCGAGAGAAAAATCAAATATCATGTGTAACAGAAACTATTGTTATCTTTAATCACTAAAAATAACAATTGATATAGGAATAGTTAGTACATAGAAAGAAATATTCAAATCATAACGGTGATATTTTCAACTATTCGAGATATCCACATTAGGGAAAATCGCAGCGGCAACCTAACTGCAATGGAAAGGTCTCGCCTTGAGGGAACCGCCATAGTAATAAGTGATGTTTATATCAATTCGAAAATTCAATGTCTGGTGAAGCCGTACGGAGGACGGGTTTGAGCAGTTGTGTCGCGTTGTGTGGTGGGTACGCCAAATGTTGTTGTGTCGGGAGTTTGGTCGTGGAGAGTCTCCAGAACAATCTCCCTCTATCGCAGCATCATTTGGTCGTGTTGGTCTTGGGTTTAACATTGCAACACCTCGCTCAACTGCCGTCATCCTTCCTATTCCTAAGTTTTTTAAGTGAATAGGCTTAATAAACTAGTGCGCTTTACCATCAAGGATTGCATCACTGCTTACCATCAGGCGGGATTGCAGTCAAGCACTAGTTTATAATTATTAAAAAATAAAGAAATTCTGTTCCTGTCATCAAAGTATTAAAAATTCTCATAACTTCCGAACATGTAGAGGTAGGATTAAATCCTTCCTAATATCGTTTGATAACATCTAAGAAGTCGTGCCCTTGATATGTTTTTACCATTTCCATTACTCGTCGTACAATTTGACCTAAAAATAAAATTTATATTCTAACACCTTGCTTAAACTGGCCAATTAGTATACTTAACAAAAATATTGCATATACAACTTGTAACAAAATGCCCTTGGTATGTATATACCCTGTATACATACCAAGGGCATGGCATCTTTAGATGATATCAAACGATATCGGAAGGGTTTCAACTCAAAATAAAATACTCAAAAAGTTGGTACCTAATTTTCGGTTTCGTGTGTTTCTTAAAATCAAATCATAACAAACGTGGCAGCACACTACATACGTTAATAACTACTCGTTACCCGTCACGTTTCTTGCCAAAATCCGATAAATGTCTTCAATATCTCTGTGCGACTAGTATGATAGTAGCCTATCACAGGCGGTGTTTTTCCTCATAACTTCCTAACATAAAAAGATAGGATTAAAAAACCCTTCCAATATCGTTTGATATCATGTAAAGATGCCATGCCTTTGTTATGTATATACCCTTTATGTTACACGTTGTATAGGTAGTAGGTACTTAAAGAACAAATGACAAAATGATGAATATTAAAAATATAAGAATTACCATCTGCTTAGCGTTTTACCAAATATTTTGGGGTGGTCTTACAGTCTAATCGAATCATAGATATCAGAAACATAAGGAGATTGGTTACAGAGCGTAATATGTTCGATATTCGATGTCGCCAAAAAATTTTACACCCACATACACATATAAATGCGCAGATTGCTATTGGATCACATGTTCTTATACAATATGTAAAGAAAACCCTGTCCGATCCGTGAATACATTGTTAGGTATCGATAAATTTACTGATTCTACTAATGCCCACAAAGACAGGCAAAACTTAAAAAAAAATCCCCCTAAAAAAATAAATATTATTTCGCAAAAGCGAGGTAACTTAATGCATGTGCGCGGGTGAAGGGAGGAAGGGCAAGCGGCACGTGATCGCATCGCTATTCGCTCCCTCACAAATGTTGTCACTTTTTAAAAAATGACTAAATTTTGGGGAAGTTGGAATTAATTCCTGAAAAAAAGGGTTATTTCAAAATTCATTAGTATTGTTACTATGATGATTATGTAAAATTTCATATTTTATTTGGTCATGTGTACCTATACCTAATATTTATTATCCTTTTGGGTCGGACGTCGTTTTCTTTACAAATTGTATAAAGAAATATATTGTTATTAATAAGTCACATAGTTTTTATTTTACCTTCACTTAACCTTTTGAACGCCCATCTATATAATACGCGATGTGTCCTCCTGCGCCACACTACAAATGTATAACGTATGTATAGTAAAACGTAGGGATGGGATTAGTGTCCTATCGACAAATAATATTATACATTTAAAATAATGTTTGTTCACCAATTTACGAAGCTAAATAAAAACTGTACTTAATCGTAATTTCATATCTTATTTTATTTCATAAAAAAAACAATAAAGAAAAGAATTTTAAATTTATTAGACGTGTGTTCTACAAGGCACATCCCTATTTGTCTCCAAATGTAATCCTTCTACTTCATATCAAGTAGTTGGCGCTCGAGGCACGTCAAAATCCTTTCTGTTCTAGGGATGTCTAGATTTCTATGGTATATATTTTATATTCACTGTGGTCGAGTTACACGTGCATAAACTCAACCGATTCCTGCATAATTTATTTCGTTTACTTACAACAAATACAATTAATAGAAGCTAAATACGTGGTTTTCTACGCTTTAAAAAATAAAATAAAATGGAGGGTAAGTGTCTGTTTTACACAAGACCTTTTTTTTAATGGTGTCGCTAAATACTCGCAATTATTTTTCTGGTTTGTAGAAACTAATAGAAAACTGAAGAAAATTCCTGAAACGGAAGTTGACGACTTAACGGAATGTCAAGACGACGAACTATTTCAAAATTCTGATTCAGACTTGAACAACTCGCAATAATTCATCATATTCACAGTCACAATTTTTTTTAAGGACACGTGCGCCAACTCAAGATGTAAACATTGCACTACACTAAAATGCACAAGGTCACTATGACCTTGAAACCCGTCCGCTTATGACGTCACAGATTTCCTTCTATACACGTCGGTGGCGCGTACGGACCGCTAACTAACTAACTTTGTAGGGATGGGTTTTTCAAACGGGGTTTCACTATCGACAATGATTAGAAAACCTATTAATTCTTGATTAAGGTGAATAAAACCTAGTTTAAAGTGTACAATATTCATAAAATATTATATATTTACGTCATTTTCTTGCAATAATAGTATTTATGATCATTTCGACGAGATGAAATATAGCGAGGTCTTCGTCGTGTCCCATCACTGGCTTACTTGATATCAAGTAATTGGCGCTGGGGGCATTAAAATATTTTCTGGCGTTTTTGTTTCTATTGAAAATTAAACAAACACGAACTTATTATGCGTGAAAACGTTAAAAATATGGTTGATAACAGGGCAAATTTCCATAAAAACAAAATAAAAGGTCTTGTAAAAGTCGTAAATTTATTTTATACTGTGATTACTTCTAATCAAGTAGTGGCGCTGAGGGCACGAAAATCTCGAACTTGTATAGAAGTGATTGGCGTTCAAAAGGTTAACTACTTAAGCCTATGCCCCCTATTACAAAACGAGATTTAACCTTAGCTCCAGACATAACCGCTGAGTCAGTATTTATAAGTATTTCAGACTTCATTGAGGTTCTTCTTTTTTCAAGGTGAGATTCAACCTCAACTCTTGATCAATGGCCTCTGTGGAATAGATACCACAATTTTGCCAATAACACGAGTAACAAATTATAGAAATTATTTTTAAATTTTATTTCACAATAATGGCGGATATCGCCAATGACAGTTGAAAAAGACGGCCGCGTGAACCGATTATGATCCCGGTTTGAGGCAGTCATGATGAGGACACTATGCTGCGATATTTCAATGTTTTACTACATAAATAACGCGCTCTTATTTAGTAAACGATACTGTAAATAATTTTAAACGTCCAATGAGAAATGCGCGTGACACTCATCTTAGCTTTCCCGTGAAATCTCCTTCACTGAGGTTAATTCGAAGTTCTTAATATAAAGTGGCAACTTAGTACCGGACTACCCCTTATCGGCGAATACATTTTTGTCAAATGATTGCGACTAGTTGGGATCGTTTGGACCGAACGGACCAATGGGCGGTACAAACGACCCCAAATGATCCCAACTAGTCGCAATCATTTGACAAAAATGTGTTCGCCGATTAGGGGGCTAAGCTGTCATTTTTATATAAAGAACTGCATTGTTATAATGTTTAGGTGCATAATTCAATAACCATTTAGGTGGTTTATCTAAATAAAATCCGTGTTTTTGTAATACGAGGGTGGAGTATAGGATAAATGTTGACTACAGTTGAGTGCAATATTATTTGTAGCCTACTTCAAAGCGGCAATCTTCTTCTTCAGTCTATAGAGGTCCACTGTTGGACTAAGGCCTCTCCCAAGGTTTTCCATTACATTGTGGGGGGTTAAACCATTATCCCCACGCTTGTCTGTTGGGTCGAGGATCGCAGTACTTTGATATTCCACAGGAGAAGCGCTGCTGCCCGATTCCGTGGTGAGAGTTCCCTTAGTCGCCTCTTACGACACCCATGGGAGGATATGGGTTGGTACTGTTCTAAGCCCGGTACCACACGGAGCGGCTATGAGTATAGTGCTAGTACTAGTGTAGTCTACTGCAGTATCTTGCAGGGTGGGGCGGCTCCTCCAAGAGCTTCCCCGAGGTACTTAGCCACCGCCACACACAACGCCTCCTGCTTGGGACCCGCCACCACTTGGATGCCGAGAGGGAGTTTGTCGCTGTTCAGGCCTAGAGGGACCTGGGAAATGTAGAAAACAGTTTCAGTATTAAATAGGTTTTGGCGAAAATGATTTTTTTCAAAATCATGTGCGCGAAATTGTAGTATCATTTTTCTTCCTACTCATTTTATGAATCGTGGTGGCCTAGTGGTTAAAACACCAGCCTCTCAAGTATGAGTATGCGGGTTCAATGCCAGGTCAGGCAAGTGCCAATGTAACTTTTCAAGTTACATGTACATACTTTCTAAGCATATCTTTGATTGATTTGACTGATTACAACAAGGTGAAGGAAAACATCTGGACTTTAAGTCTGAAATCGCCTACGCTCGCGATTACGCTCAATCCTTCTTTGTATGCGAGGAGACCTGTGCCCAGCAGTGGGACGATAAAAAGGTTGATCATGACGGTTGGCACAGAAATTCCTAGTGCTGGGCAAAGTTTTTTTTTAATAAGGACAATGTTACCTGTGCGGAGGGAAATTGTAGGGCATTAATAACGGCCCAGTAGGCAAAGTTGAAGGGACGCACGATGGGGGAGTAGTGATACGGCGCCACGGTCGGACTCGAGGGGAAAACTAGTACTCCATCGTCGCCGAGCAGTTTCTGTAGAATAGAATAGAAAACACTTTATTATGTACACCATATACATTACAGTAAAAAGTACAAAGTCATGGCAGCCTAGTGGTTAAAACACCAGCTTCTCAAGTATGAGTGTGCGGGTTCGACCCCAGGTCAGGCAAATACCAATGTAACTTTACTAAGTTATATGTACTTTCTAAGTATATCTTGGACACCAATGACTGAAGGAGAAGGAAAACATCTTGAGGAAACCTGGACTATTAAGTCTCAAATCGCCAACCCGCATTGAGCAAGCGGGGTGATTACGCTCAATCCTTCTCTGTATGAGAGGAGACCTGTGCTCAGCAGTGGGACGGTAAAAAGGTTGATAATGATGATGATAAATTACAGTGTACCAGACGAAGTTTTAACAAAGGTCAGTCACGTGGTTTACCTTTAGTTAACTAACAAAACAGATGATGGATCATGTAGCGGTACCTACATAGTGACGTCACACGAATTCTACATCTCGCAATCAGAGTTTACCGTGCAACTAGCATACATACAACTTCCCAAATTCAAGCATTGGGCAAGTGCCCGCCAGACAAACACCCGTCTGGTCGGAGGATCACTTGTCTATGGAGGCTGAGTGAACATTACTCCCTGTTTCACATGCCTCCACAGATCATAAATTAAAAAAAAAACAGAGCCAAAAAAGCCTAGAGTTTACAAAACCATGAAGTATTTTATAGTATTTACAAGGGAAATCAAAGGCTAGACTGAGATGGTACGGTCATGTACAGCGAAGGCCGGACGACCATGTCGTAAAGAAGTGCCTTTCCATGGTTACAAAGATGAGAGGGAGGGGAAGGCCCCCAACTACATGGATGAGGAATATCCGCAAGGATATGAAGCAGTTGGGGCTTTCAGATGACGAGATATATCAGTGGAATAAGGGGCGCCTCAGAACCAATAAAGCCGACCCCGCGTAACGGGAAAAGGCGAGGCGAAAGAAGAAGACAAGAGAAATCAAAATTTTTATAAATTTTGCAACAGCCACGAATATGTTTATAGAATTTGCTGAACTCACCATGAGATCATCCTTGAGCTCCTTGGTAAGTTTCTCTGCCCACTCCTTGTTAACAGGCGGCAACACCTGGTCATCCGCCAGCTTCAGGATAGCAGGCAGCGTGAACTGAGACATGCCTATCAACTGGAAAAACAGCAAAATTATTAGAAGTGCCATTTTAAAAGCAAGTGTACAAAATGGATTTTAATTATGATCATAGGATTGTAGCGGTATAACCCGCGCAGATAAAGAAAATATCTGTAAATGGCGTCCGCTCGCATGCGTTCTCACTCACTCTCTATCGCTGTCTATTCTCACACAGTGGAGTAAGCGCTGCAAAAAAAAAATCGTCGATCAGGAATTCAGGATTCGCTTTCCAAACTACTGAACTACTTTGACGCACTCGGAGTTATCGTTAATTTCGTTCCGCTAAAGTTTCTGTTATTTTGTTGTTTTTGTTGAGTTTGAACAATTAAAATCAACAAAAACAAACACAACAACAAACAAGTAAAATGTCAAATTTACGTTGTAAATAACAATATTTACAACGTAAATTTGACATTTTACTAACTTAGCTTTTGATTTGTGATTGAACAGGGGCATGTTTTGTCAACCGTACCATAAGTATCCGCCGCCATTTTCAGATGTTTTCTTTATCTGCGCGGGTTATACCTACAAACGCCACAAATGAACACCCGCATCTCGCGAGCAGAGTTTACCGTCATCATCATTTCAGCCGAAAGACGTCCACTGCTGGACATAGGCCTCCCTCAAGGATCTCCACGACGACCTTCCGCATCCAGCGGTTTCCCGCGACCTTTACTTGCCGGGGGCGTACCCACGCTGCGATTTCCGGTACGTGGTCGCCACTCTAGAACCCGTCAGCCCCATCGGGCATCGGTCCTACGGGCAATGTGCTCAGCCCACTGCCACTGTAGTGTTGCAATTCTTCGGGCTATGTCGGTTACTCTCGATCTTCTGCGGATCTCCTCATTCCTGATGGTTCGCGCAGTGAAACCCCAAGGATATCCCTCTCCATTGCTCTTTGGCTTCTTATAAGGCCCATTGTTAGCGACCGCGTCTCAATTCCATAAGGCATCACCGGCAACACACACAGGCCGAAGACTTTTGTCTTGAGACACTGCGGTATTTCGGACGAGAAGATTCTACATAGCTTCCCGAAAGCAACCTGCGTAACGCTGAAAACTGCGTAACTGAAGCTACCTTTAAAAGCACACATCAAACGTCTGCAACAAGCTCAAACATCTGGTAAAACATTTACAGAGTATTGGTGACTCTGTATCAGTATCACATATTTTTTATATGTGCAAAAATGTCAAGTTTTGTGTCGAATAAGCGTTATTTGCGGGAACTTTTGATTTACTTCTTTAATTTGAAGAAATCTGCAGCTGCAACCGATCGATTGCTTGTAGAAGTTTATGGTGAAGCTACCTTAAACGAAAAACCTAACCTTATCTTAGGAAGCATTATTGGAGGAAATACGCTCCCATTTAGTAATGGACGCGTTTTTCCTCCACTAATGTGGACGTTTCGCAAGGAGGCGCGGGTTCGATCCCCGCACAGTGCAAATATTTGTATGCATGAATATGAATATTTGCACTGGTTTGGTCGTGCCTCGGAAAGCACGTTAAGCCGTTCCCAGAATCAGCAGTTAGACTGCTAGAAGCTGAAAGCTGCAGATGCGACTGTGATTAACGCTGAGATGATGATGATGAATGCTTCCAATTCCGTGTGTTCGTAAGATTTCAGTCTTCAACTACATTCTTTGTCTTCCACATCAAAGTCACAGTTTCTAAACTTTTACCCATTACTTTTACTATTCCAGACATGATAAAATTATTCTCTTAAATGATAAACGCAGCATGTTCAAAAAACGGCGGTCGTCCTCCGTGGCGCAGCGGTTAACATGCTTGCCTGCGACGTGGAGGCCCCGGGTTCGACCCCGGCCAGGTCATGATTGAAAACGATCTTTTCCTAATTTGCCTGGGTTTTGGATGTTTATCTATTATAAATATAGTATCGCTGAGTTAGTATCCCATAACACAAGTCTCAAATTTACTTTGGAGCTAGCTCAATCTGTGTGATTTGCCCGTATAAATAAATAATAATAAACTATACTTATTATTTTCCCCGTTATGGTTCCCGTAAATTAAAAAGAACTGAGTTGATATCACAGAACAGATAAAAACTTCTCTATTCCGTGGTTAATATAAAATAAGCGCCTGTTAAAATAATGGGAGCAATATGTAAGTCCGGGTTAGCTCCCGTTTTCGCAACTTTTTTTGTTACTGCTCTTCCCTTATTGGTCATAGCGGGATGTTATATAGCCTATGTCCTTTCTCGGGCTCTAGACTATCTGTGTACCAAATTTCATTACAATTGGTTCAGTAGTTTTGGCGTGAAAGCCGGTCTGACAGACAGAGATACTTTCGCATTTATAATATTAGTATGGATTATTATTATTAGCTAGAAACTGGTTTATGGTGGTCAGATAGACTGTCGCTGCATATAAAACGTTGGTATTCAGATGAATGCGGTTAGATCGGTTGCCGCCAGAAGTTACCACCCACCAGACAAAGTCTTGCCGCCAAGCGATTCGTCGTGTTCCGGCATGATGTCTGGTGAAGCCGTACGGAGGACGGGCCAGAGCAGTTCTGTTGCGATGTGTGCCGGGTACGATGCGCCAAATGTTGTTGTGTCGGGAGTTTGGACGTGGAGGGTCTCCAGATTAATCTCTCTCTGGCGCAGCATCGTTACTCGTGTTGTTGGGTTTAACATTGCATCACCTCACTCAACTGCCGTCTTCCTTCCTATTCACTAACTTTTTAAAGTGAATAGGTTTGATAAACTAGCGCGCTTTACCATCAACGATTGGATCACTGTTTACATCAAGCGGGATAGCAAACAAGCACTAGTTTATAATTTAAAAAAAATACCTCCTCACCTTCTTAGGGAACTCCTTCCAAAAGTAAGCAGTTCCTTGGTTGTTGGTGAGCAGCTTGGCGAAGCTGTCCTCCTCGTGTGTCATCCAGTATCGCCACAGTACGAACATGTGGTTAAAGCCTGGGTGGTAGTATGGCTGTGGAGCATTGTTTGTGCTCTTCGCGTCTTCTGTTAACTTGGTAATAGCTCTGCAATGGTAAGGGGTTGCTTTTAGAAATTGTTACGAGCTAGGGGTATTAAAATGCCGGTTAGGCCTCTGCCTCGAATCTTGCGGGCAGCGGGGCGGCGGCGGCGGCGGCGAGTTAGCGGCAAGATCCTGTACGTAAAATCAAACGGACCGGTTCTCGAAAACAGCGGCGCGGCAGCGGGGCGGTGGCGGGCAGCGAGCGGTGTACTTCTCGCGCTCGAATCTTGCGGACAGCGGGCGGGCAGCGAGCGGTGAGCGTTAGGAACAAATTTGAATCAAAAATATGTTGCCGCCATTGTTCAGACATTTCTTTCGCGAATAAAAACAAATATCTCGTCGACACAATCGTGAACACAACACTACGCGGCTATAGTGACGCGCGGTCTGTCCGCTAGTTTCGAGAACGGGTCTTCGATGCCCGCTCGGCTCCCGAGCCGCTGTCGCCGCCGCCCCGCTGCCCGCAAGATTCGAGGCAGCGGCCTTAAGGGTCACGAAGTTTATTGGCAACGATGGTACAGTCGGTAGTAGGCGATGACAAGTAGAACGTAGCTGATGTCGTACCGAAATCTCCCTTTATGTCCACGAGGTCACACAACAACACCACAGAAGTAACTTCCCGTATTCCTTGAAGTGCTTGTAGCAGCCGCTGTAGATGTTCTCAAATATCGCTTCTTGTCGCTTGTTTCGTATCGATAGTCAATTGCAGTCTGACTCCGCGCTGGCGCCACGGCGCTTTATATGGGTCAGCTGATCAAACATTTCAGATCTGTCTAGAATAAATAATAATAGTGCATAATTTCGAGTACGTTCAGCAGGTACTTCCCGGAGACGAGTTTCTAGTAATTTCGATGTTGACACTTTGTTGACAATATTGATGAAACCTGTACTATTCGATAGGCCAACCTAGGTCTAGCAATGCGTTTTTATATCGTACCTCTACAATGCCTAGGTTTCAAGATATACCCACTTATTCATAAACGCTGCTTAAAGTTAAATAGTGATTAGCGATTCTTTACCCATACATTTTTGACCTTTTAACGTCACTTAACTTTAATCATCGTTTATGAATAAACACCTTAAACACTGTGGTGTTTATTCATAAAGGATGATTTAGCTAACTTTAAGCAGCGTTTATGAATAAGGGAGTTTGGGCTTAAAAGTTATGTACTGCATGTCACGCAATATTGAACCTTATACCATCGACATAAGGTGCATTCGCAACAATATTATACTCTTAATGTGTATGAATTAAAATTATTTTTTCTTGTTAAAATTATTGGCGAATATGTAGCATTGTTACTATGGAGAAATGTTTTATGTAACTGGATAGATAGATAACAAACCTGTTGATGGCGCCGCGCATGTCTTCAGAGATGGAACTCACGCGTAGATCCTGAGCAGTCTCCACGTAATAATACTTCAGTTGCTGAAATATAGACGAAATTGATTACAATAGGCAATGGTGACTAAAAAAAAGTAATTAGTCCGTCTTTTAGATTAACCAAAAATATTGTACACGTATTTTTTCTTTTCTCCCAGAAACAAATAACAACGAAGATACGGCACGTCAAAATTTTGTGTGACGTCACTTCTGGGTACAAATTTTACTCAAACGAGACGTCATAAGCTCCCGCGCCTGAACTTTAATGCGTTATATCTCATTCAATTCTTATTATTTTGTTAAAACAAAAAATACGTGTCCATTATTTTATGCTTATCTAAAAGACGGACTAATTAGAATCACTATTTTTTTAACCCTGTCATCATGCCTATTGAGAAAGTTTGAACACGAAGGGGTTCTATGGGAAGAATTTTGGAGAGTTTGGGCGGGAATTGCCCATCTAAGTTCCATCATTGGACGACCCGTCGTACGGAGAGTACATTACGGAGCCCTTACGTTGTTAACACCACCACGATCCGGACGAAGCGTGTCGCATCGTTTTTATACCGCGTATGTGGTGGTACCGGTGTTTCCGTCTGAATACAATTAAAATATCTTCAAGGATAAAGTGAAGAGGCTCTTAAAATACACTAGCGCGCTTCTTTTTATTAATATACAATATGTAAAGAAAACCCTGTCCGATCCGTGAAGGTATTATTAGGTATCGATAACTGATTCTACTAATGCCCACAAAGACATGCTAAACTTAAAAAAAAAAAATCCCCCTAAAAAAGTAAATATTATTTCGTAAAAAGAGGTAACTTAATACATGTGCGGCAAGCAATCCCATATCGCGGGCGGCGGGGGGCAGGGCACGCAGCATCTGTGACGTGGTCGCGTCGCTATTCGCTTATAATAATAATATCAGTTTTGTCACTTTAAAAATTACCACATTTCGGGGAAATTGGAATTAATTCCCGGGAAAAAAGGATTATTTCAAAATTCATTAGTATTGTTACTATGATGATTATGTAAAATTTTATATTATATTTGGTCAAGTGTTTACCTAACCTTTATTATCCTTACGGGTCGGACAGGCTTTTCTTTACATATTGTATATACGGCCAAATCACACAGATTGAGCTAGCCCCAAGGTAAGTTCGAGACTTGTGTTATGGGATACTAACTCAACGATACTATATTTATAATAGATACATATATAGATAAACATCCAAGACCCAGGCCAATCAGGAAAAGATCGTTTTCCATCATGATCCGGCCGGGGATCGAACCCGGGGCCTCCACGTTGCAGGCAGGCGTGTTGAGCGCTGCGCCACGGAGGACGACCGGCTTTACCATTAACGATTGCATCACTGCTTACCATCGGACGGGATTGCGATCAAGCACTAATTTAAGAACAACTTATAGCATTTTCAATTATGTATAACAAAGCTTACAGGAAATACATAATTTATACAGTATGTTAACTAACAGAGGGCGTTCCCGTTAACCCGAAATAGTATAGCATACATACATGCTAAAAAAAATACTTCCATTCGAAAACAAAATGTTTTAAAATTTTTTCAATATGAAAATATTCAATAAAAATTTTAAATTGACATGTAAAAGAAACACTGTACACGCGAACATGAAAGACGGCAACGTCGCAATTTATTTATGAATGACGAGCCGCGTATGCCGCGGCGATCTAAGATCTAATTGATTGATGTGTGTTGGGCAATGCAACGTTAGGTAGATACTATTCCGCGCTATTTTGATTTAAAACAGGTTTCAAATTTATTTTCAATTATAATTTCTTTTTATTCGGAATATTTTATGCTTATTTCTCTATGCTGATATTTTTATTTTAATCTTTTAATGATATATATTAACGAGTCTAAGGGAACGCCCTCTGTTATTTAACATACTGTATATTCGTTAACATTACTCATAATATTGTTACGTATGTACAAACGACAGCACATCAAGCTAATACAATCTGTCAGATTTCTTTATTAGATTTTCAACTTTATCTCTAAAGCATTAAGGCTCAAGGTTGTTTGGAATAATTGACAGTTGGGGTAGCTTGACCTGCTGTCCGTACATCATCATCAGCCTAGCCTTTACTTCCCGCTCTGGGCGAAACGGAAAGGCGTGTCAGATTTTTACTGACTAAACCCTACCCATGTTCCTTCACTTACCTGTGCACAAGGGCCAAGGCTTCCCTTTCTTTAATTTATTTCATGACCATGGATACAAATCCTTCAGTGGAAATCTTCAAGTATTTTTTAAAACATAGCTCTTATGAATAAGTAAAACCATGGGGTCCCATCTCGTACAACAAACTCTCAGTTCTTATCAAAAGATAATAGATGGCAGCATAGGTTGCGGTGCAAAACTTAGCAACGATTTTAAACCTCTTACGTGCAGTTTATAGCCTTTTTAATATTTTTAACAATTTGAATTTACTTATTTAATGCTACTCCGTATATTTACACGTATAAATAACGTAATTAAAGAAAACGGTAAAATGGGCTCAGTAGTGACAATGTTTTTTATTTTACACTCGGGACAATAGATGGCAGTGTACTCAATTAATCCTGTCATAACATATTTTTTTTAGGTTAAGATAAGATGTCTTCTAATCATTATATTGCTTTTACCTTCTTTTAGGTATTCCAGAAGGAAACTCAAGCATTGATCTCTGCTTAAGCATTACTTGAAACTAGTTTCAACCAATCAAATGGCTTGAAACGAGACATAAGTATAGCTTGAGTTTGAGTGACGTTCTGTAATACGGACCTTAGAATGCGTATTTCTCGATGCACGACGCATGGAAAAGGGCGTTATCCGCCCTTCCTCGGCGCCCAGTGCGTCTTCTGCAGCCCGAGAAGGGAGTTGAGATCTCCCTCTCCCGTTCTGCAGCTTCCTTTTGCGACATCATCACGTCCCACAACTTTGCGCTACCGATCATCCTCCGCACTACTGCCGGCAGCGTCAGGTCGCCTCCTAGTTCATTTGTGAGGACACGGCGCTGCTCCTCACAAGCCACACACTCGGAGAGCGTGTGCTGCGCCGTGTCCTCAACCCGCAACCCTGACCCAGGCATTGGTTTTCGTGGGCCTCATCACGATATGCTGCACAACGCGCCGTCGACCTGGTCTTTACCAGGCGATGAAGTCTCTGTGGTGTTGCTAGCAACAAGAACGCAACTTACTTTAACATCAACCTCTCTATCCAGGTTCAAATCCTTAGCCTTCTCAGCGGTGACGATTTTAGTGAGCGGGATGAGGTCAGTGACGTGACGGCTTACGAAGCCTATGGATGCCATTGATTTCTCCTTTCCGGTTCGGAGGGCTGAACCTGGAGACAAGAAAAAAAGAAAATCAGCAAAAAAAAATACTCGTCATCAAAATTTTGGCGAAGTCAAATGACATTTCACCCTGATGATCTTGGTGACTTCACCTGGTGAAGTGAGATAAACCTAGGTGAAGTTCACCTAGATTTTCTCAACGCCTCGACGCCGCTCTCGCTGCCCACCGTCATCAGAGCGATAGTAGGGAGCGAAGAAGCATGGGCAGCGGCGACCTGCCCTCTAATCGGCGAACACATTTTTGTCAAATGATTGCGACTAGTTGGGATCGTCCGGACCGAACGATCCCAACTGATTCTAACTAGACGCAATCATTTAACAAAAATGTGTTCGCCGATTAGGGGGCTGGTTCTGCGAAGACGTCATGTCGCAGAAGGAGGTCGCTCCAACGCTCCGCAGGCGGCGTAGGGGCAGGAGAAGGCGGATTTTCGACTGCCTTCACCCTCCCTGAGGTGAGCGGCGGGCGTAATAAAAAACTTCCTTCTAGTCAAGCTAGCTACTCAGATGATAAGATCGAGAAGAATTATGTTACAAGTGTTAGAGTTCTCGTGTAACAGCTATCATCATCATCTCAGCATTAATAGCAGTCGCATCATCCGAAGCTTTTTCAGCTCTGGAGACTGGGGTCCGCTTTACCAGTTTAACTGCTGATTTTGGCTAAACTTCGATATTTTTCGTGAAGCGACTGCCGTCTCGCAGACATGCCTCCACAACCCGAAGGCGATATCGAAGCATTGCAGTTAGACTAATTGTTGAACTTTTGAGGGCTCCAACAACCCGTAACGACTGCCCTTAGATGTTCGTATGGCAACCGGAACCTACGGCTTAATGTGCTATCCGAGGCACGACCAGATCAGTGTAAATATTCATATTCATGCATACAAATATTTGCACTGTACGGGGATCAAACCCGCGCTTCGCCACGCCACGGAGGTTGTGTGTGGCGTGTCTTGTGTAACAGCTATCTACGAATATAATTAAATAAAATTTCTCGGTGGTAAGCCATAACATCGCTGCCGGCAGAAGTTACCACCCACCAGACAAAGTCTTGTCGCCAAGCGATTCGTCGTGTTTCGGCATGATGTCTGGTGAAGCCGTACGGAGGACGGGTCTGAGCAGTTGTGTTGCGATGTGTGCCGGGCATGGAGCAAAATAGAGAGGAGGCGGCCTAAGAACCTGTGCACTGTGATTCTCAGTAGGCCCTGACGTCATCATAGTGGGCGTGGCCTTTATTCAGTCTACTGTCGTCGTTCGTTCTGTGCACAACGGAGGTTTTTCGTGTTATTTTCATATTATTAAGTAAAAAAGGATGAAATGTTGTGTTTTATCTTGTAAAAATTACTCGGACAGACGTTCTGGTGCTACGAAAGGCATCATAATACACGTGTAAGTAATTTTATTCATAATTTAATTGAATAGTTCTAGAAAAATCTCTTATCTTGTGGGCGTTTTCAATTATACTTAATCTACTTGACAATAGATGGCGACACTTTATGTCATAGAAATTAAAATAAATAGGTAATTAGAGCAGTATTAATATCCTTTAATAATCATACATACAAAAATTTGTTCTACTGACATACCTAAGGACTTTTTAGCCGCCAAAATATTTTTTTTACAGTTTTTATAAACATTTTTAAACATGCCCGCCATCTATCGTCATCCCTTGAATTTAACAAAATGACAGGGTCGTAATTAGAATCCAATTATTTTACAGAGTGTTCCACGGCTATTTAAAGTACTTTTAATAAAATATTTAATACTCAGGAAACGAAAATAAACCTCCTTTAAATTAAATACACTACTCTCTATTTAATCTACATTATTGAAAGTACTTCCTTTTCGTAAGACAACTATCATAAAAGGTTTTGTTTAAATTATGTATGTTTTAGATTTGATTTGGGAAACAGCAGTGGATCACTAAAATTAATAGATAAGACTGGACTCCGACAAAACATAGGTACAAAGATTTGTTCTTGCCTTTTTAATTATGAATTTTAATGATGATTCTTGGTGTCAAAAAAGAACATCGAAAATTAAAGAATCCCGAACATTATCTTGTATAAAACTAGATATATCGGTAATGTTGTTTGTATTTACCAGTTTCAATTGTTTTGGGGGAATGAATTAATTTAATATTTTTTTGTTTTATTCTTTATGTTATAGCTTAAAAGAAAATTACTAGAGCCCACAATATCATCACCAAAATCTACTACAACTGATTTAAATGAATTTTTGATACATCATGATTCGCCTAGAAAGAAACAGTTAAAGCAAGAAACAGAACAACTTCGTAATTATTGTTTTTTGTAGCGAGAGCCTGCGTAAGTGTCTAGTACGAAAACTTAAAAGAACAGAAAACATTGATAAAAAAAAAAACTTTTTTACAAAAAAACAACCGACTTCCAAAAACCACTACAAAGTGAAAAATAACTAATTTCGGAAGTCGGTGTCTTTGGTTTTGTATATTCGTTTTTTTGACACCGACTTCCGAAATTAGTTATTTTTCACTTTGTAGTGGTTTTTGGAAGTCGGTTGTTTTTTTGTAAAAAAGTTTTTATTTTACACTTTTTAGTTATTAAAAGTACTATGTATTCAGTTGCATCCGTTCAGACTGGAAGCTGACGCAAATATAGTTGGGAAACGACGTAATTTTGTTTACTTTAATTTTTACCCGTTAGTATTCCCTCAACTGCCTATGGTCTTCATCATCAAATTTACTGCAGACCATTATTTTAACCCAATGGGTGCAAAGGTCTCATCAATATAAATGAATGAAGTCCAACCACAAAGTAGCTACTGTAAACCGTTGAGGAGTTCCCGGAACTGGCCTTTGTCTTCATCATCAGAGCTTTTATGACAGTCACAACCCATCTAGGTGTGAAGTTCTTATCAATACAAATTAATCGAGCCCAAACACAAGGTAGCTGCTGTGAATTGTTGAGGAGTTCCTTCGACTGTCTTCCGGCTCCATCATCAGATCTACTCCAGACCTCTACTAAATTGTAGTGCTTTTAATACTTAATGAAAATGCTAAGAAATGCACTAGTCGCCCCTGCAACTTTTGAAAGTTCCCCTTGTTTTCTCTGGTCTTCCACCATCAAACCCTGATATCCTTATAATGGGACCACCTTGGGAACGTCTTCTTTCCAACAGAAAAAGAATTTTCAAAATCGGTTCATAAACGACGAAGTTATGCGCGAACAAACATAAAAAAAAAAAAGCATATATACGGTCGAATTGAGTAACCTCCTCCTTTTTGAAGTCGGTTAATAAGTAAAATTGAAAAAACATTGTTATACATAAGTAAAATCTCCGCAACAATATCAATAACATGAGTCTAATCGAACCATAATCTAACTTAGTCCTTTAATATCATTCATAAAACTAAATACAATTAACGATCAGGTTACTGCATTAGTCAATAATCTGCATTCTTATAACTGGTTAAAAATAAACGCACAACACAGCATTTTGCTTTAGGTAAATCAAATAAGTACTGGTATAAAATTTAGACGCTCACAGGCCCGTGTAAATGGAATTTATAGTTGTATAGCCTCAACTATCTACCTACATATTGATATGAGATAGGTTCCGTCACAGTAGGGGGGTGAGGATTCCATGTTTTCGGTACACGGCGCTCTGTGTAAATAGCACTGCACGCGCCATCTGTAGTATATTCCTACATAATAGTGGTCAATGAAATTTAGTTCGATATAATTTGTTTATTATTTGGTCTGCCTCTGAAATTAAGATTACTTGACCATACACACACACAGCTTTATTTGCATCATGCTACTTTTGATTTAGGAAAGTATTACTTGTTTACATAATAGGTAATGGTACGGAAATTCTGAGTACGTCCCTGTAGTAGTAGATGTTATGACATCTAGTGTGAGGTAGTAAAACTACGTAGTAACATCAAATTCAAAGAGAAGGAAGCAGTTTTGCTTTTGACCGGTAGATGGAAAACAAAAAAGGGGGCAGGATCTAACAAGAACCCGCCCACTTTTTGTACCCCTCATCCCGCAAATTGTCACGCGTTGTTTCTTAGAGAAATCTAATTACAACACCTCCTCTCTATATTTGCTCCATGGTGCCGGGTACGATGCGCCAAATGTTGTTGTGTCGGGAGTTTGGTCTTGGAGGGTCTCCAGATCAATCTCCCTCTGGCGCAGGATCGTTGGTCGTGTTGTTGGGTTTAACATTGCACCACCTTGCTCTGCCGTCTTCCTTATACACTAAGGTTTTTTAAATTAATGGGCTTAATAAACTAGCGCGCTATACCATCAACGATTGCATCACTGCTTGCCATCAGGCAGGATTGCAGTCAAGCGCTTGTTTATAATTATTAAAAAAAAAACTAATACCTTTCAAGCTGGTGTGTCCTGAAGTGGGGTTGAGCGCGTACAGTCCGCAGAAGAAAGCAGGCATACGTGTAGAGCCACCGATATCAGAGCCTAAAAAAATACAGTAATATGTTTAGTTAATTGATTAATTAATTTAAACCATGTCAAAATTACACAAGACAGTTTTCCCCGAAACGCACATTTATAGTTTTTATGTTATGACCGGAATCCTGCCTGATGGTAAGCAGTCATGCTATCGTTGATGGTAAAGCGCACTAATTTACTAAGAGCATGTTCACCCTAGCCTTGAAGACACATAAATTGTAGTCTGACGGAAACACCGCCGTAGGCAAATTGTTCCGGTCTTTCATTGTACGCAGTATACATACCACTACGAAGTGTTTCGCCTCGTCTTTTATATCGCATACATCGAGGGACTGGAATAATTTGCCAGCGGCGGTGTTTCCATCAGACTACAATTTAAGTATCTTAAAGGCTAGAGTGAATAAGTTCTTAATAAACTAGCGCACTTTACCATCAACAATTGTATCACTGCTTACCATCAGGCGGGATTGCGGTCAAGCACAAGTCTATAATTATAAAAGTTTATAAAAGGCGAAGCGAAACGCTTCGTCCGGATCGTAGTGGTGTCAACAACGTAAGGGTGGACACTCGCCGTACGACCGGTCACCCGTTCATGGAACGGAGATGAGGGAATAGGGTAGTTGGCTAAAAAAACTAATTAGTCCGTCAGGTCAGATTTCCAAAAAATACTGGACACGTATTTTTTCCTTTTTTCATATAAACAAAAAATGAAGACGATATAGTGCGTTGAAAATTCGTGTGACGTCACTCCTTGCTACACTTTTTAACAACGAGTGACGTCACCAGCCACCACTCCTGATCTTTGATGCCTTTTATATTTGTCAATTTTTATTGATTTGATAAAACAATATATACCTACCTACGTATCCAATATTTTTCTATTATCTGAACGACGGACTAAATAGAATCAATTTTTTTTTACCCAGGAAACATCCCTATTGGAAGCATTTTGGAGGAAGAGGAAAATCGCGCCCTTTACTACTCCAGACATGACAAAATTATTCTCCTACATGATAATGTTCGTCCACATGTTCAAAAAACAGCGGAAAATTATTTGTAGACCTTATCATCATCATCAACATTATTCATCTTATCGTTAATCCCAGTCGCATCCGTAGCTTTTCAGCTTTTGAGTCTGGGGTTCGCTTTACCAGTCTAACTGCTGATTTTGGCTAAACTTCGATATTTTCCGTGAAGCGACTGCCGTCTGACCTCCACAACCCGAAGGCGATATCTAAGCATTGCAGTTAAACCAATTGTTAGACTTTTGAGGGCTCCAACAGCCCGTAACGACTGCCACTAGATGTTCGTATGGCAACCGGGACCAACGTTATATATATTATAGTTACAGTAAGGGTCAAAAGTGGAGTACCACTTTTGACCCTTATCGTTATTGCAATAAAGTTCAAAAGTGGTAATGCACTTTTGAACCTTGATTGTACATATTTGTAGACCTAATATATTCACAAATCTTAATGATACTCACACAGTGAAATAGGAACAGCAATGGACGCATGCAGGGCAGCTTCTCCGCCACTGGAGCCTCCCACAGTGCGGCCCGTATGGTGCGGGTTACAAGTCTGACCGAACACGTAGTTACGGCTCTCCTGCCTGAGACATAGTAACAAAAAATTATGTAATAAAAATAATGCTTGGCTATACAAAGTTATTTCTTGTTTATGCGAAACCTGAATATAGTTTGTTCAGAATCAAATCAAATCAAAATTGTTTATTTCAAAAAAACCAACAGTTGGTGCTTTTGAATACTCAATGTCGGTCAGTCCAAGAAAAGTGAAGCTAAATTGCACTTTCCAAAGCGTAGATCTCTATGGAGAAGAACGTGCAAGAAACTCCATGGACACTGTTTTAAAATCATAATATGGATTACATGTCTTCGTTACATATTTCTGTTGCTTCTATCATGTGAGCACAATGTATAATTATAATAATTAATGAAAAGATAGAAAATTAATTAAGCCCACTGGCAGCTAAGAGATGATCAGTTTTCACTGACAGCCCCCGTTCACGAGCACGACGCGCGCATCAGCCACACTTAGCTCAACCATTTTGAAGGGAACCAAATGACCCAACAACACGCGCCACCATCAGCAAGATAAACTCTCAACTGCCATGCTCGTAATGTCAAATAAGTTATATATAAAAAAATAAATAAACCATAGTCCACGGTGCCTCACATTCACAAACTTGAAAAGTGCTTTTACATTATACAATACTATATTACTTGCAAAATCTTGTGCACAATTGCAAATAAACAAACAAAAATAAAAAAGGAATATTTGGAAAACACAAAAAAGGGGAATGGTATTTCTTCCAAACCTACAAAATTGTCTGTGGCTGTGGAGCAGGACTGGCATAAATGAATAAACAACTAAATCGATTCCAATCTATTTTACACCACGTTATATTTTTTTTCAAATACATTTAGAAATTTTTGCAGTGTGGTTACCGAGCACACACATCTGACGGTAGATCATAGTATAGACGACAGCACATCAAGCTACTACAATCTGTCAGATTTCCTTATTAGATTTTCAGCTTTATCTCTTAATGGCTCAAGCTTGATTGGGAACGTCTGACAGTTAGGGGTAGCTTGACCTGCTGTTGTCCGTATTACCACAGTGAGACAGCATTATTAGGCGGTTAGTTTGTTGATATAATTTAAACTTTGTGGTTACGCTGGTTTTAACACCTTCAGGACCTCACTCGACAGTGGCGCCAACTGTTGAGCATAAAAAGTAGCCCTGATTTTTTGAAACATGCAAGCAGAAAAAGGTTTTGCTGTTCGAATAACACTCACCACTTATTAATCTCCGGTACATTAGTGACAGCTAGCGGGATGGCGCCCGCCTCCTTCAGCAGGCGCACGCACTCGGCGTCCTCGTGAGCACGCACGTGTGCACGGGACAAGATGCCGAGCGTGTGCAGCATGCCCGACACGGCATGGCTGTCCTTGGTCGTGAATGGGACACCTAACAATGATATGTTGTATTGATAAGCACAATTTCTAATGAATAAGCTCGATACTAAATATTTAGACAGGTTTTTATGACGTGTTTTTTTTTATCATCAAATGGCGTCTCCCGCTCTGGGCGGAGCGGAAGGGCGTGTCACTTTTGGTGACTAAAACCCACCTGAGTTCCAAATATTCCCAATCAACATTGAGCTCTAACACTTTAGAGATAAAGTTGAAAATCTAATAAAGAAATCTATTATAAAACATTAAATTAAAAAAAAATATGATAAAGATGCATTTATTAGCTCATACATGTGTATACATACAAGAATATACATGCATGCAGGATAAAATAAAATAAATAAGATCAGACATGTTTGCCACCTAGTACGGGCTGCAAATATGTATTATGAACAATAATGATTTTAATTATAAATTTCATGCTAAAAACTATTAATATAATGAATTAGGTAACAAAAACAAATGTCATCACGAGAAAAAATAACAATGCATCAAAATCTATATCGATATAAATGCTTGTCAGAAATTCGTTAATATTATATAAGCTTTGTCAAATTAATATGACTTTAGTCGACATTTCAAATGTCGTTACAGTAAGAGTCAAAAGTGGAGTACCACTTTTTACACACTTTTCACTAGTGGAGTTACCACTTGGCAGTATGAATATTTTTGTGATTATTTGCTTTAAATGCATAAAATGAGGGTTCTTTATGTCATTTACACGAGTTTTAATGAAAATAATAACATTTAATATATCCAGAAACACAAAAATAGGTTTAGGATTTTGTTTCTCGCGCCAAATATTGTGAAACGATCTGGATTGGCTAATGTCACGATGACGTCATACGTTCATAAACACTTATTGTCGTTCTATGTGTTCTCAGGTGTTTTAGCGTTTTTAGAAGATTTTTAACGATATTTGGGGCGATTTGTGGTATTTTTTTGTTTTCTGACTGACAAATAACAGATAAACACGAACACCACTGCGGAACCAAAAATCGTTTTTAAGTTCGTGACGTCACTTACAAAGCGCCACGCCATATTGCTGAATAAAGCGTTTCGGCGGCTTATTTGAATTTTGAATTTTTATTTGCGTGTTTCTTACGAAATACGTGTGTAAAATAAAATAAAAAAAATTTTTGGTGAACTTCTTAACCGCAACCAAGTAATTCAAGATAAAAATTATAAATCTGTCAAGTAGCCTATTATGAAAGAAGACATTTTTCAAAAATTCCGTCTAGTGTCTATGTTTAATTTGATAAGCTTTAAGAAACCGAGATAATTATTACAAAAATAATAATAAAACAATAACGGTAACTAATTACCTTACCATTTACTAATGACAGCACCAATTAGATATAAAATTATATAATTACACTTTCTATATCACGGCCTGTTCGTCATTAAGAACAGATTTACTTTCTAAGGGAAATAGTGGTGCTGATTCTCTTAAATTAATTCTAAACTAATTCGAAATTAATTAATCCAAATTAATTAATTATTAATTAATTAATCCTAATTAATTTAATATTTCTTAATTAATTATTCTAAACTAATGTTAAGTGCATCTTTTTCTTTCCATTTCGTTAAGAAAAGGATAGAAGATAACATTTTAGTTTAATACTCATCATTTTCCTGCCCTTATCCCAATTTATTTGGGGTCGGCGCAACATGTCTTTTTCTTCCATGCATCCCTATCAGAAACCATCTCGGCAGTCACCCCCTTCTTAGCCATATCATCCTTCACACATTCCATCCATCGTTTCTTTGGTCTTCCCCTACTCTTATAGCCATCAACATTCATAATTAAGACTCTCCTCACGACATTCTCCTCAGTTCTCCGTAACACATGCCCGTACCATGACAACCGATTTCCACACAACTTTTCAGCTACCGGTGCCACTTTCAGACTTCCTCTTATTTAAATACTCCATAGACAGTTTAGACGCGATTATAAACATGGCGACTAAAAATACGCCAGTTTACGTCAGGAGCGCACTAATTTGACAGGTCTAAAATGACATTTTATCTTCTGTCCCTTTCTTAATTAAATATAAAGAAAAAGATGCACTGAACTTTAATTTAGTTTGTGAACAAGACAATCGGGGCCAATAAGATAAGATAAGATCATTTATTTGTATACACACGTGTATGTGAAGCTGGAGATAATGTTAATACAGTTCAACATGTTTTGCCGTCGATGGCGTACAAAATTATTTCAGAACATTTAATTTTAATTATATTTAAAAGAGAAAAAAAAAATTAAAACATTCAATTAATACAAAATAGTCAAAACTTAGTAACACTAAATAGCAAAAAGAAAATTGTATGATCTTTTGCTAGATCACACACTACTTTTAGATGATGTGGGCATGAAAAGATGATAATCCATACTAATATTATAAATGCGAAAGTAACTCTGTCTGTCTGTCTGTTACGCTTTCCCGCTTAAACCTCTCAACCGATTTTGATGAAATTTGGCACAGACAATCTTTAGATCCTGGGAAAGAACATAGGCTACCTTTTATCCCTGAAACATTTGATGTTCCCGAGGGAAATCTAAAAAGCGCGATATAACCGAACTCCACGCGGGCGAAGCCGCTGGCGGAAAGCTAGTTTTATATAAACTACTGTATTGTTCCAAAGTTATAGATAAATGAGCTAATGGACTGATGTGTGTGAAGTGAGTGACGTGGCCTTTGCTGGCCGTAATGAGAACGCGACGACCGCTTGATGGCTCAACGCGAACTGATGATTATTATAAAGTAAAATGAATGCGAGGCGTAAATGCTGACGATGCTATGCTGATGCACGGTTGCACCGTACAAAAATAATAATCAAAATTCAATTACAATCAATACAGGTAATAGTCAATATTTAATTACAGTCAGTACAAAAAAATAGTCAAAATTCAATCAATTTAATTCCAGTCCATACAGAAAAATGATATAATTGAAATTAAATATGTATTAAATAGTCAAGATTCAAAATTTATCGTTTAAAAACTCCGCAACATCATAATAATTTTTGGCCAGCAGTAATTTTTTTAGTTCTCTTTTAAATGAACTAATATTCATTTTCTTAATGGAATTAGGAATTTGATTATAAATTGTTGGAGCCATGCATATTACACTTTTCCTTAGTAATGCTGTTTTTGCAGGAATTGATTGTACCCATAATCTGTACTTCTCGCGTTTATTTCTACCTACTTTATTATTAAAGAGAGGAAACAAATGCTTTAGACAGCCTCCGTGGCGTAGCGGTAGCGAACGCGGTCGTTGCGCAAAGAGGCGCGGGTTCGATCCCCGCACAGTGCAAATATTTGTATGCATGAATATGAATATTTGCACTGGTCTGGTCGTGCCTCGGAAAGCACGTTAAGCCGTTGGTCCCGGTTGCCATACGAACATCTAGTGGTAGTCGTTACGGGTTGTTGGAGCCCTCAAAAGTCTAACAATTGGTCTAACTGCAATGCTTAGATATCACCTTCGGGTTGTGGAGGTCAGACGGCAGTCGCTTCACGGAAAATATCGAAGTTTAGCCAAAATCAGCAGTTAGACTGGTAAAGCGGACCCCAGACTCCAAAGCTGAAAAGCTACGGATGCGACTGGGATTAACGCTGAGATGATGATGATGATGGAGAGGAAACAAATGCGGATTAGATTTTACAAATAATGATATTTCTAGTATGTAAAGTGACGGAAGTGTTAGAATTCTGTGCTTTATAAACATTGGTTTGCAACTGTCTGTTGTTCGCAACCCAAACAGACCGTATACAGCGTTTCTGTGCTTTAAAAGCATCTCTTTTAAAGTGGAGTTGCCCCAAAAAATTATTCCAAATCTTAATATTGATTCAGCAAGTCCATAGTATGCTGTAAATAGAGTATCTATGTTGACCGTTGGTGCCAATTTATAAAGAGCTTAGGATGAAGCACTAACTTTTTTGCAGAGTTCAGTAACGTGGGTCTTCCAATTTAATTGTTTGTCAATGATTAATCCTAGGAATCTGGCTGTTTCAGCTTCTTGTATAACAATATCTTTGTACCGTAAGTCAAATTTTAATGCATTGCGTAAATTTTCTCTCTGTTTAAAATGCATAATGTTTGTTTTACTCAGATTAATTTTTAAATTATTAACTTTAAGCCATTTTATTATATTATCCAATGCTTCATCAGAGTCAGAGTGGTAGTTAAAAGAATTTTGAGGAGCTATAGTTACAGTACTATCGTCGGTGAATAATGACATGTGCTCCATAGTTGACTTTGGCAGATCATTGATGTATAAAAGGAACAAAATAGGGCCTAATATACTTCCCTGTGGTACACCAAATCTGATGGAACGACTATCAGATGAGAAAATCTGTTCCCTTTTAGTTTTTATGTTAAATTTTGTAATTTGCGTTATTTGTTGGCGGTCACAGAGATACGATTTTATCATTGTGAGCCTACTGCTTCTTAGGTGGTGGAAAATAATCTATAAGTCGCAGTCAACTAGTTAAATTACCCGTTTAACTTAACTACACGCCTAGCCTATTAACTAACCGGCGGCCATTTAACTAACGGCCTGAATATTCAATAAATAATAATTTAGGTAGGGGCAGTAATGTGCGACATTACGCTACAGCAAAGAAATGAAGTAATAACGCTAGTAGGAACATTGGGTGTTATAATAGTGGTAGGGGATCCCATTCGTCTGGTCGAAGGTTCCTCCGTTTTATATATCGTATATGCCTCTATCTATAATGGTGATGCCGACGGGAATAATACGGGCCCATGCCCGATAAAATTATTGCATGATTTAATACCCCCATCGGACGACCCGTCGTACGGCGACTTTCCACCCTCACGTTGTTAACACCACTACGATCCGGTTGAAGCGTTTTGCTTCCTCTTTTATCCCGCGTACATCGAGGGACTGGAACAATTTGCCAGCGACGGTGTTTCCGTCACACTACAATAATTTTCATTTCATTTCATTTATTTTCATTCATAAAAACAATTTACATTGAATTTGAGTGTCTTCAAGGCTAGAGTGAATAGGCTCTTAATAAACTAGCGCGCTTTACCATCAACGATCGCATCACTGATTACCATCAGGCGGGATTGTGTTCAAGTGCTAGTTTATAACTTATAAAAAAAAAAAAATACAGCCCACTCCTGGAGAGGAAGCATGTGTCCCCCAACAGTAGGAATATTATGGGCTAATATGATGTATAAAGTCATACGTTTTTTTAAATGAACAGGCAGTTGTGCTGCTGGGGAGTTTGTTCCGCTACTTCTTCCCAGCGAAAGCACTAGGAAGTGTCGATGGGTGGGCGTTTTGGGGGCCGACTTATGTAATATTAACGTTCAAAAAGTCCTGATCTTCAGCCTAACTTGAATAAATGACTTTTGATTTTGATGATGAAACAAAAATAGAAAACCAGCGTTATTAAAATTGTAAGCCTAGTGGTTAAATTAGCTGATTAGTCCACCACCTGGCTTTTGGAGTTTGGAAGGAGTGCTTGCCTTGCTTCTTTCTCTTGGCTCCGAATTTGATCACAGTTTTCTTATCTAACCTATTTGGTCGGGGTAGCCTGGCTTCGTTACTGAGACCAATACAGCTCGCACGAGATTGGATGCAGACCGACATTCTGATTGGGAGACAACATCGCACTCCCGGCCACTGTAGGCGTGGGCTTGCGGGCGGCGAGCAGTGGGCAGCTCGCCGCTCGGTAAGTACTTGTCCCAGGTCGAAGGCGCATTGTGCTACACGCGCGCCTCAAAAAGTTGTCAGCACATCGTAACGGGGTCCACGAAGACTGATGCCTGAGTCAGAGTTGCCGGTTGGTCCAAAAAAGAAACTGTGTGTGTGGCCCTGGCGCACAGGCAAGTGAAGGAACACTGGTGGGTTTTTGTCAGTAAAAGTCTGACAAGTCATTTGATGATTTCCCATTCAAAACAAAAAAAAAAAAGCAGGCAGGCATACCTACAAATAGTGGAGTCTTAAAAATAGGGTTCTGTTTTACACTTTGGGTATGAAATGATAAATACTGCATTCAGTGTATAAAATCTATGTGTAACAATTTCCACTTACCCAAGAACGGTTTCTTCTGGAAATATTCTTCTGTAAGCCCGCCCTCGATCAGTTTGTCGACCTCGCGCGCGTCTTTCAAAGCACCCTCGAATCTCTGGTCAGTTACCGCGTTTATTATAGGATTCACCTGTCAGAAAAATAATTGTCATTATTTTCGTTCGGCCTTTAATAAGTCATACTGTGAGAAAGAAAGAGAATACATTCCAGCACAGCCATAAAGACACACAATACATCTAAAATAAACAGAAAACAAAATAGAAAGTAAAAACCCCGATGTAAAAAATATCAGCAAAGTGTGCCTCGCAGCTGCACTAAAAAGTCCAGTTCGTCAAAACTTACAGACAACTAGTGCCTGACGCTGGTTTTCAAATCAACCTGATGCGAGGTGACGGACGTAAACCAGGTTTACACTACAACATAAAAGATAAGCTGTAAGTCAGATAGGTAGTACGATATAGACGAAGCGCTTCGTCTTCTATACCGCGTACATCGAAGGACTGGAACAATTTGCCTGCGGCGGTCTTCCCTCTGATTACAATTTAAGTGTCTTCAAGGCTAGAGGAAATAGGCTCTTAAGAAACTAGTGTGCTTTACCATCAACGATTGCATCACTGCTTACCATCAGGCGGGATCGCGATAAACCACTGGTTTAGAATGTTTAAAACACTAACTGGTTAGGGTGGTCCAAATTTACTTTAATCAGTTATAGGTGCTCAAAAAACCGGACAGTTACAGACTTTCTAAGAACAGTTTAACAGGAAACATCAGGCGAACTTGTTCAATATTTATCGTGGAATTTTAACCATCATATAACGGCAAATACAAAAAAAGTTTTTTGTTTTTTTTTTATGATTGTAAACTAGTGCTTGACTGCAATCCCGGCTGATGGTAAGCTGGAATGCAATCATTAATGGTAAAGCGTGCTAGTTTATTATGAGCCTATTCACTCAAAATAAAAAAAATGTAAATAGGAAGGAAGACGGCAGTTGAGCGAGGTGACGCAAACGCAATGTTAAACCCAACAACACGACCAACGATGCTGCGCCAGAGGGAGTTAAAAACACCCGACACAACAACATTTGGCGTATCGTACCCGGCACACATCGCAACACAACTGCTCAAACCCGTCCTCCGTACGGCTTCGCCAGACATCATGCCGAAACACGACGAATCGCTTTGCGGCAAGACTTAATTTTTGAGCTAGAGTGAATGAACTCAGTATGCCTAGTATGAGTTTTCATTACGAGACTCGATCGTCGATATCGAGCTACTACAGAGTCTCTACTAGGGTGTGTCCACTACAGTGTCTCTGCTACGGTTATTAACAGTATTAGTAGAAAATATAGTAATAGTACTTACTTGCTGAATTCTTTCAATGCAAGCTTTAACCAAATCTTCAGACTTCAGATCCTTATTCCTGATCTTTGCAGCCAAAGTCACCGCACTTTCTGTCAAGATGGCATGTTTCTTCTCTAGGTCCGGTATCGCCTTCCTCTTGCCCTCCCAGTAGTAGCCGTAGACTAAATCGATGAACATATCCAGGTAGGTACGGAAGATGAGGAATGCATGCTTGATCATGTTGGAGACCATGCCGAAGAATATCTTTCTGGGTTTGTTTTTGTGATGCTGTTGGAATAGAATAATAGGGTTTTAGTAGTTGGAGAGAAGAGTGGGAGAGATAAATATTGAATGATTAACACATTTAGAATATTTCTTTTTATAACGTAGATAACAACTGCACAGGTTGATAAATCATGCCTGTGGATGGGTTGTGTCGATTATCTTTACATATCTAGTCTAAGTGTGTAGACCACGTTACTATATAAGATTAGATTACAAATCAGTTTCAAAGATTTAGTCATTATTTTGGCACTGGATAAGGGGTTATTCCAACTTTATACAATATGTAAAGAAAACCCTGTCCGATCCGTGAAGGTATTGTTAGGTATCGATAACTGATTCTACTAATGCCCACAAAGACAGGCTAAACTTAAAAAAAAATCCCACTAAAAAAATAAATATTATTTCGCAAAAAGAGGTAACTTAATACATGTGCGGTAAGCAACCCCTTTCCGCGGGCGGCGGGGGGCAGGGCACGCGGCACCTGTAACGTGGTCGCGTCGCTATTCGCTTATAATAATACCGGTGTTGTCATTTTATTAAAAATTACCAAATTTCGGGGAAATTGGAATTAATTCAAGGGAAAAAAGGATTATTTCAAAATTCATTACTTTTGTTACTATGATGATTACGTAAAATTTTATATTATATTTGGTCAAGTGTTTACCTAACCTTTAATATCCTTATGGGTCGGACAGGGTTTTCTTTACATATAGTATAATATACAAACAGTTTTTTTTGCAATAATATAATAATAATATTCATTAACTATTGTTCATAATTTTGAGAAAATGTTTTAATTAATAATATTTCTTCATATTTGCGTATCACATCATGTAGCAAACATGTCTGTAACTAAGAATTTTATTACCATCTTGCATACATTTATTTTTTTGTTTGCATGACACTTGTGGGATTTTGTTCCACGACTTATTCCCAGCGAAAGCATTAGGAAGCGGCAAAGGGCGGGCGTTTTGGGGAATTCTCTTATATTGAATGCACAATGGTCCACTGGATGGACTGAGTGCGGAAACCAAACCCGTAACATTATGTAATATAGAGTTTCAAAAAGTGCTGATTCTCAGCCTAATTTGAATAATTGACTTTTGTGTGACTACACACATAATTTTTAACATGAACAATGTAACCATATTATTTTGATTTAGAAGAGTGTCTGTGGAGATTCTTGCCCATTCTTTTCCTTACTATGGCTTTGAATGGGCACCCAGCTTCATCTTTCTTACTAGTTGACCCTTTGACAATTCAAAAGTACCTAAAGAGGTTTAAATGAAACAAAAGCTTTTCGTTTGTTTTAAAACTAGATTATGAAAACCAAAATGTTGTACAAATTTAATTGAAATTTTAATTAAGTCACTGACTGGCCCTGCGGTCACTGATGTATGCCAAAAATAGATTTTCTATTGTGTCCGTTGTCTAGCAGTATGTGTGTTAAATAATTAATTAAGTAGGTAATTAAACATCAGTAAAGTATTAATACTGGATCAGGCTGGCAGAGGAGCATGGTGATTGGCGCAAGAAAAGAGCTGTACCTATCAGTGTGTGAAGTTGGCCTGTGGATAATGAAGATGATATGTCACATGAGTTACCGAGAATGAAACTACATGGTTTTCAAAAGGAGAGATCTGTGTCCAGTGGTGAATTGCTGTTTGCTGATGATGATGGTGGCAATGAAAAATCAGTACTATTACAGTATCTTTATGATAATTTCGACAAGCCTTATCTGCAGTGATATAATTTATTTATAACATGATATAATACTGTAAATCATATTGACAAACACTTAATATGGCACCTCACAGAATTATTTAAATAAATTTCTAAAAGAAATTACTAATCATGCACATAATTATAAGTACAATTTCTCTATACCTAAGTACTTATCTTTACATAAAAAAATTATGAATAAAATTAAATAATTACTTTCAGGAAGGGTATTTTTATGTGTATCTAAGTTCTGACATAAAAGTGTATAAATAAATAAATTACATATTTACCTAAAAATAACATGAACGTAAAAGTGAGAAATATGTTGAATTAGCTACCTTCCACAATAATTATACACACCACTCTCTGTTCACTACACAAATGTTACTGATCAATTTACCACAGAGAATATTGAATACTATGCACATTCAATTACTATAATTTGCATAGTAACGACCTGGCTTGTATTAAAATGCTTGTGCCCATTGTCCCCAAACAAAATATCTTACAAAACTAAAGAGGTACAAACAAACTAGATATATTAAGCGATCTTAACACTGAAACAGGTTGTAAGGAGTAATTGTGTTCTGTGGAGTAAAGACTAAAGATCATTGAACTCTGCAAGTGCAAGGACAAAAGTTGAGCTAGGTCTTCTTCTTTTTGGTTTTAATGGCTCTGCGCGATTAGCGATTGAGCCATGAGCTAGATCTGCAAGTTTGTGTTATTTTTTTTTTCATAACTACAGTGCTGAGCATAGATATTATCTAAATTCCAAATTTATTTTTTAATTTCAATAAAGTAATGTATTATTCTCACCTCAATATTTGTTTCGTCGATTTTTGTAACGCTCATCGCTCGTTTAACACCGTTGATACATTTGATTATAAAAATTCAACTTGATGGGAAAATTAAGTTCCAGTTTGAAATTTTGCTGACGTTAGCGTAGTGTACACGGCACGGAATCGGCGGAATGATGTGAAAGGGGCTAGGTACTAGCCCCGCACGATGATATTGCGATCGGCGGCCATCTTGGTGACGTAGTCGACCTCGCACCGTCAGTACCGTTCGCAAGTTCAGTCCGCGCTTACCCACTTACGCACATCGAATATTTTTGTTAGTTTTTTGTTTTTGTTATCCTGTTTTATTGTTGTTCTTGAGTTTTGTTGTTTAGTTTTGTTAGCTGTTACTCGTTAAAATGAGTAAGAAATTAATTCACAATCGTGCTCGTGAAATTATAATTAAAGTGGACAATTATTTTGTTAAAGAAAAAGAGGAATGTAAGTTAGTTCTTGAAAGTATAAACCGTGCTTTAAAAAGTACTTCGGACACTACTGAGGACATTTTAATACCGAAGCAACAGCTAAACCAAAGTCACGGAGCGTGTGGCATGTGCCACAGGCGTTGCAAAAAATACTGTGACTAAATTGCGACGAGAGCATGAGTCGGCAACAGCCAGTGGCAGCAAAATGAGAACTCCTACTAAAGGAAAAAGACAAAAGAAGGAATATTTCGACGGGTTTTCCTTAACAGCTTTAAGAAATATTATACATTCAATGTATACAGTGAGGAGAGAAATACCCACAATGCGCAAAATCTTGGCGGCTTCAAAATTAGACCTTAATTATACCAATAGTGAAACTACATTAAGAAAAATAATTAAATGTGATTTAGGCTACCAATTTAAACGATGCTACCAAAAAAGACTGGCTCTAATTGAAAGACCCCAAATTCAAGCGTGGAGGGCTAAATATTTACGACGTATGAAAGAAAATGACTCGCTTGCTAATAACAAAAGACCCGTTATTTATCTCGACGAAACGTGGATACACGCACACTACACGGTAAAAAAATGTTGGCAAACAGCAACCGATGTCGGAGTGAGACGGAACGACAGCCCCGGCCGCCGATGGATAATAGTTCACGCGGGAAGTGAAAGCGGTTTTGTTGACAATGCCCTTTTAATGTTTAAAGCAGACACCAAAACGGGGGATTACCATGATCAAATGAATGCTGAGAATTTCACCAAGTGGCTTACAGAAAAATTAGTACCCAACATACCACGCAACTCCATAATTGTGATGGACAACGCCCCTTATCACAGTAGGGAAGAGAATAGGCCACCAAGTATGAACAATAAAAAACAGTTGATGGTTGAGTGGCTACAAGCTCACAACATCGACTTTCCCAACGACAGTACAAAACCTGAACTGTATTTATTAATTAAACGGCACAGACCGCCGAAAAATTATAAAATTGTCAATTTATTAGCTGCCAATGGCCATGAGGTCGTTAGATTACCACCCTACAACTGCGACCTCAACCCCATTGAGTACATCTGGTGTCAGAAAAAAATGTGGAGCAGTTGGAAAGTCGCATTGAAGCTCTGACATTGGAGGCGTTGGCGTCAATAACTCCAGATGACTGGCGAAAGGAAGTCAATCATGTTAAACGGCTTGAAGAGGAATATTGGAAAAAAGATCGAATAACTGACGAGTTATTTATCATAAATACGGCAGACGACAGTGAATCGGAAACGACAGACACAGAAAGCAGTTCTGATTCGGAAGACTGTATGAGTGGAATTGAATAAATAGGGTAAGATTATAATGAATTATATATAAAAAAAAATTTACATACTATCCTGGTGTTATTTGGTACTCTGGTTTAATTCCCGCTCACAAATTAACAGAAATGTAGTTAGCAAAAGTTAATAAACATGTAAGAAAGATATACGAATAAGTATATTTTTCTTACGTCTACAAGAATTATTTCCTTGAAATTTTTAATAATGAAAGTTTATTTGTCAGAATATGGATGAGTAGGTATGTGTATGTATAATAAAATTATAAAATACAAATAAATCCTTAACCCGAAAGAATGTTAAATGCAAAATTAATAAACTATAATTTTGCATTTAACATTCTTTTGCTAGCTGTCCTTTCGTGTGACAGATGACGTCACAAAGCTGTTATTGTGACAAGGTTCCATCGCAATATCATCGTGCGGGGCTTATATGATGGATATGCAGGAACTTTCTAATAATAAAACGCTAAACTTTAGAGAAGATATTTCTTGTGGACTTAGCGATCATGTTCTACGTTTGAGATGGAGCAGTAGCAGGTTCTTGTTAGTAAGAAATGATTCCTCATTTATGATGATTACTAGCCCCGCACGATGATATTGCGATTGGCGGCCATCTTGGTGACGTAGTCTAACTCGCACCGTCGGTACCGTTCGCAAGTTCAGTCCGCGCTTACCCACTTACGCACATCGAATATTTTTGTTAGCTTTTTGTTTTTGTTATCCTGTTTTATTGTTGTTCTTCAGTTTTGTTGTTTAGTTTTGTTAGCTGTTACTCGTTAAAATGAGTAAGAAATTAATTAATAGTCGTGCTCGTGAAATTATAATTAAAGTGGACAATTATTTTGTTATGGAGAAAGAGGACTGTAAGTTAGTTCTTGAAAGTATAAACCATGCTTTAAAAAGTGCTTCGGACATTTTAATACCGAAGCAACTGCTTATAGTTATTAAAAATATTTTGCAAAATTCTATCAAAGTCACGGAGTGTGTGGCATGTGCCACAGGCGTTGCAAAAAATACTGGGACGAAATTGATACGAGAGCATGAGTCAGCAACAGCCAGTGGCAGCAAAATGAGAACTCCTACTAAAGGAAAAAGACAAAAGAAGAAATATTTCGACGGGTTTTCCTTAACAGCTTTAAGAAATATTATAGATTCAATGTATACGGTGAGGAGAGAAATACCCACAATGCGCAAAATCTTGGCGGCTTCAAAAGTAGACCTTAATTATACTGGTAGTGAAACTACATTAAGAAAAATAATTAAATGTGATTTGGGCTACCAATTTAAACGATGCTACCAAAAAAGACTGGCCCCAATTTAAAGACCCCAAATTCAAGCGTGGAGGGCTAAATATTAACGACGTATGAAAGAAAATTACTCGCTTGGTGAAAAATAAAAGACAAAAGACCCGTTATTTATCTCGACGAAACGTGGATACACGCACACTACACGGTAGAAAAATGTTGGCAAACAGCAACCGATGGAGTGAGATGGAACGACAGCCCCGGTCGCCGATGGATAAAGAAGTTAAAGCGGTTTTGTTGACTATGCCCTTTTAATGTTTAAAGCAGATACCAAAACGGGGGATTACTATGATCAAATGAATGCTGAGAATTTCACCAAGTGGCTTACAGAAAAATTAGTACCCAACATACCACGCAACTCCAAAATTGTGATGGACAACGCCCCTTATCACAGTAGGGATGAGAATAGGCCACCAAGTATGAACAATAAAAAACAGTTGATTGTTGAGTGGCTACAAGATCACAACATCGACTTTCCCAACGACAGTACAAAACCTGAACTGTATTTATTAATTAAACGGCACAGACCGCCGAAAAATTATAAAATTGACAATTTATTAGCTGGCAATGGCCATGAAGTCGTTAGATTACCACCTTACAACTGCGGCCTCAACCCCATTGAGTACATCTGGAACCTGGTAAAGACGAGGGTGTCAGAAAAGAATGTGTAGCAGTTGGAAAGTCGCATTGAAGTTCTGACGTTGGAGGCGTCGGAGTCAATAACTCCAGATGACTGACGAAAGGAAGTCAATCATGTTAAACGGCTTGAAGAGGAATATTGGAATAAAGATCGAATAACTGACGAGTTATTTGTCATAAATACGGCGACGACAGTGAATCGGAAACGACAGACACAGAAAGCAGTTCTGATTCGGAAGACTATATACATTTTTTTACATATTATCCTGGTTTTATTTATAAGCTGATAGATGTAGGTAGTAATTAAAACATGACTACTACACAGTGGACTCTGGTTCAATTCCCGCTCGCAAATTAACAGAAATGTAGTTAGAAAAAAATAGTATACATGTAAGAAAGATATACGAATAAGTATATTTTTCTTACGTCTACAAAAATTATTTCCTTGAAATTTTTAATAATGAAAGTTTATTTGTCAGAATATGGGTGAGTAGGTAACCCTTAACCCTAATATTAATTTATACATACACTCTTTATAAAGAGTGTAATAAAATTATATAATACAAATAAACCCTTAACCCTAATATTAATTTTGCATTTAACATTCTTTTGCTAGCTGTCCTTTTGTGTGACAGATGACGTCACAACGCTGTTATTGTGACAAGGTTCCATCGCAATATCATCGTGCGGGGCTTATATACGTTAGACTTCCGTTTAATACACTCTTATTCTGAATATCATTGAAAATTGTAACTGTTTACATTGTTGTTGACATAAGTAAATGACTTAAATGTCAACAAAACGTCATTTTTATTATGACAGCTGGTTTTTACAGTTTACGTAGAATTAAAAACGTTTATAACTACAACCTATTGAGAGTTTTTGGCGGGAAGCCAAGATGAGAGCCACGCTCGTTTTTCATTGGACTTTTAAATTATTTATAGTGTCGTTTACTAAATAAAAACGCGTGATTTATGTAGTAAAAAGTGCATTCAGTGAATAATTCATAAAGAACAGTGAAATATTGTAGCATAGTGGCCACATCATGGCTTTGAACCAAATCCTCCGTGTTCGGTCCGCGCGGCCGTCTTTTTCGACATGAATAATAGGCTATTTGACAGATTTATAATTTTTATCTTGAATTACTTGGTTGCGGTTAAGAAGTTCACCCATAGTATTTTTTTTTAATTTTAAATACGTATTTCGTAAGAAATATGCAAATAAAAATTCAAAATTCAAATAAGCCGCGAAAACGATATAATCAGCAATATGGCGTTGCGCCTGGTAAGTGACGTCACAAGCGGTTTTCGGTTCTCAGTGGTGTTTGTTTTTAATTATTATTTGCTGTTGTTATCTAATAAAATGGTTTACAAGTGGTGTGCTGTACTGGGTTGTACAAATAAATCGATAAAAAACCCCGAAAAACAGTTTATAAGTTTGCCGAAAACAAGCGATGATGCGCGTATGACGTCATCGCGACATTAGCCAATCCGGATCGTTTCACAATGTGTGGCGCGAGAAACAAAAAGCCAAACATATTTTTGTGTTTTGGATATAATAATTGTTATTATTTTTTATTAAAACTCTTGTAAATGATATAAAGAACCCTCATTTTATGCAATTAAAGCAAAAAATCACAAATAATACTGTCAAATAGCCTATTCATTACGTGACATTGGCTAAATGCACAAACCGTGCGAAGCCCTATGAGAAAGAAAGAAAAAGAACTACAACTTACAGGTTCTCATTTATTTTCTTCTCTATACATTCTTGTGCGCCTAGTGAAATTAGCTTCACAACATTTTGTACATAGTAAGTAAGTAAGTAGTAAGTAAGTAAGTCATTTATTTTGCAAATATGGGTACATTACATGGTGATAGAGTGATAATTGATAAGTTCAGCCATATTTTACCAATAGGCATGCAAAAATTATAATTTGAAGCTAACAATACTGGAAATTTATATTTAGACTGCTGAACAAATTAAATAATTTGATGTCATAACTTGATAAAAATTACATAATAATGTTACAATATGCCGAAACCAATTATTAACAAGCACGTTACATAAACAATTATTATTGAAAACACAATTTAGAGTCCTTAACAATAAAAATGTCATAGAATACAATTTTAAATATGATGTCGAAGAAGTGTAAAAGAAGAATATATATACATATCAAGCATTATATACGAGGAATGTCTAATATAATGTTTAAGGGGAAAAAAATCAATCACAATAAAAAATAATAATAATAATTAGTATACATCATGATTAGAAAATGTCAGATATAATAATAATTAAAAATAAATGTCAACTGTAATGAAAATGTCAAATAATATGTAAAAAAAAACCCAATTAAATAAAATAGTAACAACAATAAAAAAAAAAAACATTTTTATATATTCCGATCTCATAACATCTTTTCAAAATTTTTCTCAGTAAGGAATTCGCTGACAGTATAGTATGCTTTATGCGTTAGAAAACTTCGAAGCCTGTTTTTAAACAATGATAACGGTAATTCTTTCCATTGCCTAGGTAATTTATTGTAGATAGCCGGAGCCATGCAGTAGACACTTTTCCGCATTAGTGCCGTTTTGGCGGGGTGGGAACATAGTACATTATTGTCACGTCTGTTACGTGGTACTACATCGGCCAAACGTTTAAAACGATCTGGGTTGGACTTCACAAACACAGCTACTTCCATTATGTACAAACTAGGTAATGTTAATATTTTATGCTGTTTAAAGTATGGCATGCAACTATCAGTGGATTTAAGCATAAACATCGCGCGTAAACACCTCTTCTGTGCTTTAAAAACTGTTTCCCTTTCGGTTGAATTTCCCCAGAATATTATACCGTAACGTAAGTGGGATTCTACTATGCCATAATAGGCAGTAAGAAGTGCATCTATATTAATTATTGGGGATAGTGAATGTAGAGCGTACGCGGACTTACTAATTCTCTTACATAAAGTATCAGAATGTGCTTTCCAATTTAAGTTTTTATCTATTACGAGTCCTAAAAATTTTGTAGTGTCTACTTCTTCTACGACTTCATTGTTGTAATGTATATTAGGGCGCGTGCTGGGAATCCGCTGACTGAAATGTACAGCTTTTGTCTTTTTTAAATTTATTTTTAAATTGTTTGCCTCTAACCAATTTACAACACTCTTTAAACACTTATTAATGTCCGATTCATACGTTAGCAGATTTTCACATGGTATTGTCATAGTGCTGTCGTCTGCAAACAGTGTTATTGGGTGTTCAACCCATTTAGGTAGGTCATTTATGTACAGGATAAATATGAAGGGACCTAGTACTATAGCGCACAGCATGATAAGCACTTTACTACAGAACCTTAATAATAATTATCATCTAGTTTATGCTGCAAATTGTTGTGCCTAACGTCTTCCGCGTAGAATATTTTTCATAATTAAGGCTGGAATATTTTTAAGCGGTCATTTACCTATGTTACGACTTTCTAATATCTAAGGCGTGGATGGATCGTCTTCTGCCTACGTATAAAATACCTACACAAGTACGTGTGTAATCTCCGTAGGGGTAGGCAGTAAGATACCCTCATCGTACGAACCGACCAATATCTTGTTTTATTGGTCGTTGTACAGTTAGGAACAAAAGTTGATTAACTGTTTATTAATTAACGCCACTTGGTTTAGATTTTAATAAAATATTAGCGGCCTCCCGCGACTTCGTATGCGTTTTTTTTATATGCTCGGCTCCTATGGGACGCAACGATGTTATATAGCCTAAAGCCTTCCTTGATTAATGGGCTATCCAACCTAAAAATATTTTTTCAAACCGGACCAGTAATTCCTGAAATTAGCGCGTTCTAACAAACAAACAAAAAACTCTACAGCTTTATATATTAGTAGTATAGAGTATTGTATAGATTTTGCTCAGTAATTAACATTTCAAAAACAAGTGTTATTTGACTTTTGTTGCCGACTGTAGCAAAAAACGCCTCACTGAAATGTTTCTATCTCTAATTTTATCTCTCAAATCTAATTAGCGCTTGGAAAATAGCGTGGTGATTGCCCTCTCACGCAAAATACACAATACTTATTACATAAATATAATACTATAATAAGTAATCCTACTTGAGGTCTAACTATGAATAGGAATCGTAGGATACTTATCTACTCATCTGTTCTAGAGGTCTGGCCTTACAACGTACGAGAAATTCCAACAAACCTGATTGTCCATAAACAGACTAGAGCTTACGATTTTGCCAGACCGCTATCCGAGATCTTAAAATAAATACAAATACATAAGCTAAGTTTTGCAAACTGCAAACAAACACGCGAAAAAAGTTTGGATATGTCAGAACAGGGGAAAAATAGTTGAAATGAAGAAACTCTTTACCTACTCTAACTGGTTTTGATTCCTTAAATTCTTTATCATTTTGTCATATAATTAGATCGAACCAGTGATAAAAATAACTTTCGTTTATAAATCTGCTAAATCTGTGCACGAGCATGATAAAACACAACACTAATATCGTACCAAATTCTATATTAATTAACTTTAGGTTTTTTGAATAACCCGATCGAAGGTTGGAATCTAAGTAACTAAAACCATGACGCGCCGGACTAAGGTCAACATGAGCTATATACCTAAAAATTATAATGTAATGGCCGAGGCAACCGCTCACATAAATTACTTAGTAGTATCCGAAACTCGCGCCTCTATGGACGCGCGCAACTCTGTGATTATAAAAAAAAAATTGTGTTTAATTTCGGAGGGAATTTGATCTGTCAATCTACTTTCGCCGTTCGCGCGGGAACCTGTTTGAACTTTGGACCGTTTTGGCCACGTGCGACTGTATGTATATTTATATATTTTATAAATCTATTTCAATTAGACTAATATTATGGAAAGTTCTAACAATTGCGTTGTTTATTGTAGCATCATATGCATAATATTATACGATGTCACACAATCACGAAATTGTACACTGATGCCCCAATGATCAACAATTAAACAAGTTTGTGTGGTAAATACCTGTTATTTTACTCGCTAGCCGGCTTGAATTACGTAAAATATCTTCCACTGGATAATGCTTATGGCCTAGGTAAATTATAAGCCTTATTCATAGGTAGAGGGAGTCGGGGCACCATGATACGATTTTTACTTAGACCCATTAAAAGACGATCTAATGATAGTTCCAACCAATTTAATAACTTTAGTATATTTAATATATATTCAGTTAAATTGTTATATACAAATTAACCGATAGATTTAATCACAAAACGTATTAGAACCTATATGTATAATAAAAAATGAAATTTGTATCAATGTAAGTACCACATACGGGGTACATTGGTACATACACTGGCAGTTTTTATTGTTTACTGATCTTTTTTTTTAAATTATATTTGCTTTTGTTATTGATAATTTTCCTTCCAACTCGTCCGATATCGCAGAAGCCATGGAAATTTCTTTGATGGAACTTCTATTCATCTTGCGTTTAAATTTTCAAACCATTTTTCTATAAAGAAAATAAAATGTATTACCCAAATCTCATATACATATATATTTAACAAAATATCAGGTTATCAATGTGCCCCAAGAGCACTTGCATCTATGTGCCCCTGCCTACTACAATCGAAAGCAACATTTTATAAAAATTAAAGCAATAAATAATCAAAAAATGTAAGTCTATTTAATATGATGACAGATATGTACTTACCAAATGTCTTAATATAACACAGGTGACACTAAATAAATTAGAAAAATCACATCCGAAAGAAAACTGCGAAAATTTTGTTGCGAACGTCGAACATCAGAAACAGTTTTATATGTGCCAGTCGCTAGTCTTACCCACCATGGAATAGAGAAGTATCATCTGTTCTGTGGTCTTACCCTATTATTATTATACTCTTTGCGCAAGTCGTCGAGTGAACGTTGCTTTGCGCTAGTGTGCGTGTAGGCTTTACTATTTACCTTCATAATTATCGGTGGCGGATTGCTCTTCTAACGCGTTTTGTTTTCGATGAATATTGACTGTATCTATGTGCCCCTTGTATCAATGTACCTCGTCTCCGCCTAGGTAGACACGTAAATAGGCAATATAAAAACGGCATCAAGCTTAGGTATATGCACTGACGCGTTTCATAGTGAACTTGAAGTAAATGATATTTTTTTTATAAGTAGGTTTGTACATACAAACACTTCAAGTCCAATCGTATTTTTCAAAACTAGATGTCTGGTCGTATATATAAGTTACTCTATGTGTCTGGTGAAGCCTTACCTACGGAGGACGGGTGTGAGCAGTTGTGTTGCGATGTGTACCGACTGCCGGTACGATTCGCCAAAAGTTATTGTGTCGGAAGTTTGGTCTCGGGGGTCTCCAGATCAATCTCCCTATGGCGCAGCATCGTTAGTTCGTCAACTGCCGTCTTCCTTCCTATTCACTAAGTTTTTTAAGTGAATAGGCTTAATAAACTAGTGCGCTTTACCATCAACGATTGCATCGCTGCTTACCATCAGGCAGTATTGCAGTCAAACACTAGTTTATAATTAAGTACTTATTAAAAAAAACATAGAAAATAAAATGACCCACAATAGACTCTATACAAATTTATATTTCGCTAAATTATATTGAATACATTTAAAAGACTTTTTGCTTATAATTCTAAATAAGATTAGACAAAAAAAAAACTCGTTTTTACTAAGTAACTCGTTATTTATATGTAGTTTTAGATTATCATCGTATCGGTCATATCGTATGGACAGCCGGCAAAATTCCATAGATACCTAGACGTATTAAAAAGATATAATTGTGTTATAACAGGAGGCCAGAAGGAGCTCTACCGGATTAAAAAAGCAAGAGAAAGGAGAACGAGAGATATAAGTAATATCAAATGTATGAAAGACGATACTGGTAAGGTTCTGTCCAAGGATGACAATATAAAAGAGCGATGGAAGGTTTATTTTGAAAAACTAATGAACGAAGAGAATAAATGGAGTGGCGTGCTCAAAGAGGTACAAGAGAATATGGGTTTGGTAAGAGAAATTAGCATGGATGAAGTAAGAATAGCAGTTCAAGGTATGAAAAATGGAAAAGCTATGGGGCCAGATGATATACCAGTAGAAGTATGGAAGTGTTTAAAAGGAGATGGATGTATGTGGCTGACTTTATTCTTCAATAAGTTGTTGCATGAAGGAGGGATCCCACAAGAATGGTGCAATAGTTCACTAGTGCCCATCTTTAAGAATAAAGGTGATGTACAGGACTGTAACAACTATCGAGGGATAAAGCTCATGTCACATAGTATGAAGTTATGGGAGAAAGTGATTGAGAAAAGATTGCGAGAGGAGAGTGAGATTACCCCAAACCAGTTTGGGTTTATGCCAGGTCGAGGAACAATGGACGCCACTTTTGCACTCCGCCAAATGTGCGAGAAGTACAGACGTGCACACAAGAACTTGCACATGGTGTTCATTGATCTGGAGAAAGCGTATGATAGGGTACCTCGTGATGTGCTGTGGTGGGCCCTGAAAGAGAAAGGTTTTGCCTGGGAAGTATGTAGAGTTAATTCGTGCTATGTACAGTCAATCTCGTACCTACGTCCGGTCGGCTGCTGGCAATACCGACGAGTTCAGTGTGGCGGTAGGCTTGCACCAAGGATCGGCTTTAAGTCCGTACCTCTTCCTGTTGATTATGGACGCTCTTACGTCGGACATCCAGGAGGAGGCACCCTGGTGCATGCTGTTCGCCGATGACATTGTTCTCGTCGGTGAAGATGACCTGAACCTGAGATCCAGAGCAGATTGGAGAAATGGCAACAGAAGCTGGAGAATGTTGGCTTGAAAATCAGCAGGACCAAAACCGAATATATGTTCTGCGATTTCGGCGGTCTCTCCACTTTTGGAGCCATAGCGCTTGATGGCGCACTTCTCCCAATCTGCTCCGACTTTCGGTATCTCGGTTCACTCGTGCAAAGCGATGGCGAAATAGATCGGACTAAGTACAGAATTAACACTGGGTGGATGAAATGGCGGCAGGTCACGGGAACAATCTGCGACTCCCGCATTCCCTTTAAACTTAAGGGGAAAATATATAAAACCATGATCCGACCTGCTGTCTTGTATGGATCAGAATGTTGGGCTACGAAAGGGATGAATGAAAGGCAATTGCATGCAGCCGAGATGAGAATGCTAAGAGGGATGTGTGGTGTTACACGAATGGACAGAATAAGAAATGAGTACATAAGAGGAAGTCTTAAAGTGGCACCGGTAGCTGAAAAGTTGTGTGGAAAGCGGTTGTCATGGTACGGGCATGTGTTACGGAGAAATGAGGAGAATGTCGTGAGGAGAGTTTTAATTATGAATGTTGATGGCTATAAGAGTAGGGGAAGACCAAAGAAACGATGGATGGAATGTGTGAAGGATGATATGGCTAAGAAGGGGGTGACTGCCGAGATGGCTTCTGATAGGGATGTATGGAAGAAAAAGACATGTTGCGCCGACCCCGAATAAATTGGGATAAGGGCAGGAGAATGATGAATTGTGTTATAACAGCAAGGAATTTAGATTTTGAATATTTTAAGAAGTCCGATAATTTTTATCGATATTCATTATTATTATTAATACAAAAAATCTTTCATTTTCTGTTACTATACCTATTATTAAAGATGACAGACGTTTTTATCTACTATTTTAATAATCCGTCTGTAATCCGGAGGTGAAAATAGTTCATAAACTTATATTTAAAAAACTTAGGAACATTCACGACTACAATAACCCTCAGATGTGTGTACTTCGATTTATGCCAATTTATTTAGAATTACTGTGTAGAGTGGTATGGGGTGCAGCTAAAGAGTTATTTAATGAAACTTGAACGAGCACAAAGGGGCATCCTGAAGGTCGCTTATCGAAGGACCTATCGGTATCCCACTGATAAGTTGCACCAAGAATGTGATGTTTTCAGGATAAGACAGCTTTACATTTTGCCTGTCTTGTTACGCTTCCACCGACAAGCACCTCAAGCCCAATCCAAATCTAGTACTCGCGCGAGTCAACTGTGCACCTCGCTGGAATGCAGTCCATATGAATCAATTTAATTGCAAAACGTCATGAGTAAAATGACTTAGTATTATGACGCTTTATCCTCAAAACGACCTTTTATAACAAAAAAAAAAAATGTATTTTTAATATGACTCTCATTTTTAGGGTTCCGTAGCCAATGGCAAAAAACGGAACCCTTATAGATTCGTCATGTCTGTCTGTCCGTCCGTATGTCACAGCCATTTTTTTCCGAAACTATAATTAAGAGCTATACTTTTTTTTTTTTTTTTTGGGACAAAACCCGCCACACTGTTCCCAACCCACTGCAACTCCTGAAAGCCAGAATCAACAGTGGAGACCGCCAGAAAAACGCCGAGCAATGAAGCTCGACGAGTCCCGGAGAAATGTTTCAACTGTCTTGGGTCCCGCAACGAAATTAATCAGAAAAGAATAGCGGAGGAGTAAGAAAAAAGATATTTTTTCCACTTCCCTCCATAATAAGCAGGAGACAGAATAGAACTAGGCCAATCGGCACAAAGGGACATTATTGCAACTGGGAGAAGCCCAGATTGCCAAGCACCACGGAATAACATTTGATCAAGTTAATGGGTCCTAAGTAGGTATTTGCTGTTACAAAGAGCTATACTGTTGAAACTTGATCTGGTAGATGTATTCTGTGAACTGCATTAAGATTTTGATGCAATATAAAAAAAATAATAAATATTGGGGGCTCCCCGTACTTAGAACTGAAACTCGAAAATTTTTTTTTCATCAAACCTTACGTGTGGGTTATCTATGGATAGGTCTTCAAAAATGATATCGAGGTTTCTAAATTTTTTTTTTTTCTAAACCGAATAGTTTGCGTGACAGACGCTTCCAAAATGGAAAAAAGTTGGTCCCCCTCTCTAACTTCTAAAATAAGAAAATAAAAAATCTAAAAAAGCATATGATGTACCTACTACAATAAAAACTACCATCAAAAATTGTTTAGAACGAAATCTAGTAAGCAGTTTTTTTTTAATACCTCGTAAATCGTAAACAGCTTATTACCGCGTAATCTTTCATTTATATAACTTAAAAGCCTTTAATTTCATAAATCAATGGTACGGAACCCTTTGCGCGTGAGTCCGACACGCACTTGGCCGGTTTTTTACAAACGGTATCGTCCGAATGAAGTCACAGAGCGAGGTGCACAGTTAAGGCGATAGATACCCTCGAGCGGCCAAAAACGCTCATCTTTCAAAGTTTATTCCTCCAGAATGCCTTGATCAAAAATTTTGAAAAAAATATATTATAATCATAGATTCAAGCACAACATATTTATTGTTTAATATTTTCTATACGGCCTATATTTACGTCTAAAAAAAATATTTCTACACGGCGTTTTTTAACTTTTAAATCGATATTTCTCTTAAAGCGCTTAGACTTCTTAAAATATTCTTACTCGCAGTAACGTGTACCTGTAAGAACTATAAAATCATAGTTCTATTTTAAAATTGATGAAATATTTAATAAGAAAAGTAATAAAAATGAGTGTCCGTACGAGTTTCCGCCTTGCGAGGTTCAGGTTCCCGCATAGAGCCCCCTATGCGGGACGCGGGCGCGGGTGGCCGGCAGTCTCGCGCCAGCGCTCGTGAGAGGAGGCTGTGTCACTTTTTGCTCCGCGCACCCTTAGATAATAATGTAAAGACATGCTTCAGAAGCGGGGAAAATAATAACGACGTAGTATGATCCAGTACAAGTCTGTTTAATTAATGATCAACAGTACAGACATCAGTAGCTTTTATACACCATTGAGTCAACACACTAACGAATAGTCACAAAACTAATAGACAACGGAAACGGAAATTATCAGGTATTGAATTAAAATTAAGAAAAAGTTAATGGTAACGCTAGTAATTGTCAATAATTGTGTACAGATATTTGGATTAACCTAAAATGTCGAAAGTTGTTTAAGTATATTTATTTATTTGAACAATGATTGATTCAATAAATAAATATCCGATGGGCGGGAAGACTAATGCTCGGTAGGATTTTATAATAGGAGTTGGTGGTAATCGGATGTTGCATCAATAATTCTAAAATTAATAAATCAATGGCCGAAAGACTGGAAGTGTACTTCCAAGTGTGATTTTAGAATAAACTAAGGTTTTAAAATCCTCCTAGGTAATTTAAAGTAATCATAATACATTTAAATTAACATAAATAATTACGCAACTACGATCAATATATAATAATTATGTATAGCTCGAACTAAGTACATAGCTTCATAGATGAGCGGGAAGCGGAAGCTGTAACACTAAGTACTTCGAGTGCAACGAAGTATTTTTAGTGATTTTGTGTATAATTATTGGATGTTTGCATTTATTGCCGCGCTGGGACGCTTTACGTGATTTTATATGATGTTTTATTTTGATACTAGCTTTCCGCCCGCGGCTTCGCCCGCGTGGAGTTCGGTTATATCGTGCTTTTCAAATTACCTTCGAGAACACCAAATTTTTCCGGGATAAGACAGAAACAATGCCCCTATCATTTAATCCGGATTTCTAACTTTACGGCTACAAAATTTCAATCAATCGGTTCAGTCATTACAGTGTGAAAACAGAACAACCAAATAAACCAACTCACTTTCCCATTTATAATATTAGTATGATTCGGTTATATCGCGCTGTTTAGATTCTTTCGGGAATATCAAATTTATCTGGGATAAAAAGTACCCCATCTTTTATTCCGGACTTCTAACTTTACGTCTACAAAATTTCAAAGCAATCGGTTCAGTATTCACGGCGTGAAAGCGGAACATACAAACAACCAAATTCACTTTACCATTTATAATATTAGTATTTTCTAGATTCTGATCAGTATAAACAGTTTTGACTTCTGTGAGTAAGTGTAAATATTAACCCTTAGTATTTATTGCCGCGCTTGGACGCTTTATGCGATTTTTTGAGTTAATTTTAGACGATTTTTTTTTAATTTTCTAAAAAGATTTATTGCATAGTGTAGGGGGTGTCAAGAGGGAAACTTCTTATACGGGTAATTTTTTTTTAAATTATAAATTAGCGCTTGACCGCAGTCCGGCCTGATGATAAAGTGGTACGATCGTTGATGGTAAAGCGCACTAGTTTATTAAGAGCCTATTCACTCTAGCCTTGAAGACACTCAAATTGTAGTGTGAAGGAAACACCGCCGCTGGCAAATTGTTCCAGTCCCTCGATGTACGCGTATAAAAGAGAAAGCGAAACGCTTTGCCCGGATCGTAGTGGTGTTAACAACATAAGGGTGGAAACTCGCCGTACGACGGGTCTACCGATGGTGGAACGGAGATGGGGAATAAAATCACGCAATTCCCTCGCTCACTCCTCAAAATGCATCCTATAGAACATAGAAAGGCTAGCTACTCTACGCCAGTGCTCTAGGCTTTGGAGACCATCTCGAGTTAAATCAGTGTCACCAATCAGCCTCTTCGCACGCCTCTCCACTGAATCCAAAGTGGCCAGGTGACACTTAGCAACACCAGCCCAAATGTGGCTGCAGTACTCTACATATGAACAGACCTGTGCTTTGTACATCATAAGAAGCTGTCCTGGTGTGAAGTACCGCCAGACCTTTGCGATAACGCCAAGTTTCCTGGCAGCCACCTTGGCCTTGGACTCAATGAACCGCCCAAAGTTTAGGCTCGAGGAAATCTGAACTCCCAAAAGCTGAAGGCGGTCGTTACACTCCAAGGATACATTTCGAAAAGTAGGAGCTGAAAAGTAGGGAGTGAATGGGCTCCTTTTGGCGGTGAAAAGACACGCCTGTGTTTTGGCGGCTTTGAATGCTTCAAGATTGGCCTTGCCCCATTCGAAGACTGCCTGTAGTGCAACATTCGTTCGCTCAACCATGGCCTCTCTTTCGGACTGGATTGATTCCCTACACTACTGCTACTACTGCCCTAACATCCGGCAGGTATGATATCGTTAATATGCAGCAAGAACAGAGTTGCAGAGAGAACAGACCCCTGAGGAACACTGGCATTAGTCGACATGGGCTCAGATAAGCAACCGTTGACAACAACTCTGAGGGACCGTTCAATCAGGAAGTCTTTTACCCAGCCAGTCAGGCCAGCGGAAATGCCGTAGAAGCTTACTCAATAGGCCAGGGTGCCATACCCGATCGAAGGTCTTCGAGATATCAAGGGAGACAGCAATCGCTTCCCCATTTCTCTCGAGGGCCTCGCCCCACAAGTGAGTGGCATACACTAGAAGGTCCCCAGTTGACCGATTGCGGCGAAACCCTTACTGTCGGTCAATGAGGAGATCGTTACCTTCCAGGTATGCCAAGAGGCGTGACTTCAACACACGCTCCATAATTTTGCAAAGTATGGAGGTGATCGAAATCGGCCGATAGTTGGTAGGATCGGTACGACTACGACTACCCTTTTTGGGCACGGGCTGCACTTTGGCAAGCTTCCAGGCCTTTATCACTATACCAGTCCTAAACGAGAGGCGATACAAGCGCGTCAATACAGGAGACATCGGGCGCACATACTTTAAGAACAATCGCTGGTATAGAATCTGGACCACTAGCCTTATTCACGTCTAGACGACACAGTACTATTCCTGGCCTGAGCCTGAGCCTGGCTGGTGCCTGAGGTTCTGCAATGAGGTAAATTAGGTGGAGTAGCACTTTAAGTATCAAGACGCGAATTATGGGCAAAGGGAGATGCAATGAGAACTGCTTTCTCTCTCGGCGTATGAGCCAGTGTTCCATCAGGCCGAACCCGCGGAGGGAGTGTGGCAGAAGTTCGCCTCGACCGATTTGGCAAGGGACCAAAAAATCTGCTACCGAATGGTAGCGCAGATAACTTGTTACCATTATGGGTAATGCGGTCGAAGCGAGCCTTCCTAAGCGCCTGTTTGTAGGACTTGGCAGCACGATTAAAGGACTCATCCGGAGCTCCGCGTCCACGAACGTTAACCCAGGTGAGAAATGCCGTGTGCTTACGCTGTTCACTTTTGACACAATCGGCATTGAACCATGGGCGAGCCGAGCCACCGACGGGCACGTCATTGAAGGGGATAATCCATAATACTCCATAGCTTGACGCACCACATCGGTTATAGCCTCCGCACAGCTCACGGATTGTCAGAAGAGAAGCAGACATGCTGCCAAGGATAAGACGCAAAGAAGTGGCGTATTTCATCCCAATCCGAGATTCGTGATCTGGTGGGGAGAAGGACGATACAGACTTCACCAGACAGTGGTCTGAAGTTCTCAACGGTGAGGAAACTGTTACAATACATCTGTTCGGATCAGTGGTCAGCAGAAGGTCCAGACAATTGGCGGTATGACCAACTACATCAGGCAACCTAATCGTTCGTTCTACCAGCTGGGAAAAGCCCATTGAAAGCGCGAAGTTTCGCGCCTCTCTCCCAGCGTGGTCGGTCCTCTCGTACGGGAAAAGCCAGTCCTGATGGCAGGTGTTGAAGTCCCCCAGAGCAACGAACTGTGCGTCAGGGTGCCGGTGCAGCCCATTGTCAGCAGCTTCACTGAGGTGGTCAAATAATCGAGTTGTCTCCTGATCACCGCTGTACGATCGGTAGACACAAGTGTAAACAATTTTGTCCACACCAGTGTCAACCAACAGCCGTAGGGACGAGAAGTGATGGTCTTTGAGGTGGCAGAGGCGCCGGCAACAGATGTCATTGCGGACATACACAGAGTGCTCTAAATGATCCTCCAATGCGTAACCCGGGTAGCTGAGGTATGCCGCATCAGACGGACATCTGATCTGTGTCTCCGTCAAGAAAAGCCGATGGAACTTCTCAGTCTCAAGGTGGTGGTATAGTGCAGTGAGATTGGAGTGCAGACCTCAAATATTAGAGAGGTGCATTTTGAATGAGAGGACGTGCGTCCACAGTGGACGCACACCTACTTTTGTTATTAGACCTTTTCATAGATTTAAATGAGTGAATAGGAAGAGAGACGGCAGTTGAGTGAGGTGATGCAATGTTAAACCCAACAATACGACCAACGATGGGCCAGAGGGAGATTGATCTGGAGACTGCGGGGACGCCCCCCAGGGATCGCCATCAGGTCCTCTCGTCCGGTCGCCAACCAGCACGATGGGGCCACCCTGGGATTTTTGCAGTTGGCTGGGCAGCCTTTCGTGTGTGGCTGGCACACTACTTGGGCCCCCAATTACCTGCGGTCGGCCAGCGGAGCACCGTGCTTTGGATCCCGCTACCCTCCATGATCAAAGTCCCAACACAACATCATTTGGCGCATCGTACCCGGCATACACCGCAACACAACTGCTCAGATCCGTCCTCCGAATGGCTTCACCAGATATCATGCCGGAACATCTCGGTGGCGGCATGACTTTGTCTGGTGGGTGGTAACTTATGCCGGCAGCCGATGTTGTGGCCTACCACCGAGGAAAGAAAGAACTTTGACCCCTAGCACTTGCCAGCACTTGGCCTATAACTTTTTCGCTGCGACGTACCAGTTTCGAGATAAAACGGCCCACGATGTGGGGGCTACGATGACGCTATATCTCGAAATTAGTGTGTCGCAGCGAAAAAGTGAGAAGGGTCAAAGTTATTTCTAAGGCCACACCCTGTTCATTCCTCCAATAAAAATTAAGAACATCTCAAAAAAAAATTCGTCAAATTTTTGCTAAGTCCAAAACAAATATTTTCCTTCCCTAAAAAATATATAATTGGTACTTCTAATTTAATCCATATGAAACTTGATTAACTTTCCCCAATTTTTTTTTCTAGTAGGTAAATCAAAATAATTTCTTTTTTTAATTTTTTAAGTTCATTAGTCTCAAGTGTTCATTACCTAAAATTTGGTCAGCTAAATTTTTAAACAATATATATTCTAAATAATATGCACCTATTTTAGTCTGACCTGTGGGTTTTATTTAGATGATGGATTTTCCGGGATTTTTTTTAAGTCCAGGTATCAGTGGGAATTATACCAAAAACGCTAAATGCTAAATAATAACTATAAATAAAAGAATCCCATTCCGGTTCCCATTTTGCATTAATAATTTTTATAAATTAATATTTGTTTTCCCTTTTTTAAATAAAAAAATCCCTGCAACGCAGTGTCGAAAACAACATAATAAAAGTAATTACCTAATATGTTGCACTTTAGGGCATGAGTTTTGATACCACGTAATTCTATATTAGGTACTTTTTAGTCAGAATAGTATGAATAGTATACTTTATAGAAATGGTATCGCATTCTACGTTTGTTGCGAGCCGTCCGCGCTCGAAGCAAGCGAGTAGGAAATGTGCACGTAAATATGATGCGGGGTGCGCGGGGGTTATCTGCCTAGCCCCGCCCAGATGCGCAAGGTCATCGTCGTTACTAATCGCCTTAACACGCGCGAGTTCTACCAAGACGTGCAGACAGAAGAGATGGAAAGCATCCGCTACTCGCACTAAATTCGCTCAAAGAGACGAAACGAATAAAATCCTTGAGATAGTGGGCAGCAACCCACTATGTCAAAAAGCGTAACTGTAGAATTAAAGTTACGAAGTGGCTTTCAGTTCAAGACTTTGCACGGACTGAATCTCTTCTTACTTACAACATATTCCACGATCACAAACATATGTCCACACATACTGCATAAAATTACACTCCACACAAACCTTACAAGTAATTTTGCATGTTTTCTTTAGTAAGTTTAAATATTGTTTAGACTAAGCAACAACTAGATTACAGAATTACCTACTAGTGCACATACAATGTTGAATGTGTCTTTATCTCTAAAGTAACTAGAATCTAGATCCCACGACACAGTGTATCCTAGTGTGGGGTCTAGCGCCACTTCACTGCACGACATATTTAATATTTATTTTCATTTATGTTAAACAACATATGACTATTTTCACACATGAATAACCTCCTCTTTTATTTCGCCGACACTCCGAAGAATGAAGATATTTGCGTGGTATTTTGTTAATTTTATGTTGTAATAATGTTTACAGACTAACGATGTGGCCATGGGTTTACCTTGAAAACCTTTTCATAATAATATGTATGTATTTTTTTAATGTCAAAGGTTATGGATTGCTTAACCGGACTTATCTGTGTAATGCCCCCAACTAGGAAACTTAAAAATTAAGTAACTACACGCTAAGGGCAATCTTTATAGCTCGCTGTCCGGTGAAACCAGGCCCGGGCCTGCCCGGGGCAGTGGGCAGACCAGACTTGCCAAGCCAGCTGTGCCCGGCGCGTAGTGTTTCACGCGCGTCTCAAAGAGGTATCCAAGACCGATGCCTGAGTCAGGGTTGGGGGTTGGTTAAAAAAGAAAACGTGGCCCTGGCGCACAGGCAAGTGAAGGAACACGGGTGGGGTTTAGTCAGCAAAAGTCTGACACGCCTTTCCGTTCCGCTCAGAGCAGGAGAGGTCATTTGATGCTTTCAAAAAAAGAAAAAAAATACTTGACCAGCAGGGTAATTGCCTAACACACTATCAGTAGCAATGGGTTTCATTTTGACAGTTCAACGACATTCATTGTGCTATTTACTTTGTTGAACAGACCCATTTTCGAACATAGGGAGCAATGCAACAGCAATAAGCTTCGAAATGATTCCAACTGATAGTAATAGTGTGTTACGCAATTAGGGTGCAGGTTACCCGAATAAACCCGTAGTGTTAAGTCATAGATTTAGCATTTCATTAGGTTTAGTCGGGTAACCTGCACCCTAATTGCGTAACACACTATTACTATCAGTTGGAATCAGTTTGAAGCTTATTGCTGTGCATGACAGCTGTGGGTATTAACCCACAGGTTAATACCCACAGCTGTCATGCTACATTGCTACGTCATTTCAACAACACGACACGACAGTTCAACAACATTAATTGCGTTATTTACTTTGTTTGTGTCGTTTGCAGCTGTCATGCTACATTGCTACGTCACAGTTGTACACTTTCTTTCTTTCTTTTCTTTTCTTTAGAGTGAATACTACTTCAACTCTTCAATGGCCTCTGTGGTTAAATACCACAATTTTGCCAATAACACGTGTAACAAATTATAGAAATTCTTTAATAAAATTATTTCACAATAATGGCGGATATCGTCAATGACAGTTGAAAAAGCGGCCGCGTGAGCCGACTACTAGAAGATTTGATGTAAAGCCATGATGTGGCCACTATGCTGCGATATTTCAATGTTCTTTATGGATTATTCACTGAATGCACTTTTTACTACATAAATCACGCGCTTTTATTTAGTAAACGACACTATAAATAATTTAAAAGTCCAATGAAAAATTACCGCTCGCACGACCTGACCGGCCCTGTCTCACTATGCGCCTAGTACTATGATCTACCGTCAACTGCGTTGAGCGAATGAATTAGAAGGAAACAGATGCACTTTAACTTTAAATTAGTTTAGCTTGTGAACAACAATCGGCGCCATTATGTCACTTTATAACAAAAGTCTTGATTTTTTAAAAAAAATCGTACCTACAATTCGCGACAAACACACTTTTCTGAGTCGCTTTTTATTAGTCTTATGCAAGCTGGGAAATTTCCAAATGAGCTCAATTACTTACCCAAGTCGGTCATCGAACCGCCTACCGGGCTTGCGTAAAACATGCGGTCATGCGTGGAGGCACATTTGAGTAGGTACTTGTTGTAGAGTGCTGACACGACTTTCTTTACCAAATATGATGCTTTCTCATAGACAGAGTGTGACGCAGGTATAAGTTGAACAAATAGCTAAGTTGTAACAGCTTGTTTCAATACATTAAATTTCAATACAAAAAAAAGTGTTTGTAATGTAAAAATTGCTATACAACCATTGATAAAATATTAAACTAAGGTAGATATGTCACTAGCGCACTAAAAATGAAGCGTACAAAAGGAGGTAAGTCCTGTATCTCGCTTTAGTCACTCTCGATACACTCGTAAAAACAAACGACAAACACTAACAGCGCAAACGACAAACACTAGCCATCTTTTTCTTCTCTATGCTTTAGATTGCGTCCCATCTCACTCACACTGTACCAATATATCCCGAATAAAAATATGCATGTGTGCTGCTGCTGTGTTCGGCACATTTTTTTTGGTCAGTTTGTTAGAATATATCGTATCTGTTTAATATTTTATCAATGTATACAACATTATTTTTTGGTTAATCAAAACCCGAAACACGTGTCCAGTATTTTTAAGTAAAGAATCTATGTACAAAATTACAAAAAGATATCATGAAAAACCACAAAGTTATGAGCTTGCTATCGTACTTGGCTGTACCAATAAAAATATGGTCCACGCTCCGCTCGGGTGGGCGAGCGCGGTGCGTTGACCTCTGGCGTTAGTTGTTGCGCGGGCGCGGATTACTATGATATACAGTGCGCGCTCGGTATTCATACTGCAACAATTTCTGAATGTATTTGGGAAAAAATATAACATGGTGTAAAAATGATTGGAATCGATTCAGTTGCTTATTCTGAACAAACTATATTCAGGTTTCTCATAAACAAAAAATAACGTTGTATACAATATGCAAAGAAAACCCCGAAATTTTACATAATCATCATAGTGACAATACTAATGAATTTCGAAATTTTACATAATCATCATAGTGACAATACTAATGAATTTCGAAATTTTACATAATCATCATAGTGACAATACTAATGAATTTCGAAATTTTACATAATCATCATAGTGACAATACTAATGAATTTCGAAATTTTACATAATCATCATAGTGACAATACTAATGAATTTCGAAATTTTACATAATCATCATAGTGACAATACTAATGAATTTCGAAATTTTACATAATCATCATAGTGACAATATTAATGAATTCCGAAATTTTACATAATCATCATAGTGACAATACTAATGAATTTCGAAATTTTACATAATCATCATAGTGACAATACTAATGAATTTCGAAATTTTACATAATCATCATAGTGACAATATTAATGAATTTCGAAATTTTACATAATCATCATAGTGACAATACTAATGAATTTCGAAATTTTACATAATCATCATAGTGACAATACTAATGAATTTCGAAATTTTACATAATCATCATAGTGACAATACTAATGAATTTCGAAATTTTACATAATTATCATAGTGACAATACTAATGAATTTCGAAATTTTACATAATCATCATAGTGACAATATTAATGAATTCGAAATTTTACATAATCATCATAGTGACAATACTAATGAATTTCGAAATTTTACATAATCATCATAGTGACAATACTAATGAATTTCAAAATTTTACATAATCATCATAGTGACAATATGATGTATGAAAGACGATGCTGGTAAGGTTCTGTCCAGGGATGACGAAATAAAAGAGCGATGGAAGGTTTATTTTGAAAAGCTAATGAACGAAGAGAATAAATGGAGTGGCGTGCTCAAAGAGGTACAAGAGAATATGGGTTTAGTAAGAGAAATTAGCATGGATGAAGTAAGAATAGCAGTTCAAGGTATGAAAAATGGAAAAGCTATGGGCCCAGATGATATACCAGTAGAAGTATGGAAGTGTTTAAAAGGAGATGGATGTATGTGGCTGACTTTATTCTTCAATAAGTTGTTGCATGAAGGAGAGATCCCACAAGAATGGTGCAATAGTTCACTAGTGCCCATCTTTAAGAATAAAGGTGATGTACAGGACTGTAACAACTATCGAGGGATACAGCTCATGTCACATAGTATGAAGGTATGGGAGAAAGTGATTGAGAAAAGATTGCGAGAGGAGAGTGAGATTACCCCAAACCAGTTTGGGTTTATGCCAGGTCGAGGAACAATGGACGCCACTTTTGCACTCCGCCAAGTGTGCGAGAAGTACAGACGTGCACACAAGAACTTGCACATGGTGTTCATTGATCTGGAGAAAGCGTATGATAGGGTACCTCGTGATGTGCTGTGGTGGGCCCTGAAAGAGAAAGGTTTGCCTGGGAAGTATGTAGAGTTAATTCGTGCTATGTACAGTCGATCTCGTACCTACGTCCGGTCGGCTGCTGGCAATACCGACGAGTTCAGTGTGGCGGTAGGCTTGCACCAGGGATCGGCTTTAAGTCCGTACCTCTTCCTGTTGATTATGGACGCTCTTACGTCGGACATCCAGGAGGAGGCACCCTGGTGCATGCTGTTCGCCGATGACATTGTTCTCGTCGGTGAAGATGGACCTGAGATCCAGAGCAGATTGGAGAAATGGCAACAGAAGCTGGAGAATGTTGGCTTGAAAATCAGCAGAACCAAAACCGAATATATGTTCTGCGATTTCGGCGGTCTCTCCACTTCTGGAGCCATAGCGCTTGATGGCGCACTCCTACCAATCTGCTCCGACTTTCGGTATCTCGGTTCACTCGTGCAAAGCGATGGCGAAATAGATCGGACGGTTAAGCACAGAATTAACACTGGGTGGATGAAATGGCGGCAGGTCACGGGAACAATCTGCGACTCCCGCATTCCCCTTAAACTTAAGGGGAAAATATATAAAACCATGATCCGACCTGCTGTCTTGTATGGATCAGAATGTTGGGCTACGAAAGGGATGAATGAAAGGCAATTGCGTGCAGCCGAGATGAGAATGCTAAGAGGGATATGTGGTGTTACACGAATGGATAGAATAAGAAATGAGTATATAAGAGGAAGTCTGAAAGTGGCACCGGTAGCTGAAAAGTTGTGTGGAAATCGGTTGTCATGGTACGGGCATGTGTTACGGAGAACTGAGGAGAATGTCGTGAGGAGAGTCTTAATTATGAATGTTGATGGCTATAAGAGTAGGGGAAGACCAAAGAAACGATGGATGGAATGTGTGAAGGATGATATGGCTAAGAAGGGGGTGACTGCCGAGATGGCTTTCTGATAGGGATGCATGGAAGAAAAAGACATGTTGCGCCGACCCCAAATAAATTGGGATAAGGGCAGGAGAATGATGATCATAGTGACAATACTAATGAATTTCGAAATTTTACATAATCATCATAGTGACAATACTAATGAATTCCGAAATTTTACATAATCATCATATTCTAATGAATTTCGAAATTTTACATAATCATCATAGTGACAATACTAATGAATTCCGAAATTTTACATAATCATCATAGTGACAATACTAATGAATTTCGAAATAATCTTTTTTTTCCGGGAACTAATTATTACTTCCCCAAAATTTGGTAATTTAAAAAAAAAAATACAACACCATTTGTGGCGGAGCGAATAGCGATGCGATCACTGTCACATCATAGAATAAAGAGAGTCCCTCTCTTTATTCTATGGTCACATGCTGTCTGCCCTGCCTTCTCCCGCGTGTATGCCTAACGTGTTGTCTACCGCACATGCATTAAGTTACCTTGCTTTTTCGAAATAATATTAATTTTTTAAGGGGTCATTTTTTAAGTTTAGCCTGGCTTTGTAGGTATTATTAGGATCAGTTATCGATACCTAACAATACCTTCTCGGATCGGACAGGGTTTTCTTTACATATTGTATAAATGTAGTTTACTATTGCATATGACAGTATCATCATCTGCATTACTTGCTTACCTTGTCATTTTTAGGGTTCCGTACCTCAAAAGGAAAAAACGGAACCCTTATAGGATCACTTTGTTGTCCGTCTGTCTTTCTGTCTGTCTGTCTGTCTGTCTGTCTGTCTGTCTGTCTGTCAAGACCCTTTATCTCAAGAACGCGTGGACGTATCAAGCTGAAATTCACACGAAATACTCGGATCTATTGCCCCTTTAAGCTGTGAAAATATCAAACTTCTAAGCCAAGCCAATCAAAAGATACAGCCGATTATGTCGATATTTTCAACAAATTTTCGACACTCGCAAAGGAATCAAAACCTACAGGATACTTCCCGTAAACTCAGAATCTTGAAAATTGGCATGAAGCATTGTCATATAATGCAAATATAGGAAAAATTGCGAAAATCTCATTTTTTTAGTTATATAATATAATAAACATATTTTAATAAAATGGAACTTACTACCTTATTTCTCACGAACGAATAAAGTTATCAAATTGAAATTTATACCAAATACCTAGGTCTATTGTCCCTTTAAGCTGTGAAAATATCAAACTTCTAAGCCAAGCCAATCAAAAGATACAGCCGATATGTCGATATTTTCAACAAATTTTCAACACTCGCAAAGGAATCAAAACCTACAGGATACTTCCCGTAAACTCAGAATCTTGAAATTTGGCATGAAGGATTTTCATATAATGCAAATATAGGAAAAATTGCGAAAATCACATTTTTTTAGTTATATAATATAATAAACATATTTTAATAAAACGAAACTTACTACCTTATTTATCACGAACTAATAAAGGTATCAAATTGAAATTTATACCAAATACCTAGGTCTATTGTCCCTTTAAGCTGTGAAAATATCAAACTTCTAAGCCAAGCCAATCAAAAGATACAGCTGATATGTCGATATTTTCAACAAATTTTCGACACTCGCAAAGGAATCAAAACCTACAGGATACTTCCCGTAAACTCAGAATCTTGAAATTTGGCATGAAGGATTGTCATATAATGCAAATATAGGAAAAATTGCGAAAATCACATTTTTTCAGTTATATAATATAATAAACATATTTTAATAAAATGGAACTTACTACCTTATTTCTCACGAACGAATAAAGTTATCAAATTGAAATTTATACCAAATACCTAGGTCTATTGTCCCTTTAAGCTGTAAAAATATCAAACTTCTAAGCCAAGCCAATCAAAAGATACAGCTGATATGTCGATATTTTCAACAAAGTTTCGACACTCGCAAAGGAATCAAAACCTACAGGATACTTCCCGTAAACTCAGAATCTTGAAATTTGGCATGAAGGATTTTCATATAATGCAAATATAGGAAAAATTGCGAAAATCACATTTTTTTTAGTTATATAATATAATAAACATATTTTAATAAAACGAAACTTACTACCTTATTTATCACGAACTAATAAAGGTATCAAATTGAAATTTATACCAAATACCTAGGTCTATTGTCCCTTTAAGCAGTGAAAAAATCAAACTTCTACGTTAAAGCGATCAAAAGATACAGCAGTTTATACCGACACCTTAGACGAATTTCCGTCACACGCTAGGGAATCAAATCCTACAAGCAAAGACATTAAAATTATATTTACAATAGATAGGACATCACGAACAAAATCGTAAGCCAATACTTTTATCGACTTGGTTAAAAGGCGCTCAGTCTAGTCTGCGCGTCAGGACGTAATTTGTGTCCACCAAGAATAAACATTTTCTAAGGAAATAATATGCCATGTTGCGCTTTGTGTTACTGTACATCTCGTTATAGTAAAACGACTGGACCTAACTTCGGAATGTTTTCTATGAATTATTTATATTTCGTCTGCAATTCAAATTTAAAAAAAATCTTAGTTCTAGAAAATTTTCCATTATTGTAATAAGCGCCCTCTATTGTTGAGTAGTTTTACTATTTTCTTGTAGAGATGTAGTAATGTTGTTTATCGATTTAGTTATCGATAATACTTATTAAGATGAATATATTTTGTTGTATTTTATTGACATTTAAAATATAGCTAAATAAACTTAAAATATTACTATATTTCAAGTTTATTTATTATTAACTCTATTTAAACATAATCATATCATATTAATAAACAAAATTGAATGAACAATTACTATTCATTTATCTAGGTTTTTGTTATTTTTGGTTTCCGAATAAAAATAATATTGTAGGGAAAAAGTGGATACGATTTGTCCAGATAGACCGTAGAGAAGAAAATTGGCTTCCGTCTCATTCGTCGAAATTATGCTCAATGCATTTTAAAAGAGAAGTTATCTACTTTGGAAAGACTTGTCGATCAAATTTAAAAGAAAAAAAAGAATCGGTAGCTTGTATTAGAAATGAAATAGTAAGTTATTAATTTCAGTACTTTTCTACTTAACCGTAAAATTGGAATAAAATTTACGGTTAAGTGGATAAGTACATAGATTACATAACTTATTTATAATGAAATATATTCATAAAATATGTAGGTACGTATATGTAGTACAATGATTGCGAGCAACTTTGTGATTTTGAAGATTCCGTACCTAAAAAGTAAAACGAACCCTAATCATGAGACTTCTCTGTTCATCTGTCCGTCTGTCACCAGGCTGTATCTCATAAACCGTAATAGCGAGACAGTTGTAATTTCCAGAGATTGTGTTAGTATTTCTGTTGCCGCTATAACAACAAGTACTAAGAATAAAAATAATAAAATATTTAAGGGGGCTCCCATACAAAAAACGTGAATTTTTGCCGTTTTTTGCTCCATATTAATAACGGAAACAGATAGACGCTTAAAATGTTCACAGAATATTTGTTTATATATTCAAATTACAAATAAATAATTAAAATAAATACTGAAGCCGGGCTCCCATACAATAACCGTGATTTTTTTGCCGTTTTTAAAGATAATGGCGTACGTATCTGGTAAAGGTCTTGCTCCAGCAGACTACCATTTTTGTCGTGATTTGGACAATTATCTACGTGACAAGAAGTTTTCTTCCCAGGAGGCAGTTTTGCTTTCACACAGTTTGTGCAGTCTAGATCCTCAGAGTTCTACCACAAAGGCATAAACGACCTTCCTATATATTGATTATAAATGAATTATTTAAAAATTAAAAAATAAGCAATTATTTAGATTTTCATTACTAATCGGCAATTTTAAACTTTAACGCCTATTATATTAAAAGAATTATATAAATAACAAACTTGTAAACTTAAAATTACCCATAATTATTCTGCTTCCTAATTTTTTGTTTCAAGCTATCATAATGCGACAAAACATCGTCTTAATAACTTCTTTGAATATTATCGATAGTTTTATATCGAAATGATACAAACCCTACCACAGTTTTTTGCATTGCCATTTAAAAATATTTGCAAACAAACGTGTAAAAAGAATAATTTTGCTAAAAACGAAATGCAAACGAAAATTGCAAAACAAAATGCGCTTTAGGGCCTAAAAGGTCTGTTACACTCAAAATCGCAATAAACTGAGCGTTAAAATAATTCGTAAGCATAAAACATCTAAAATGCCAATAGACGGTGTCACGGTAAATGAATAGTAGCGAATAAAATTCTAAAACAGTTTTTGTTTGTACAAGACAAGTTTCACTTAATTTGTTTACTTTTCAATATTTATTTACCCGATTTGAACTATACTAGGGTATTAAATCGGATGTGGCAACATAGACCACACTGGCCACCTACCGGGCAATAGCTGAATATATTTTATATAAACTTATTTCATTTTTACTATTTGATGTCTCCAATTGTCGATCTAATTTTGCTATATTGTACTAGATGGCGGAACTGAGCCATGGATCACAGTTTTTCTATGCCATTTTGACACATGCCCTCTCTATAATATATCTCTTTGCCTACAAGGTACTTCCCGTGAACTCAGAATCTTGAAATTCGGCACGAAGCAACGTTATATTATAGTACAGACAGATAAAGGAAAAATTGTGAAAATGATAAATTTGAAGTTACATAAAATATTAAAATATTATTTTTGCTTACATGACATGAAATATTTTTTTAATAATTATAAACTTACTACCTACCCTTTTTCACATGAACGCGTAGATATATTAAAGTTGAAATTCATATCAAACACTTCTTAAATCTAATTGCCTCTAAACTGTGAAAAATTCTAAATCAATGCTAGTATTATAAATGCGAAAATAACTCTGTCTGTCTGTTACGCTTTCCCGCCTAAACCTCTCAACCGATTTTGATGAAGTTTAGCACAGACAATCTTTAGACCCTGAGAAAGAACATAGGCTACCTTTTATCCCGGAAAAATTTGATGTTCCCGAGGGGAATTTAAACAGCGCGATATAACCGAACTCCACGCGGGCGAAGCCGCTGGCGGAAAGCTAGTACGTCATAAATTGTAAACCGCTACGTTTGTACGGCGGAACCCTCGGTGTGCGAGTCCGACTCGCATTTGGCTGGTTTTTTTTTTGTAGTGTGGCAGTGGCACTAGTTATGTCTTTTGTGCCAATATCAAGTACTTAAATGGTAAAGATTTTTTTCTGAAGTAATCAAGAGTTTCTATCTTTCTTTTTTTGGCTTCGCACGGTTTGTGCATTTAGCCAATGTCACGTAATGAATTATTCATGTCGAAAAAGACGGCCACGTGGCGGTCCACGTGGCCTAGTCCGAGAGCTGGCAAGAATTTTTGGGTAGGTATTTGAGGCAAGCTGAAAACTTATCCTGTACCTCTCCTGTTATATCCCAACACGAAACTGCAGACCTGGCTGGTGAGTAGCGGGGCTAAATCAATGCCCAAATTTTTTAATTTTTTTTTTTGTTTTATCGAGAAATATACTTGAGGCAATTTGCAATTTTTATATGTTGTAGTTTAATATTTACAGAATATAAAAAAAAATAAGCCAGACGATTCAGCCGGGGTTTTAAAATTGCCAGACGCGTTCAAAAATATTTTGCAAAAAAAAATATAAAAATGTATTTGAGGCAACTTGAAATTTTAATAGAGTATTATTTATAACTAAAAAGTAAGACTCTCAAAAAGACAGATCATTTCGGTGGGACTTTCTACCTGCCAGGTGATCTAATGAATTTGTATGGGTGCGAGTGCGGAGCGCTATAGACAAACTGTAGAGTGAGAGAGAGCGTTTATCGGCAACTGTCTGCGTTCTTGCTAGCTGCGTTACTATTGGCTCTGGCGAGGTCACGCGACTTACTATAGCCATGTGGTTTTCAGTCGAAATTTTGGAGTAACTTTTCGGTGGGACTTTCTACCTGCCAGGTGATCTTATAAAGTAATGATTACAAAAATATAAAATTACAAAATCAGATTTATTGAAATAGAAAAATTATATACTAATAATATAATACAGCTGCAGAATTATTATGAGTATACAAATATCAATGTAATTAATTTCCTGTCATGTCAGAAAGAAATTGTCATTCTTCTTCTGTAGATGCTCCTTCATCAGAGCTATCAGAATCAACTTCAGATTCATCTGTGTCTAATTCGGATACCTCTGCATTATCTGCGAAAAGTAATATATATGGATTTATTAAATAAATCATAGAAATTAAAATGCAGCAGTTATAAAAAAAAACTATGTATACGCACCTGTAGTATCATTTCCAATATTATTTTGTTTATTGTTTTCATGAACAATAGCGTCGAATACTGATTGCGGCATACAATCTCCGTCGAACCAGTGGAAATGTAGCGTATCCTTATGAAGTGTCCATCCGTTTCTATTCGGTGTCAAAGAGCTGGGGAATCGCAAATATGCATTTCTCCAAATACTCGTTATATATTGCGTTCTTAAAAGATGTTGTTGTAATTCAGCTTTGCACGGAGGTAAAGTAGAGGGATCACAATTTTTTAAAGTTTTTTTGAAAGGTTCATCTTCAGTGTTAGCTTTGTAAGTTACACAAAGTTTTTGAAACCGTGCTGCATTTATATTTGATATATTTTTATATCCATAAATTTCACAAATAAATGCTTCCAAAATTGGCAAAATTTCTTCACGTGATCCGGTAATATGTGCTACTCCAAGATCTGTCAAAGCTTTTTGATAATTTTGATTTTTTTAACTTATAAATCGTGTAGCACAAATATTAGAATACGACTGAGAATAACAACTCCGAAATTCCAACTGAAAATCACATGGCTGTAGTAAGTCGCGTGACCTCGCCAGAGCCAATAGTAACGCAGCTAGCAAGAACGCAGACAGTTGCCGATAAACGCTCTCTCTCACTCTACAGTTTGTCTATAGCGCTCCGCACTCGCACCCATACAAATTCATTAGATCACCTGGCAGGTAGAAAGTCCCACCGAAATGATCTGTCTTTTTGAGAGTCTTACTTTTTAGTTATAAATAATACTCTATTAAAATTTCAAGTTGCCTCAAATACATTTTTATATTTTTTTGCAAAATATTTTTGAACGCGTCTGGCAATTTTAAAACCCCGGCTGAATCGTCTGGCTTATTTTTTTTTATATTCTGTAAATATTAAACTACAACATATAAAAATTGCAAATTGCCTCAAGTATATTTTTGGATAAAACAAAATTTTTTTTTTTTAATTTGGGCGTTGATTTAGCCCCGCTACTCACCAGCCAGGTCTGCAGTTTCGTGTTGGGATATAATAGGAGAGGTACAGGACAAGTTTTTAGCTTGCCTCAAATACCTACCCAAAAATTCTTGCCAGCTCTCCTACTAGCCGTCTTTTTCGACATGAATGAGACGGTTCTACGAGGGAGGTTTGAGGCAGAGTCATGATGAGGCCACTATGCTGCGTTATCTCAATGTTCTCTAGGAATTATTTACTAAATGCACTTTTTACTACATAAATCACGCACTTTTATTTAGTAAACAACACTATAAATAAATTAATTCAATTCAATTCTTGATTAATGGCCTTAGTGGGAGAGACGCCACAATTTTGCCAAGAACACGTGCGAACGATTAATAAACCATCAAACGCTGGAGAGTATTTAGCGCGAATTAAAATAATAATAATATATTTCTTGTTATGTTAAAATGAAATATTTCTTCGCAGATTGACAGATAGGTAGTAATAGTAAGATCACAGATTATGGATTCGAATAAATAATTTAAAAAGTCCAATGAGAAACGAGCGTGACACTCAGCTTAACTTTCCCGCCAAAACTCCTTGTCCATATTTATATATTATAAAATTATCATGTATGTACAGACGTCAGCGCATCAAGCTCCTACCATCTGTCAGATTTCTTTATTAGATTTTCAACGTTATCTCTAAAGTATTAAGGCTTAAGGTCGTTTGGGAATATTTAACAGTTTCTGGTAGCTTGACCTGCTGTCGTCTGTACTAGGGTTGTAACGGAGGCTTGTTAGCGGAGGCGGAGGCGGATGCGGAGGCGACGAGTCTCACCTCCGCGGATGCGGAGGTTAACGGAGGCGGAGGTGAAAGTACATATAGAAAAAAAATTAAATTTATGGTTAATTAAAACAAAATGTCTATTTTAAATACGTACATTAATAGTAGTATACTTGGTAAAAAAAATATTACCTCCTTGTAATAAAAATTACGGAGAAACAAATTGTGTTTGCCGCATTCCCTCCTCGCACTAGTTGATTCTTGACCATTTCGCGCTCAAACGCGGCCGGGCGGTTGTCGAGCGTCGCAGCTTGCGCGTTATTTATTTTATAAATACGTAAATAAACCTCCGTTATAACCGTTATAACTCCGCATAAAATTGTGCGGAGGCGGAGGCGGAAGCGAAGATACGATTTCTTGCGGAACTTCCGCAGTAACGGAGGCGGAGGCGAATCTCCGTTACAACCCTAGTCTGTACCTACTTATAACAAGGACGCGAGTCAATGTGAGGTCAAAATTAGTATGATGCATTGTTCAGCGGTGAGCACCTTGTAAGTAATCTTGACGGGTAGGAGTGGTAGGCACTGTAATTTAAATAAAGTTATTTGATTTCTTCATAGCATTTTTCTCACTGAAAACATGGCTCACAAGAATCAAACAGGAATTTCAAAATCAGTGTTAAGAGTTTTTTTTCGTTATAATCCATAAACAAATATTAATTACATTTTCGACGAATATGTCGCAATATTATTTAGGTTAATAGGTATGTACCGACGACAGCACGTCAAGCTACTACAATCTGTCAGATTTCATTATTGGATTTTCAACTTTATATCTCAGGCATTAAGACTCAAGGTTGATTGAGAACATTTTACAGTTTCGGGTAGCTTGACCTGCGGGGTAATTCCGTAATCCATACTAATATTATAAATGCGAAAGTAACTCTGTCTGTCTGTCTGTCTATCTGTCTGTCTGTCTGTCTGTCTGTCTGTCTGTTACGCTTTCCCGCTTAAACCTCTCAACCGATTTTGATGAAATTTGGCATAGACAATCTTTAGACCCTGAGAAAGAACATAGGCTACCTTTTATCCCGGAAAAATTTGATATTCTCGAGGGAAATCTAAAAAGCGCGATATAACCGAACTGCACGCGGGCGAAGCCGCGGGCGGAAAGCTAGTAATCCATAAACAAATATTGACATTTTCGACGAATATGTCGCAATATTATTTAGGTTAACAGGTATGTATGTACAGACGACAGCACGTCAAGTTACTACAACCTGTCAGATTTCATTATTGTATTTTCAACTTTATATCTCAAGCATTAAGGCTCAAGGTTGATTGGGAACATTTTACAGTTTCGGGTAGCTTGACCTGCGGGGTAATTCCGTAATACACTATCAATAGCAATGGATATCATTTTGGCAGTCCAACAATATTCATTACGTTATTTACTTTGTTGAGTAGACACATTTTCGGTGGTGATAAACCACCGGATGATCCGAAGTCATATCGGCCTATCACGCTTCTACCATCTTTGGGGAAACTTCTTGAGCGCCTCATCGTTCCACGTTTACTACCGAACGGTCCAAAATTTCATAGTAATCAATATGGCTTCACCATCGGTAAATCAACAGTCGACGCGGCGCTTTCTGTCAGAAGAACCGTTAACCAGTCGGAACACAAGTACGTGATTGGTATCTTTTTGGATATTTCTGGGGCTTTTGATAACGCTTGGTGGCCTATGTTGTTGTTAAAATTAAAAAACCGCGGTTGCTATAGAAACATATATAATCTCGTTTACTCGTACTTTATAAACGGTTCCGCGGTACTTAAGCTCGGTCATTTTTCTAGTACTAAAGCACTAACCATGGGATGTCCTCAGGGTTCAGTTGTCGGTCCTTATTTATGGAATTTGGGTTTTGATGATTTTCTCGCGATCCCGCTTCCTTGCGGCTGTTCACTTACTGGTTACGCGGACGATGGCCTACTGCTCATTCAGTCAAGTACCCGAGCCGGACTTGAGAACTTGGCCCATACTTGCCTAAATCTAATATCTCAGTGGGGTGATCGTAACCGCCTAGCGTTTGCGCCGCATAAAACCTATCAACTTCTACTAAAAGGTAATCTTAAATCATTGCCTACTATTAAATTTAATAACGTTCCCGTTAAAAAACAGCAATCCGTATGCTACCTTGGTATGGTCTTAGAAAGGAATTTTTCATTTATCGAACATATAAAAATAGTTGGCGAAAAAGCTAAAAGGAACTTTTATGCCCTAACTAGAATATCCAAAGCAACTTGGGGTCTATCATTCCTAACTTTAAAAACTATATATGGAGCTACCTACTTAGGATGTATGTGCTACGGTGCACCTGTTTGGGCCGATAGGGCCAGCATAGGGGCGGCGCGACGTAAACTGCTTCAAAGCCAACGTTTGGCATTGATATTTTTATGCAAGGCGTATAGAACAGTCAGTACTGAAGCCTTACCCGTTCTGGCAGGTGTACTTCCAGTCGATCTTGAAGTACAGCGACGTGCTTCAATGTACTACTCCGCGAGGGGGGAGGCCATGGACACTAACTTTGTTACACAACGCGACCTCAATAGAATTTCTAGATTATTTAAACCTCAGACTGACGTCTGGGAGGACCTCTTATCCGAATGGCAAAGTAGGTGGGATAATTCCATCAAGGGCCGGCACCTCCATCTGTTCTTTCCATCCGTTGGCGATCGGCTGGCTAAGACATGGCTGGAGGTTGACCACTGCGTTGCCCAATTTCTCACAGGTCATGGCAACTTTAAAAGTAAACTGTATTCTTTTAAACTTGTTCCTTCGCCTTTGTGTCAGTGTTCTACATCGAACTGTGAATTTGAACAGTCCGCACATCACATCTTGTGGGAGTGTATTCTTTGGCAGAATGAACGCAATATTATGTTGGATAGTGTACAAGTTACATCCGGAGTTGTTTATTATACGGACCTTGTTGAAACTAGAACTAATTTCCGTGCGTTCAGGCGCTTTTGCCATACCTATTATTGGAATCAATTGTAACAGCAAATACCTACTTAGGACCCATTAGCTTGATCAAATGTTATTCCGTGGTGCTTGGCAATCTGGGCTTCTCCCAGTTGCAATAATGTCCCTTTGTGCCGATTGGCCTAGTTCTGTTCTGTCTCCTGCTTATTATGGAGGGAAGTGGAAAAAATATCTTTTTTCTTACTCCTCCGCTATTCTTTTCTGATTAATTTCGTTGCGGGACCCAAGACAGTTGAAACGTTTCTCCGGGACTCGTCGGGCTTCATTGCTCGGCGTTTTTCTGGCGGTCTCCACTGTTGATTCTGGCTTTCAGGAGTTGCAGTGGGTTGGGAACAGTGTGGCGGGTTAGACACATTTTCGAACATATGGAGCAATGGATTAGAAATACAGTGCGATGGGGTAAGATCGGCCTTGGGTAAGAACGAACAAATCAAATATCCACATGCTAGCTAATGTAGCTAGCATTAAAAAATAAAGCCAAATAACTGGGATATTTGATTTGTACGTTCTTACCCCAAGGCCGATCTTTTTTTTTTTTTGTTCACCCAGTGGGAATCTCTACCAGACCGTCCTCCGTCTGAGGGTCGACGGAGGGTGTGCCGGGCTCTCACCGGCTAAACCCACTGGAGCGTTCCTCTTCTTGCCTATTGCCGGGGGTACGGGGCCTAGTTTGCATTCACCGCGTCCCCGGCAGGCCTTGACCGCCGCGCGCGAGTCGGCGGGTCCCTCTTCCTCCTCTCCTTCCATCAGGTAGGCGTAGAACAGCCACTACACGCCTACTCCGGCCCTAGTGACGGACGTCGGACTCCCCGGTCCTCGGCCCGTCGGCCTCTCCTTATGGAGGAAGCGGATCGACCTCGGCTTCCTCCTCCTCCGGCCAGCGCCGTCGGCGGGACGGGAGAGTGCTCAGTGCTTCCTTCCCGTTCGGCCGTCTCCTTCGCGGAGATTACCTCCTCGCAGAAGGAGACGACCGCGTCCCATGACTCCCCGCTGTCGACCATGGCTCTGACCACGGCCGGCAGCGAGAGGTCGCGCCCGCCGATCGCTGCGGTGAGCGCACGGCGCTGCTCGTCCCATGCGGGACACCTCGAGGGTGTGCAGCGCCGTGTCCTCTGCCCCGCCACGGCAGTGATGGCACGCCGGTGTCGGCTCCCGACCGATACGACACAGGTAACTGCCGAAACACCCGTGTCCGGTCAGCACCTGCGTCGCACGGAAGGTGAGCGTCCCATGCCTCTTCGGGTCGATCCACTTCTCCATGCAGGGTCTTACCGCCGCTATGACGGCGTGCCCCAGGCCGATCTTACCCCAACGCAAATTATGCTTCAAAATGATTCCAATTTATAGTAATAGCACAGTATAATGATTTTTAGACTGTGGTAATAGTGTGTTATTTAATTAGGGTACTGCTGTCGCCTGTACTTTGGAAAAGTTTAGATAATGATTTAAACCTTTAAGTTTAGGTTATTATTTGAACCTTTAAGTTTAGGTTATGATTTGAACAACTTTAAAAGTAAGCTCTTTAAAAACAACCAAGACAGAACTTTCCGAAAAAAATCGAAGTTAAAAAGTAAACAAATTTTATTCCACACAGGTAGAAACAAGAAGTGAAAATGGGGAAGTTATGTAAAACAATATTTATATACATACGGCTGATGTTCGACTTTGCTGTCGACGGTATCTTCTCTCTCTTCTGGAACTGCTGCAAAGAAGAGATTAAACCTCTTGACTTAAAGAAGCATGGTATGCTCACTGAGAGTGCTACCGCGCTTGCCAAGAAGATCAGACAGAAGGAATTGAAGTCAGAAGATTTGGTCAGAGCTGTCATCGAGAGGATTAAGGAGGTGAGACTGTGTTCATTTCAGTGATATTAAAGAAGGAAATTTCGAAAACTTGATTTTATCGTAATTAAGCTTCTATTATAACAAATCAACAAAAATTGTTTAGCGAAAAAAAAAATATATCATTCTATCTCTGTCATGAATTTCTTTCAATTGATTGAAAAAAGTTCTTCAATCAATTGAAAGAAAGTGCTCCTTCTGCGAAGCAGTGATGCTAGCAAAGGAGGAGCCGGACCGCGTGAGGGAGCGGGAATCCCAGCGCCCTCATCCTCATGCCTCCAGCCGCCGCAGGAGATGCCCTGGTCGGGAGACAACATCAAACTCCCGACCACCGTTGGCGCGGTCTTTCGGCGGTGAGCAGTGGGCAGCTCGCCGCCCGGTAAGGACTAGGCCCGAGTCGACGACGGCGCGTCGTGTTTCACGCGCACCTCAAAGAGATGTCAGGACATCTGTGACGGGGTCCACGAAGACCGATGCTTTCTGGGTCAGGGTTGCAGGTTGAATAAAAAAAAACCGTGGCCCTGGCCTACAGGCAAGTCAAGGAACATGGGTGGGTTTTAGTCATTAAAAGTCTGACACGTATCAAAACCCGAGAAAAATAAGGGTTCAGAATCATGTACTGGATCCATGGTACCCGTTTGTGCGTTGATGTCAGATACACCCTATACTTTAGTTCGTGCATAAGTACAGACGATAGCATCTCAGGCTACTACAACCTGTCTTATTTCTTTATTAGATTAACAACTTTATATTGATTGGGAATATTTGACAGTTTAGGGTAGTTTGACCTGCTGAAGTCAGTACATACATTTGTTGAGCTACTAATGTAAGCGGATTTAGTACTATCATTGTAGATAAGTCACTAGCGCATTGAATTTGAAGCGTACAAAAGATTATAATTCTAATCTCTTGCCTTAGTCACTCTCGATACACTCGTAAAAACAAACGACAAACACTAACAGCGCAAATGACAAACACTAGCCATCTTTTTCTTCTCTATGCTTTAGATTGCGCCCCATCTCACTCACACTGTGCCAACGTGTGAAATGTACGCAGAATAAAAAAATTGCACATGTGTGTGCTGCTGCTCCGATCGGCACATTTATTTTGGTTAATTTGTTAGAGCATATCATATCTGTTTAATATTATATCAATGAGTACTATATTTTGGAAATATGGAATTAGTAATACGTCCTTCCCAGTTACAGGAAATGTAGAGATAGATTTTGTAATACCATTGCAATTATTTTCAGGTAAATCCAGTGATAAATGCGATAGCTGTGGACCGGTATGATGCAGCGTTGGCCGAGGCGAAAGAGGTGGATGTCCTCATCGCCACCGGTCTACCCGAAGAAGAGTTTAACAAGAAACCATTGTTGGGTACGTAGCCTTTCAAAAAAAAGTAGCCTAGATCATAGAGTAATAACTTACAATGGCGACGAGTTCACAAATTAAACTAATCTATACTAATATATAAAGCTGAAGAGTTTGTTTGTTTGTATGTTTGTTTGTTTGTTCGCGCTAATCTCGGAAACTACTGGTCCGATTTGAAAAATTATTTTTGCGTTGGATAGCCCATTAATCCAGGAAGGCTTTAGGCTGTATGACATCACGCTGCGACCAATAGGAGCGGAGCATAATTAATTCCACGCAAACGAAGTCGTTGGCGGCTGCTAGTTATACATATAAGTTATTTGCATATTTTTCTTTCTATTACACTAGCTGCGCCACGCGGTTTCACCCGCGTAGGTTTCGGTATGCTCCGCTCCTATCGGTCGCAGCGTGATGTTATACATATAGGCTAAAGCCTTCCTGGATTATGGGCTATCCAACGCAAAAAGAATTTTTCAAATCGGACGAGTAGTTCCCGAGATTAGCGCGAACAAACAAACAAACATACAAACAAACTCATCAGCTTTATATATTAGTATAGATTATTTCTTTCTTTCTTTAGGAAATGATAGAAAATAACATTTAAGTTTAATCCTGTCAAATTAGATATTCCTTAGACGGTTTAGACGCGATTATCTATACTAATAGCTAAAGCTGAAGAGTTTTTTTGTTTGTTTGAACGCGCTAATCTCAAGAACTACTAGTCCGATTTAAAAAAATATTTTTGCGTTGGGTAGCCCATTAATTCAGGAAGGCCTTAGGCTATATAACCAAGCTACGACTAATAGGAGCAGTGCATATAAAAAAAAACATATCGAACCATACGCGGGTGAAACCGCAGGGCGCAGCTAGTAAATTATAAACATGGCGACCAAAAATGCGTCCATTCACATCAGGTTTTTTTTTACATTTCTATGCCGTTACGCAATTAGGTACCTCACAGATATAGAAGAGCAAAGTCCAAACGTTTATTTAATTAAAATTATTTTACGAAATCAGGTTTTTGAAGTATGAATTGTCTTTAAGTACTCCCACGACCAGCGTACCATGTAGGTATACAACCATAATCACACTGGTTTACGTGAGTCTCGTTGCGCAATAAGTATGTTTGGTGCGTCACATTGCGCAATATTGCAAACTTTCACAATAAAAGTAGTTTCTCAGCAATTATTGTTACACAATGTTTCTTATGTAGTTCGATGTACAGACATCGCACATAAGCCTACTACAATCTGTCAGATTTCTTTATTAGATTTTCAACTTTATCGCTGAGGATTTAAGGCTCAAAGTTGATTGGGAATATTTAACAGTTTGGGGTAGCTTGACTAGTCGTCCGCGTCGTCCGTACAGTGCGTAAATACACCAAAATACGATCTTGTAAATTAATTTCGGTTGTGTCTATTCGGAATAAGATAAGACGTTTAAACAAGACCTTTTTTTACAACCCTTTTAAGCGATTTTGACTTCAATTGCATTGATGTCATGACAAACGGGAGCTGCAATAAAGTTTTGGTAACCATTCTTGCTTTCAATGCCAAACTTATGTACAGACGACAGCAGGTCAAGCTACACGAAACTGTCAAATATTCCTAATCAACCTTGAGCCATAAGAGGGGACTCTAGTGCCGAGGAATTTGGAAAATAGATATTTGAAGAAGCTATTGCTATCGCGCTGCTTCGAAGCTCTCCCGGTCATCATCATCATCTCAGCGTTAATCCCAGTCGCATCCGCAGCCTTTTCAGCTTTAGAGTCTGGGGTCCGCTTTACCAGTCCAACTGCTGAAATGGCTAAACTTCGACATTTTCCGTGAAGCGACTGCCGTCTGACCTCCACAACCCGAAGGCGACATCGAAGCATTGCAGTTAGACCAATTGTTGGACTTTTGAGGGCTCCAACAACCCGTAACGACTGCCACTAGATGTTCGTATGGCAACCGGGACCAACGGCTTAATGTGCTTTCCGAGGCACGACCAGACCAGTGCAAATATTCATATTCATGCATACAAATACTTGCACTGTGCGGGGATCGAACCCGCGGCACCTTGCGCAGCGGCCGCGTCCACTACCGCTACGCCACGGAGGCTGTCCCGAAGCTTCGAACCTCTCCCGGTAAAGTGCGAAAAGGACAGTTGCAGCTCAGGCTGATTTCACCTACAAAAACGTTGACCAAAAGACGTTTCGTATTCCGCTGTTTTGAAAAAAGTGTCTAATTTTATTCCTAATGCAGTTATACTCAAGTCAAATGATAATAACACTTCCATCTTTCCCACAGGAGTACCATTCACCACAAAGGAGAGCCAGGCAGTGAAAGGCATGCCTCTGACGATGGGGCTCAAATGCCGGCGCAATGAAGTGGCGACGGAAGATAGTGAGGCAGTCAAGAGGCTGAAAGATGCTGGAGGCATTGTGGTAGCCTCTACCAATCTGCCTGAGCTGCTTGTTTGGTAGGTCCTTAGGTCTTGGTCTAAACATGATTTACATAGGTATGTGGGGCAGTGGAGATTTTTGCAAATTCTTCTCCATATGGATACTATACATATAATAAATATTCTCTATATGGAAAGTACCTTTTGGAAAAGACAATATGACTAGAATCAATTGTATTTTTGACTTTTAAAAGTGTCTTTTAGGTGCTTATTTAAGTGTCTTTAAAGTCCCCTCTTTGAGGAGTGGCTAGAGAGGCGCCACGGCGCCCTCACCTTCCGCCTGACGCAGGTCCTCACAGGACACGGTTGGTTCCTGTTCCGTATTAGGCCAGAGGAAACGCCAGGGTGTCACCATTGTGTGGATCGCCCTGAGGACACGGTGGAGCATACGGTGGAGGTCTACCCGGCTTGGGTAGAGCACTAGTGCGTCCTCATAGCGGCGATCGGCGGCGATCTCTCGCGTCCGACACAGGTCCAGGCCATGGTCCAGAGCGAAAGTGCATGGCAGGCCGTCACTTCCTTCTGAGAAGCAGTGATGCTGGCAAAGGAGGAGGCGGAGCGCATGTTGCAGCGGGAATCCCAGCGCCCTCACGTCACTAGCCGCCGCAGGAGACGCCCTGGTCGGGAGACAATATCGAACTCCCGGCCACCGCAGGCGCGGGCTTGCTGGCGATAAGGATCAGGCCCGAGTCGACGGCGCGTTGTGTTTCACACGCGCCTCAAAGAGATGTCAGCACATCGTGACGGGGTCCACAAAGACCGATGCCTCCTGGGTCAGGATTGCGGGTTGGTTAAACAAGAAACCGTGGCCCTGGCCGTCGCACAGGCAAATGAAGAAACACGGTAGGGTTATGCATTATACTAAGATGCTGAGAGTGTGTGTAAACGTGGTGTAAACCCTCCTGATAACTTCTGTTATATTTGCGGTCAACTTACTGTTAAAAGTCAACGTCGTAATTTGACACCATTAGTTAAAAACTGTTAGTTTAATTATTTTGGTTTTCCGGTGCGAAATTTGGACTAAACCTGGACTCCTAATGTTTGCTGTGCACAGTGTGTCACTTTGTTAACAACATGGGCAAAAGGATCTCGTCATATGCCGTTCGCAGTTCCAATGATATGGGCCGAACTAAAAGACCACACTGTTATTTCTGCCAAACTTCTATAAAAGTATTAATCACAAATCTAGGCACTTTGTGAACTATCCATATCTACAATCTGCTCAAAGACCTATCCCACACAGTGATGATTTACCTGTTCCTCAGCCTCCAGTAAACATGGATCACGTGACCGAAGAAAATGTATCAAAAATCAGTGATGTCAACACAAAAAAAGGAATATTTGTAGGGCCACAATAACTTAATCCGATCGAAAAATCCGCAGGGACATATTTTCCAAATATTGTTGGTATTTTTTTTTAATAATTATAAACTAGTGCTTTACTGCAATCCCGCCTGATGGTAAGCAGTGATGCAATCGTTGGTGGTAAAGCACACTAGTTTATTAAGCCTATTCACTTAAAAACTTAGGAATAGGAAGGATGACGGCAGTTGAGCGCGGTGATGCAATGTTAAACCCAAGACCAACACAACCAAACGATGCTGCGCTAGAGGGAGATTGATCTGGGGAATTTTCTTGGAAACAGGGCCGAGAACCATAAAGAGTTAGTAAACTACCTCTTACTAGCTTACAAAGACATGGGATGCAATATGTCGCTCAAGATTCACTTTTTACACTCGCATTTGTATATTTTACCTCAAAATTTGGGAGCCATTAGCGACGAACACGGTGAGCGCGTCCATCAGGACATATCCCACATGGAAAAAGGTACCAAAGCAAGTGGAGTCGGAGCATGTTAACTGACTACTGCTGGATACTCAAAGAGGATGTACCTGACGCTAAATATTCCTGAAAATATACAGTATGTTAAATAACAGAGGGCGTTCCCTTAAACTCGTTAATATACAACGTGTAACATAAAGGGTATATACATAACAAAGGCATGGCATCTTTACATGATATCAAACGATATTGGAAGGGTTTTTTAATCCTATCTCTTTATGTTAGGAAGTTATGAGGAAAAACACCGCCTGTGATAGGCTACTATCATACTGGTCGCACAGAGATATTGAAGGCATTTATCGGATTTTGGCAAGTAACGTGACGGGTAACGAGTAGTTATTAACGTATGTAGTGTGCTGCCACGTTTTTATGATTTGATTTTAAGAAACACACTGAACCGAAAATTTGGCACCAATTTTTTGAGTATTTTATTTTGAGTTGAAACCCTTCCGATATCGTTCGATATCATCTAAAGATGCCATGCCCTTGGTATGTATATACCCTTTTTGTTACACGTTGTATATCATTAATAGATTAAAATAGAAATATCAGCATAGAAAAATAAGCATAAAAAAATCCGTATAAAAAAAAAATTCTAATTGGAAATAAATTTGAAACCTCCTGTTTTAAATCAAAATAGTAGTCGTCATGTATAAAAAAATTGCGACGTTGCCGTCTTTCATGTTCGCGTGTACAGTGTGTTTCTTCTACATGTCAATTTAAAATTTTTATTGAATATTTTCTTATTGGAAAAAATTTTAAAACATTTTGTTTTCGAATGTAAATATTTTTTTTAGCATGTATGTATGCTATACTAATTCGGGTTAACGGGAACGCCCTCTGTTAGTTAACATACTGTATATAATAATAGAATAAACGTAAATATATGTTAATTTGTCTTCATTAATTTTTTCTACCGTTTTTACTTAAAAAAAAGAATAACTGCTGTTGCTAAAAACTGAGGGTGATCGAAATTTTCTAAAAATGCAGTATAGTTACAGACTAGTTGTATATACAAAATAACCCAATCAATTATATTAAACTTTCATTAAGGTAATTTTTGTCTATCAGTGATAATTGATCTCAAAAGCTGGAACACTCAAGGAGAGAAGTAGACATAACATCGACTAAACATCGACATCTCCATCTTCTAGGGGCTCTGCTCCGTGCCAATAAGAACGAAGTTATTACCCTCTCCGTGTTCAATTCAGGCTTTTTAGTACGTTATATTTCTTTGTTCTTTTTTTCTTTATTACGTGTTTATTATTATTTAAGTGTGTCAGTATTGTTATGTGCGTTCTGTTTGTGCGGAATAAACAATTTTTCTTTTCTTTTTTTTTTTCTTTTCAATAAGTTTGTGGGTTCGGGCTTGGAAACTAGGTTCTTTCGTGGCATGGTTATTTCGGCCCTTTGATGATGCACTGACAATAAAAAAAAAAAACTTATGGAGACATTCTTCCTTGACTTTATTCGATAAGCTTGTAGACTTTCATCAACACTTAAAAGCTCTTATTTTGTTGAACAGAAGTTTGTATATTATTTTAATGCTTTCATGTATACAAGACGTGCATGCAAGCGTGGGTAGGCCCCCGACAAGGTGGACCGACGACCTGCTTAAGGAAATGTGGAAGTCCGCTGGATGCGGGAGGCGCAGGATCGGTCGTCGTAGAGATCCTTGGGGCAGCCGAAAGACGTCCAGACGTGGACGTCTTTCGGCTGAAATGATGATCATGATGATGTATACAGGCAAGAAACCCGTAATCCAGTGTATGGCATGACAAACAACCCCCACCATACCGGCAGAACTCCTGGTGGGTCCAGCGGTGCCGAGGCTTCGTTGACAGCAACCTGTGCTACTGTCGTTAGTTTATGTAAGTTTTTTCTGATTAATTGTTGCTTAGATTTTTCCCAAAATGGCAGTAGTTCTTGGCTTTTCTCTCTAATTGACGGTTTATTATTTCAGGTTCGGATCTCGGTGGATCTACTAGAATGCCTGCGTTCTACTGTGGCATGTTTGGACATCACCCTACTCCTGGAACCACAAACTTGAGAGGTATGTGTTCTAACCATTTTTGGAGTTCTTCTTCTTCAGCCTGTAGAGGTCCACTGCTGGACAAAGGCTTCTGCCAAGGCTTTCCACGATGACAGGTCTTGTGCTGCCTGCATCCTTCGGCTTGCCGAGACCTTCACCAGGTCATGGGTCCATCTTGTCAGGGGCCTCACTACGCTGCGTCTTCCAGTACGTGGTTGCCACTCCGAAACCTTATTGCCCCATCGGCCATCGGTTATACGAGCAATTTGCCCCAGCCACTGCCACTTAATTTTAGCGACTCGAAGAGCTATGTCAGTGACTTTGATTTTTCTGCGGATCATTTCATTTCTGATTACGCACAGAAACTCCGAGCTGTCATAGCTTTTTCCATCGCGCTATATGTGACTTTAAGTCTTCGTAGGAGGCCCATTGTGAGCGACCATGTTTCAGTTCCGTATTGACATACGGAACTGAAACATGGTCAACCTGGCAACACACACTGGTCAAAGACTTGTCTTGAGACACTGTGGTATCTCTGTGGAACGCTGCCCAGCCAAGTTAGATTCGACGAGACACCTCTTTCTCGAAGTTGAACCTACCTTTTTTTTTTTTTCGGGGTGGAAATCCTCATAGGATGTCCGCCGCCCTAGGGTGGGCGACGGGGTCTGTCAGACTTTTACTGACTTAAACCACCCCGGTGTCTCTTCTATCACAAACGCGCGAGGGGCCGCGGGAGTCTAAATTCTTCCGCAGCCCCACACTCTCGTGCTGGCCCGGTCTGTCCGGGCTTCGTCTCTGGCACGGGGTAGTGGGGTGTTAAGCTACCCCGTGCATCGCCTCAGAGGCGCGCGCTGACACTCGCGCGCGGGGTCCATCGAATAGGGGGCGGGGACTTCCCCATATCCCTCGCCCCTGGACCCATTCATGGGGGGCGGAAGAGGGCGTTATCCGCCCTTCTTCGGCGCCCGGTGTGTCTTCTGCGGCCCGGGAAGGGAGTTGAGATCTCCCTCTCCCGTTCCGCAGCTTCCTTCGGCGACATCACGTCCTCGCAGAAGGACACCACCGCGTCCCACGACTCTGCGCTGCCGGCCATCCTCCGCACTACTGCCGGCAGCGTCAGGTCGCCTCCTACTTCATTTGTGAGGACACGGCGCTGCTCCTCCCAAGCTATACACTCGGAGAGCGTGTGCTGCGCCGTATCCTCCCCGCATTGGACGCAGTGGTGGCACCGAGCGTCCGGCTCCCTGCCTAGGCGACACAGGTACTTGCCGAAGCAGCCGTGCCCCGACAGCACCTGCGTCACCCTGAACGACAGGGAGCCGTGCCTTCTCCCGAGCCAGTCGTCGAGTACTGGCCGGATCGCCTCGACGGTAGCGAGGCCGGCGGTAGGGCGCATAAGCCTCTGCCGCCAGTCCGCCACCAGGACCTGACGGAGCTCCTCTCGGCGCAGCTCGATCTGCCGCTGCGCCGGACTGGAGCCCCGTGTCCGCTCTTCCTCGCGCCATCGGTATAATGACGCGAGTACTTTCGCCTCTAGGTCCCAGGGCGGGGATCCGGCAAGGACGCAAGCCGCCTCGTAGGAAATCGTGACACTGTGGTATCTCTGTGGAACGCTGCCCAGCCAAGTTAGATTCGACGAGACACCTCTTTCTCGAAGTTGAACCTACCTAGTCAGACTGTTTGTCCCAGGTAGACTACCTATATACTCGTCAACAACTTCGAATGCAGAGCAACCAACTAGAACCGAAGTGGGTGCGACATGGGAGTTCGACATGATTTTTGTCTCGTCCGTGTTCTTCATCTTTAGACCCACTTGTTGGGAAGCTCTGCTGAGGTCATGGAGCATTTTGCTCAAGTCTTCCAGGGTTTCTGCCATGACCACGATATCATCTGCAAAATGGAATAATTTGGGTGACATGGTAAGCCGTACGGAGGTCGGGTCTGAGCAGTTAAGTTGCGATGTGTGCCGGGTACGATGCGCCAAATGTTGTTGTGACGGGAGTTTGGTCGTGGAGGGTCTCCAGATCAATCTCCCTCTGGCGCAGCATCGTTGGTCGTGTTGTTGGGTTTAACATTGCATCACCCCACTCAACTGCCGTCTTCCTTCCTATTCACTTAGTTTTTTTTGAGTGAATAGGCTCTTAATAAACTAGTGAGTTTTACCATCAGCGATTGCATTACTGCTTACCATCAGGCGGAATTTCGGTCAAGTACTAGTTTGTTATTATAAATATATATATATACAATATGTTAAGAAAACCCTGTCCGACCCGTAAGGATAGTAAGGGTTAGGTAAATACATGACCAAATAATATATGAAATTTTACATAATTATCATAGTAACAATACTAGTGAATTTTGAAATAATGTTTTTTTCCCGCGAATTAATCCAACTTCCCCAAAATTTGGTAATTCTTAAAAAGTGACAACTTTATTTTAGACGGTACAATTCTGAGCTAATAGCGAAGCGGCCGCGTGCCGCGTGCCCCGCCCCTCTTCGCCCGCGCCCGTATGGCCTACGCACATGTTTTAAGTTACCTTTATTTTACAAAATAATATTTATTTTTTTAGGGGGATTTTTTTTTTAAGTTTAGCCCGGCTTTGTAGGCATTAGTAGAATCAGTTTTCGATACCTAACAATATCTTCACGGATCGGACAGGGTTTTCTTTACATATTGAATATATATCTGCCTCACGCTGCAATTGGATCGATCGCGATGTCGAGTCCTGCCCCCTAATCGGCGAACACATTTTTGTCAAATGATTGCGACTAGTTGGCATCAGTTGGGTTCGTTCGGACCGCCCATTGGTCTGTTCGGTGCAAACGATCCCAACTAGTCGCAATCATTTGACAAAAATGTGTTCGCCGATTAGGGGGCTGATCCTGGAGGCGAACTTGTAAGCTGCGTAGCGCGCTTATTTTCCACACTGCAACAATTTCCAAATGTATTTGTGAAAAAATATAACATGGTGTAAAATGATTGGAATCGATTCAATCGCTTATTCTGAACAAACTATATTCAGGTTTCGCTAAAACAAAAAAATAGCGCTGTATTTACAAAGTATACATTTTCCGTTCCCAGGTGTTTTGTTCCGTAGCGATGAGGACCAGGGATCTATGTTATCACTGGGTTTCATTTCCAAGCACGTTGAGGACCTGGCGCCGCTCACTAAGATCGTGGCCGGAGACAAGGCTCCGTTACTCAAGTTGGACAGAGAAGTCGACTTTAAGGTACAGAGGACAGTACATCAAGCCACTACAACTTGTCAAATTTCTTCATTAGATTTCAACTTTATGGCTAAAGCATTAAGGCTCAAGGTTGAATGGGAATATTTGACAGTTTCGAAGCTTGCTTATAGCTTGACATACATACATAAATATTACATACGTAATACATTTTTGATCGAAAGGTACAGACCACACCACATCAAGCTACTAAAATCTGTCAGATTTCTTTATTAGATTTTCAACTTTATCATTAAAGCATTAAGGCTCAAGATTGATTGGGAATATCTGACAGTTTCGGGTAGCTTGATCTGCTGTCATCCGTACAATACCACTATTTGCTTCTTTTTTTTTTAACTTAGAAGGCGCTATGTTCCATACACTTTTCGATTAGCATGATTCGGTCCAGTATTACATTAATTTTATAAAGGCGAGTTCTGTGTGTGTGCGTTTGTTTCTTCATCGTGCTCAAACGACTGCATAAATTTTGATGAAATTTATCGCACAGATTTTTGTAAACTACTGCTTGACCGCAATCCTATCTGATGCTAAGCAATGACGCAATCATTGATGGTAAAGCACGCTAGTTTATTAAAACCCTATTCACTCTAGGCGTTACTAGTTACTCTAGGGGTGCTCTGGGGTCCCACCACCATCTTTGGGACCCAAGTCAACCCCACCTGCCAGACGGTGCACCTGCTGACTAACGAACGGGGCGCTGACGCCGGCTTTCCCTTCGGGGTTTAGTGGTCAGACGGCAGTCGCACTTATAATTAGCCAAATAAGCCAATCGACAATGGACAGAAGTATAAGAGCACAAGTCACGGCTAGGGCGCCGCCGCAAAACGGCGCGCAGGAGCCTCGCCCGACTCCTGTGACCTGTGGGCTAGGGCTACCGTGTCAGAGGCGGACACGGCTGAAGAAGCGAGCCCAAAGCAAGAAAATCCGTTTCGCATCGTGGAACGTTGGCACGCTAACTGGACGCGCGAGAGAACTGGCCGAGACTCTCCATAGGCGGAGGGTGGCCGTGGCGTTCCTGCAGGAGACTCGGTGGAAAGGCAGCAGATCCCGGCTTATTGGGAATGGCTACAAGCTGATCTACACGGGTGCACCTAGTGGGAGAAATGGGGTCGCCGTGGTGTTGTCTGACGAGCTCCAGGATGACGTCTTGGAGGTGAATCGCTTCAGTGATCGGCTAATCTCGGTGCGGGTGCTTGTCAATGGGGTAATAACCCACTTGATAAGTGCCTACGCTCCGCAGGCCGGGTGCGGTGACGCCGAAAGGACGTTGTTCTGGAGCCAGCTCGAAGGATTGCTTCGCGGGATCCCGTTATCCCAGGGAGTCGTTCTGGGTGGTGATTTGAACGGTCATGTGGGAGAGAAGTGTGACGGGTTTGAGCGTGTTCACGGTGGCTATGGGTACGGTAGCCGCAACGCGGAAGGGGACAACATTCTCCGAACGTGTGCGGCCGCTGACCTTGCAATCGTGAACACCTACTTCAAAAAGAAACCGGAGCACCTTGTCACCTACCGGAGCGGACGAAGTGCTACCCAGATCGACTTTCTACTAACTAGGAGGCACCACATCGGCAAAGTAGCCAACTGCAAAGTCATACCCGGTGAGAGTCTCACTGCACAACACTGTCTCCTTGTCATGGATCTCTGCGTAAAGGCTCAACGGAGACGTGTTGAGCACTGCCCGCGCCAGATCCGGTGGTGGCTGCTGGATGAAAACAGGTCCCAGGATTTCGCGTCGGTTATTGGTGACAAGTGCGCCGGTACCGATGGGGAGCCTGTTCAAGAACACTGGAACAGGATCCAGGCAGCTATTGCTGGGGCGGCGCGGGTAGTGCTCGGCGTCTCCAAGGGCGGCCGCAAACGTGACAAGGAGACCTGGTGGTGGAACGACACAGTCCAGAGGGAGACTAAGGTGAAGAAAGCCCTCTTCAAAACGTGGCAAGCGACCGGATCCCCTGAAGATCGCGACGCATACAAAGTTGCCAAGCGTGCCACTAAGAGAGTTGTAGCCAGAGCCAGACGAGACCACTTGCAACCGCTCTACGAGAAGTTGGAATCGTCTGAGGGGCAAAAGCTCATTTACAAGTTGGCACGTTCTAGGGTCAAAGCGGCACAGGATATATCCAAGTGCCGCTGTGTAAAAGACCCTGCTGGCAACCTGCTATGCGAAGACCTCGCGGTGAAGGAGAGATGGCGCTCGTACTTCCACGAGCTGCTGAATAAGCAGCACCAAGAGGTGCAGACACCGGAACTCCCTCCAAATCTTGGATTAGTGCCCCCGATAACGCCTGAGGAAGTCCATACGGCTCTTCGTCGCATGGCGAATCGGAAAGCTGTCGGAGCTGATGGAGTCCCCATTGAGGCCTGGAAGGCGATGGGTCCTCGCGGTGTGGGCATGCTAACTAGCTTTCTGAACCGCGTGCTCCTGACTGGCAAAATCCCGAGCCAATGGAGGCTGAGTATTATTACTCCAGTCTTCAAAGGCAAGGGCTCGGTTCAGGAGTGTGGCAACTATCGCGGTATAAAGGTCATGTCCCACACCATGAAGATCTTTGAGAGGATTATAGACTCCCGGATCCGACAGGAGTGTGCTGTCTCGGAGTGTCAATATGGGTTTCGTCCAGGGTACGGAACCATGGATCCTATCTTTGCACTAAGGATCGCCATGGAGAGATACAGATCGAAGAACACGCCTCTGCATATGCTGTTTCTTGATATGCAGAAGGCCTTCGACTGTGTCCCTCGAGGGGTGATCTGGTGGGCACTGAGGTCCAAAGGGGTACCAGAAGCCTATGTTGACATAATTCGAGATATGTACCTCAATTCCGATTCCGTTGTTAGGACCGCTGTTGGTGACACTAAACCCTTCCCCGTCACCGTCGGAGTCCACCAAGGTTCCGTCCTTAGTCCGTTTCTGTTCAGCGTGATATTAGACGTTTTGTCGGATAGCATCAGGGATTCACATGAGCAACCTCCTTGGTTGCTTATGTATGCTGACGATATCGCGCTGGTGGACGCGGACAGGAATCGGCTGGTGCGGCGTGTGAATATGTGGAAGGACTCGCTCGAGAACGGAGGTCTGAAACTCAATGTGGCGAAGACCGTGTATATGGCTAGCAACACGACAGACCCCATGTCTGTGCGCATAGACGGTGACAAGGTCGAGTGCACAGACCAGTTTAAATACTTGGGGTCTGTACTTCACGCGTCCGGCGACATTGATTGCGACGTCAGGGCACGTATTTCCGCAGCTTGGGCAAAATGGCGTGAGGTGACGGGTGTCATTTGTGACCCCAAAATGCCGGTTAAGCTTAAGGGGCAGGTCTATAAGACCATCATTAGACCTGTTCTCCTCTATGGCAGTGAGGCGTGGCCTGTGCTTGAGCGACACAAGCAGGAGCTGCGTGTCACGGAAATGAATATGCTGCGGTGGATGTGTGGAGTCACGCGGAAGGACCGCATCAGGAACTCCCGCATCCGTGGCAGTCTTCATGTCCGTGACATAGCGGACAAACTGCAGGAGGGTCGCCTACGTTGGTACGGTCATGTCTTACGAAAACCGGTATGTTACGTGGGTCACAAATGTCTTGCCATGGCGCCTCCGCCGGGCCGGAGCAAGCGGGGTAGACCAAAGAAGTGTTGGCTTGACGTTGTAAGAGATGACATGCGTGCCAACAATCTCACACCACAGGATGCTAAAGATCGTGCGAAATGGAGGAAATAGCGGACCCCGGGCTCCAACGCGAAAGCCGCGGATGCAACCGGGATAAACGCTGAGATGATGATGATGACTCTAGGCGTTACTATTTTTTTTATACTTTCTAACCAGGATTACCTCTTTTTATCCCAATATTTCCACGGGATTGATACCACAGGGCAAAGCTAATATCACAGTATAAAAATCATATAGTAGGTCGACGCCTTTGATCTCGTGTAAAATGCCGACATCGTCTAGACAGTAACGCATCGACCAGGGTTGTCACAAATAAACAATATTTATGAAATTATTTATTTATTGCAGATCAACATCGATAGCTGTATCATATTTAATGAATTTGCTATTTTTACTAAGGGAACAACTCGAGACAGATTTATTTAGATGGCATTTTTGTAACCGGCACCCCAGTCGACCTCGGAATTAACACCCATATCATTTTAATATACATTTAAATTGACGTCCGCCATCTTGGATTTCAGAAAGGATAGCTTTTTCGTAACTGTGGTGTTTCCACAATCATATTTACTTAAAATTGACACCCATATTAAATTATAAAAAAAAATGATGTCCGCCATTTTGGACGTCAAAAAGGATAGCTTCTTCGTTACAAGCACCACAATTATGCTCAAAATTGACACTCATATCAAATTATAAAACAAACAAATAAAAAAAAAAACAAACACGTGTTAGCCCTTAATGATAGATACCGAGCTACGAACATAGTTTTGTTCGCAGCTCGGGTGCCGCTTACCCGCGTCTCGCCCCTCACACCCCGCACGATTGCTCTATCTAGACGTCTTCGTCAGACGACTGTATGATTTTTAGACTGTTCTAATATTTGTTATTGATTTGTGCATTATATTAAATTTTTATATGTAAAACGTAAATATATCGTATTGCAGGATATCAAGTTTTACTACATGGAGACTGCAGAAGATCTCAGTGTTAGCAGCGTGAGGTCATGTCTGAGAGGCGCTATGAAGAGGTAAGAATATTCCTCAGCCCTTTAGGTGTTTTATAGGATACATTTTGGAGAGTACGCGGGCCATGACCTTAACCGCGCCTTAACCGTTCCATCATCGACCATCGGACGAGTTTCCACCCTTACGTTGTTAACACCACTACGATCCGGACGAAGCGTTTCGCCTCGTCTTTTATACCGCGTACCTCGCAGGACTGGATCAATTTATTTATTTATTTATTTATTTATTTATTAAAACTTCATGCACAATGAAAAAAAATTGCACAATGGCGGACTTAATGCCTTAGGCATTTTCTACCAGTCTACCTTAAGGTGATGCAGAGACAAAACATGGTAGGTGCAAAGATATAAAAGAGAAGTTAAAAGAGAAACACAAAAAAAAATATTATAATAAATACATAAATACATACATACAAAATATAAACAGTAGAGGGAGATAAAAAAATATAGATAGAGAAAAAGAATAAATTATATGTTTGATGAATCTGCCAATTTCTTGCGTAAGTATTCCCGAGCTTTAATTTACCTGCGGTGGTAGTCCCATCTGATAACAATTTAGAGCTAAAGCTACAGCTCTTAATAAATTAGTGCCTTTACCATCACCGCTTATCATCAGGCATGATCACGGACAAGCATTTGTGTATAACTTTAAAAAAAAAAAAAAGAACCCACTCTCCTATACCGACGTAAAAGGTGATCGAAGTATTAGACGGATTTTAATAAGTATCACGGGTAAGAATGGAAATGTTAAGTAATTTGACAAACAACACTTTCCTTTCACGCCTAGTCAGGCTTCTGCCATCTTTTCGCCTTGTAATATGTGTCCAAAATAATAGCTACACGTAGAGGGAACTGGTCGGTTCTGTAAAATCTTAATCTCAATGTCAATGCCTACCATTATGTGGAATAACAGCTGACTCCAAGGTCACTGGACCTAAATTGTCTCAGTGAGAGTTGACATAGATGGTCACAGAATGGCACTGCTGGAAATTGATAAAGGACAATTAATAAACCGTACGGTGTTTTCATTTCTTTACTGTCAGTAATTGTGGCAGCAAAAGTTGTAGCCTCTCAAGTATGAGTGAGCAGGTTCAATTCCAGGTCAGGCCAATGTAACTTTTCTACTTTATATATACTTTCTAAGTGTATCTTGGACACCAATGACTGATGATGACTGTCGCATATCAGTTTGAGAACCCGTAACCTTAACCATACATAAACTACCTGTGCGAGCCTCACGTAGCCCACACAAGATGATGTCGGAATGTCAGGGGCTACGTGAGGTCCGCACAGTTTGGTCCTTCGAGCCGGATGCCTTAAATGCAATGTCACGACATGCGCTAATACGCACATATAACAATTAAGTTGGTTTTGCAATCCGTCTTGACAACGCAAAAATGCTTAATATTAAATTATTTAAATAATAGCTTGCACACTACCCAAAATCATTTATAATAAAAAGATTAAAAGATCATTTCTTTTTTGTTTTGTGCGTTATTTTTACGACAAATAAAAGTATTTTGTTTCTTTCTACACGTTTAACCCATATCTCGTTCCGCCAGTGTTATAACCCGAATCAGCCAGGAGATCTCTTCAACAGAAAACGCCCCTGAACCGTATTACCACAAGGGATTTAATCACATGTACACCATCTGGAAGTATTGGATGACAAAGGAGCCTGAACATCTGCCCAGCCTCTGTACTGACAACAAAGGAGATGCTAATGGAATTGTTGAACTTCTTAAGAAGGTAAGTTATTCCCGCCTACGACGCGCAGCCTGCAGCAGGTACTGGGCGTCGACGGAGTTTAGACAATGTTCCTCTCCTAGCCCGCATAAAAGGGAGGGTTCAGAGAGAAACGGAAGTCCGCCGCCCCCACATACATGGTCCATGCGCGCCACTCTTAGACATCGCAGCCTCGCCGGGGAGTCAAAACCCTCCTGACTCGAGGAGTGAGAGAGAGAGAGTAAATGACAGATTGCGGAATGATTTCTATAGAACGATGTTGAAAACAATCAAAAGAATAAATATCTCATTTCGTAAAGAAATAGTTGTGTCTATTTTATGTAGAAACGAGATGGAAGTGAATATATTTGGTTTATTGCATCAAACATGTGGGGTTCAACGACTTTTTCTAGAAAGCTTATTTAGAGTTTAGACGGTGGTTACTCTGAATACCCGTTGACGTTGACATGAGGTGCAATTTTCGATTCGAAATTTAAAATACCTTTAATTTCCCTACATTTTGACAAGTCTTCGACGCAAGTTTGTTGCTGAGTTGAGCCAACGACTAGACTTTGAACATTTTAAGTAACGATAAATTGACTCTCTTAAGATATACAGTATGTTAAATAACAGAGTGCGTTCCCTTAAACTCGTTAATATATATCATTAATAGATTAAAATAAAAATATCAGCATAGAAAAATAAGCATAAAATAATCCGAATAAAAAAAAATTATAATTGAAAATAAATTTGAAACCTCCTGTTTTAAATCAAAATACCTAGTAGTCGTCATGTATAAATAAATTGCTACGTTGCCGTCTTTCATGTTCGCGTGTACAGTGTGTTTCTTTTACATGTCAATTTAAAAGTTTTTATTGAATATTTTCATAATGAAAAAATTTTAAAACATTTTGTTTTCGAATGGAAATATTTTTTTAGCATGTATGTATGCTATACTATTTCGGGTTAACGGGAACGCCCTCTGTTAGTTAATATACTGTATACTGGTTGCCAGTAGATGTAGTAAGATTAGTTTCCTAGTCCTTCTGCCTGATTCATATCTCTTTAGGTTATAAAAACTGAGCAGGGAACCCTATCTCCCACAGATGGTGTGCATGAGTAAGCTCTGCCTATTCACCATCGTGCGTCTGATCGAGGAGCAGTACCTGCCGAAGGTCGACGCTGAGTGGGCTGAGAAGATCTCCAAAGAGCTGAAGGAAGATTTGTTTGTAAGTTGCTGATCTCTTCGATAAATATATCATAGATTAGGGATTGGATCCCGTGTGGTACTGGGCTTAGAATAGTACCATCCCATATCCTCCCGTGGGTGTCGTAAGAGGCGACTAAGGAAACTCTTACTAGAGAAGCGGACAATAGCGTTACTCATGTGGAATATCAAATAACTGCGATCTCCAACCGGCCTGCCAAGCGTGGGGATTATGGTAAACCCAATTTGGAAAGCCTTGGGAGATGCCTTTGTCGAGCAGTGGACCTGTATAGCCTGAAGAAGAATATTAGGGATTTAGACAAAATCCTTCCGACTTGGAGGAAGTCAGTTCAGCTATCTAAATAAATTATGAACTTTATATTTCGTGTACATTAGGTTTAGTTAATAATGTTATAATTATATAGGTACATATAACATTAATAAGGGTTAAACTTAAAATACTATAAATAGGTATTTATAGTATTTTAAGTTCGTATGTTTTTGTCTTGAAAGTATATGTTTATATGGGCCTTGATGTCTATAATAAATGGATAAATAAATAATGTTCCCTAACGGTGAGGGGCCCGTGGCTAATAAATAATGATAGCTACACAGGTCTTTGGATCAGGTTAAGCTACGCCTATTTCGGTTGGTCTCTTAATTAATGGGTTACCTTCTTCACATACCGAGGCTACTCCGTACCTCGGAAAGCACGTTAAGCCGTTGGTCTCGGCTGTCATTCGTAGATCTCTGACAGTCGTTACGAGTCGTTAGAAACCCGAAAGTTTGACAAGCAGTCGTACCTAGGGGTATATGTATGCTCACTAACTGGGTTGTTGTGGTCAGATAGACAGTAAGGTAAGGTAAACTAGGAGCCAACCCCAACATACCTGGTGGAGGCAAAAAAGAGGATCCTCCGACCAGACGGGTGTTGTGTCTGGCGGGCACTTGCCCAACGGCTCAAGTTGGGAAGTTGTACTACTCGCGCGAGTTAACTGTGCATCTCACTCTATGACTTCATTCGGACGGTACCGTTTGTAAAAAATGAGAATTATGTTAAAAAAATTATAATACTTACAATTTTTTTATGTTGAAAAAGGTCGTTCTGATGATAAAGCGTCATAATACTAGGTCATTTTACTCGTGACGGTTTGCAATTAAATTGATACATATGGACTGAAATACATATAATGTTGGTGCAACCAAGAGGCTTCACTAACGCGTCGAAAATGTAAAAAACTTAACAAAGCAAAACCTCCACAGAAACAGTAATAACAACAGGGGTTTTAAACTGTATTTAGACAATTGTAACAAAGATGCTATCGCTACTCAGCGCTTACGGCGAATGCAGGGCGCCGCACGGGGAAGCGGGAGAGGGGTCGCGTTCTAGCGAGGTGCACGGTTAACTCGCGCGAGTAGTATGTATGATAATTGCACGGTAAATTCTGCTTGCGAGATTCGTGTGACGTGTTATTTGTAGCTGTTGTGGAGACCGCTACATACCTAATTGAGAAAAGGCTATGCAGGTGATCCCTAACGTAACCTTTGGATACGGATCATTTCTTTGCTTTAACATACAAGTTGGTCAAAAAAGGACAAATAATAGAATCAACGTGTGCCTTGCTCGTGTTCCAGGCTAAGTTAGGAGACAAGGGCGTACTGCTGATGCCCAGCGCTCCACAACCGGCTCCCTACCACTACTCTTGTTTCATGAGACCCTACAATTTCGCCTACTGGGCCATCGTCAACGCGCTGAAGTGCCCTGGTACACAGGTAAGATGAGTATTCAGGAACAGCTTTATAGAAGAAAAAATAAAGAGAGAAAAGCATGGGCGTACCCAGGGAGGGAGGCAGATGGGGGCAGCTGCCCCTTTTTAACGCCTCATAGTGAGTCCAAATCACCTATTTTACCAGTCTGGGGTAAAAGTGGACCCCAGACTCCAAAGCTACATCGACAATCAACGACATTCTATGGTCCAAATCGTCATTCTATATGTAAAACCATTGATAAAATATTAAACAGATACGATATATTCTAACAAATTGACCAAAAAAAAATGTGCCGACCACAGCAGCAGCACACATGCATATTTTTATTCGGCATACATTGGTACAGTGTGAGTGAGATGGAGCGCAATCTAAAGCATAGAGAAGAAAAAGATGGCTAGTGTTTGTCGTTTGCGCTGTTAGTGTTTGTCGTTTGTTTTACGAGTGTATCGAGAGTGACTAAAGCGAGATACAGGACTTACCTCCTTTTGTACGCTTCATTTTTAGTGCGCTAGTGACATATCTACCTTAGTTTAATATTTTATCAATGTGTAAAACACAGCTAAGATTAGTCATAATTGCGAAAGGTTTTGTCGCAGTTTTGGATTTTAAAAATACCATAAAGTCATCTAAAATCAGGAAAATACTAAAGCTATTAAGCCCATTGCCAACCATGAGACCCAACACGATTAAACTTCGTGGCTCTTTGGGTATTCGATAGGTTTCGACTCTGGAAAGGTAAAACCGTATAGATTTACGTACAGACGACATCACATCAAGCTACTAAAATCTGTCAATTTTCTTTGACAGATCTTCATCTTTATGGCTATAGCGTTGAGGATCAAGGTTGATTGGGAATATCTGACAGTTTCGGGTAGCTTGTCTTGTCATCCGTACTTACCTACAACTGCTTCTTCCTCAGGTACCTATCGGCGTGAACTCCCAAGGCCTTCCTCTGGGCATCCAGGTGGTAGCAGCTCCCTACAACGACGCACTATGCCTCACAGTCGCCAAGTACCTGAGCCAAGAGTTCGGAGGCTCCATCAAAGCTTGCAAATATAAATAAATAGATAGATGTAGAATAAAATGTAAAGTGTATTTCTTGTTAAATATTTTGGACAAAAATGAGATAAAAATGTATTTTGGAGTGGCGGTTATTATTATAATTAGTTGATTAAATATGTTAGCTTTTATTTATTTTTTTAATCTTGACTACCTCCTTAAACAAATTAGTTTTTTATTCTATGATTCTTTTTATTATTATACTAGCTTTCCGCCCGCGGCTTCGCCCGCGTGGAGTTCGGTTATATCGCGCTTTTTAGATTTCCCTCGGGAACATCTAATTTTTCCGGGACAAAAGGTAGCCTATGTTCTTTCTCAGGGTCTAAAGATTGTCTGTGTCAAATTTCTTCAAAATCGGTTGAGAGGTTTAAGGTCGTACCCTCACCAAATGACCTCGAGCATTTGCTCCCTCTTCACCGCGCCCCACCTCTACAATACTTCGCAAAATACACACATCAAAAGTGTCTAGGGATCAACATATATTTTTGCAATAACTTTTCTCCTGATTGATATTAATTAAAATTTTCTTTAAGGATTCATCAAATAAAGTGTTTTCGTTTGTCACAGTAACGATAAACCAAGTCACCTTTGCATTAATAAAGAAATTTGCCATTTTCCTAATAAAGGGATATTTGACATTTGAACCACTAACACAAAAGTTCGAAAAAAAGACTGAAATAACAGTTTTCTCTAAAATTTTATTGGGTAACTTAAACAATTAATAATCCGTGTTTCTACCGCGAACACTAACAACACAAGAACATCGGTTTGGCATACTCAAAATGAGTTCATCCAAATCACGCTGTGGAATGGCCGCCTATGTTCGTTGCAACAACAAAAAAAGGTCTTCTTGCGACTGGATACCCTCCATATTCGGCAGAGCTCTTCTCTGTAGCATATCCCATGCATGCTCAATCGGGTTCAAGTCTGGCGACTGAGCAGGCCAGGGCAGGACATTGATGTTAGCTGCGGCGAGAGTCTGTCTTACAACTCTTGCGGTGTGCGGTCGTGCATTATCATGCATTAACTGAAATAAGGGACCGATTTGCACTTGTAGAGGAACGATGACGTCTGATACAATCGTTTCAGCATAAATTTGAGCGTTGAGGTTGCCTCTGATCCAAATCAACTCAGTTCTTCCGCCGATCCAAATACCCGCCCATACCATGATGGTTCCACCACTATAAGGATGGACTTCCTGGCAGGATTTTAATCGCTGTTGGCGTCCAGGGGTTCTCCAGTGGCGTATACGTCTTGTATCCGGTCTCATACCAAAACGAGACTCATCAGAAAAGCACACGAAACGCCATTGTTCTTCTGCCCAATTTCTGTGTTCAAGAGCCCATTGATATCGAATCCTACGATTGTGCATTGCTATAGGTGGTACCCGTAGCGGTCTTCGGGAATGAAGGTTCACTTCATGCAAGCGGTGAAGCCTCACGGCTAACATCATGGCGGTTATTGTTGGAGCTCTTCGAGTTAAGATTTGAATGTATCGGTCTTGTCTCCGTGTGGTGCAGCGATACCGTCCTCCATGGCGCTCAGCCACGGTACCAGTGCTTCGGTAACGTGTCCAAAGTCGACTGATAACACTCTGACTTGTATTCAGAGCTAAAGCCACAGTACGTTGCCGGGAACCAGCTTCTATCATTCCCACGGCTCTGAGCATTTCTTCCCTGCTTAAATGACGTCGCCGCTCCATAATAACGTTGGTTTTAATCAGTAGTAGGGAAACAGTAGCACTAATAATGTCTTCAATGCGTTGTATGTTTTTATAGGGAAAATATTGACAGCTGATTTTCATCTTTTACTCGAATTTGATTCACAGTTCCTGATTCAAATTATGAAATGCACCAAAAAGGATCCATATAAATTTATAAAATCATAAATTTATTACAAAGCCACATCTCAATCTCAAGAAATCCGCATAAAAATGCTTGATCCCTAGACACTTTTGATGTGTGTATTACTAGCGCCGTCTGGCGGACGAAGTACTTACAAATACAAGTTAAATTCATAGACCACAGAAGTAACAGACATGGCACTTTCATTTTTGTTTATTGGTGCGCCCAAATACTTTTGGTTATTATAGACTGAAACGAATGTTGACGATACTTCATAATAAAAATTTTCCGTATTTTATTTTTTAACCGACTTTCCAAAAGTGTGGTTCTCAATTCGATTTATGTGTGCTCGCTGATAACTTTATCGTTAATGAACCGATTTTGACCATTCTTTTTTTATATGAAAGAGTATGCTGCCTATGTAATCTCATTGTTACCACGTCAGTGTCGATAATGGACAATCTAAGAAATTTAGGCCGATTATCTAAAATTGTAGGCACGCTTCGGGTGAAAACTTGATACTGGTATTTATATCGGATGATACTATAAAACCGTGAAGATTTGGGCCTGACCTGATGATGGAGATGACAGAGAATCAAGGGAATCCACATCGGAAGCAACTGTCATGTGTTTGGGCTTACTTAATTTGTATTGATTAGAGCTTCACAACTAAATATGTTATGGCTGTAACTTCAGGGTTGGTAGTTAGTTTTGTAGATTGAAAGTTAGCTAAGTCAGATGGTCAAAGGGATAGAAAAATAATATAATAAAGGTTAATTTATCATTATTTATTATTTTAAGGGAAAACGTAATCAGGGTCAAATAAATTTCTGCAGACAGGAACCTACATAAAAAAAATATTTGATGTTTTTTTTGGGCTCAGGCAAGACTGTAATTATATTATTATTCTCGTTTAATAAAACAAATACGTAAATTGTAAAAAATAAAACTATCGTATAAAAAAAAACAAATACATATACTATAATATTATTTACACAAAGCTTCCTTTTGCAGAAAAATAATAAACATCTGACTAATACAATATCCGGTCAGACTGAACGCTGACGGCAGCATATTTGGAAAAGGCCTGCAAGCAAACGACGTATTTCGTTTGCTTTAATTCCTATAAGACCACAATGAAAGTATGAGCATTTCTAGAAATAACGCAATGAAATAACACAAGTTAAATTCAGTCTCTTGATTTTGATTGATTTTTGCATAAGCATGACGAGTAGGTAGTGTTTGTACTATGTTAAAGTACAGTGTTGTAAATTGTTGAGGAATTCCTTGGACTGTCTATGGTCTTCATCATCAGATCTATTGCAGACCTTCATTTAAACCTATATGGGTGTAAAGTTTTCATCAATATAAATGAATTAAGTCCAAACACAAGGTAACTATTGTAAACCTTTGAGGAGTTCCCTTAACTGGCCTTTGTCTTCATCATCAGAGCTTTAATGACAATCACAACTCATTTAGGTGTAAAGTTCTTATCAATATAAATTTATTAAGCACAAACACGAGGCAGCTGATGTGAATCGTTAAGGAGATCCCTCGGCTGTCTCCCGGCTCCATCATCCACAGAACAGTAAAAGTTTATCTGTTCTGTGCCATCATCAATTCCGAACTTTACTAAATTGTAGTGCGTTAAAACACTTAATGAAAAAAACATAGAAATGCCCTAGGCGCCCCTATGATTTTTTAAATTTCTCCTAGGTTTCCTTAGTTTTCCATCATCAGACCCTAATTTCCTTAACATGAGACTACCTTGAAGATATAATCTTTCTAATTAAAAAAAAAAAAACATGTGGCACTCGATAACTGCCGCGGTAAAACTATTGCATAGAATTTTTTATCAACTTATGCAATAGGGTATTTGACTAAAAAAACCTAATTAGTCCGTCAGTCAGATTTCCAAAAAATACTCATCATCATCATCATCATTTCAGCCGAAAGACGTCCACTGCTGGATATAGGCCTCCCCCAAGGTTCTCCACGACGACCGGTCCTGCGCCTCCCGCATCCAGCGGTTTCCAGCGACCTTCACCAGGTCGTCGGTCCACCTTGTCGGGGGCCTACCCAAAAAATACTAGACACATATTTTTTTCTTTTTTCATATAAACAAAAAATGAAGCCGACACAGTGCTTTGAAAACTCGTGTGACGTCACTGCAAGCTACACTTTTTAGCGGCCAGTGACGTCACCAGCCATCACTCCTGATCTTTGATGCCTATTATATTTGTCAATTTTTATTGATTTGATAAAACAAAATATACGAAATGTAAAACGTATATAATAAACCTATCCAATATTTTTCTATAATCTGAATGACGGACTAATTAGTTTTTTTAGTCAAATACCCTATTATTTATATTATAGTAAAGTTATCCGCAAACAAACATAAAAAACATATAACCTCCTCCCTTTTGAAATCGGTTAAAAAACGAACACCAAAATGAACATCAATAACAGAGACACTTTATGATAGTATTATACTCTATGCGACATGCGGTGCGTGAGCGAGCAAGCAGATGCTTTCTCGCTCACGCGCCGACCGCTATGCTAGCGGACCGCGTGATGACGAACGACACGGGTTCCCCCTTCGAGAGCTTGTGGCATACTGAATCTCAATAGCTTGGGCAAGAGAAATGATGGGGAATACGCTCAGATTGTTGAATAAAATTTTTGTTTTGGTCGTTTTAAAAAAATATTTCTACAATAATGTTCGTCATAAAATTGCCTATCCATTAGTGTAAGAACGCAATCTAAGCAATCTAAATAATGCTTACTTTTCGAGGAGATGCACGTTTTTGATAATTATTTCTCTTGTCAGAGGTTTCGTTGTGAAGGAATTATTTAAACATTATGCTTAGTAAAAAAAAAAAATCTACAATTTTGGAGCCAAGATTATGGAGAAAATTTATGTATTTTTAATAAGTTGATATTTCTTTTGGATAAAGAGTAGATAGCTCCGAAAAACTACATAAAAACGGCCTGCGGGGTGTTTTTCCCCAGGAACCGCCTTAAGCGGGAAAGCGTAACAGACAGACAGAGTTACTTTCGCATTTATAATATTAGTATGGATTTTTCTGTTAATAGTTTAGGACCGCTACAAGTAGGTACCTACAACTAGTTGGGTGTATGTATGGACGGCAGCAGGTCATGGTACTCGAAACTGTGAAATAATCCCAATCAACTTTGAGCCTTAATACTTAAGCGATAAAGATGAAAATGTATTAAAGAACTTTGACAGAGTGTAGTACCTACCTTGATGTGCTGTCGTCTGTACATCGATGAACCGCAGCGCGACTGGGGCGCCACATTACTAACTATGCCCCAGCTCTTGCCGTTCTATCTTTCAACTACCAGCTCTATGGAAGACCTTTACGAGGCAACAATAACGCTATGAAACTGGCCGAATTCTAATTGTGGTAATTGTGGTTGGTCAATGTATCGTCTTGTTCCCAATGGGGAACAAGACGATACATTGAGTCCAACTCCAAGATGGCTACCAATAAACTTGGCGTTATTGCTAAGGTCCGGCAGTAAGGTCCGGCAGTACTTCACAGCGGGACAACTTCTCTTTCTTCTCTCGGTACAGCAGTCGGCTGGTGCTGCAAAATGCCACGTGACAACTTTGGACTCAGTGAAGAGGTTTGAGAAAAAGCTAATTGGTAACCAAGATTTGGTTAAGAACAGGGTAGCCAGCGTCTCGGTGTTCTATATTATACATTTTAGAGGGTGTGTGTTTACTCGGTGGTAGGCCATAACATTGGCTGCCGGCGGAAGTTACCACCCACCAGACAAAGTCTTGCCGCCAAGCGATTCGTCGTGTTCATGGCATGGTGGCATAATGTCTGGTGAAGCCGTACGTAGGACGGGTCTGAGCAGTTGTGTTGCAATGTGTGGCTGGTACGATGCGCCAAATGTTGTTGTGTCGGAAATTTGGTCGTGGAGTCTCCAGATCAATCTCCCTCTAGCGCAGCATCGTTTGGTCGTGCTGGTCTTGGGTTTAACATTGCATCACCTCGCACAACTCATCCTTCCTATTCCTAAGTTTTTTAAGTGAATAGGCTTAATAAACTAGTGCGCTTTACCACCAACGATTGCATCACTGCTTACCATCAGGCGGGATTGCAGTCAAGCACTAGTTTATAATTATTAAAAAAAAAAATAAAGACAATTCCTACATCACCGTTCAATCATCGAACCAACCGTCCACACAACGAATATCCACCCATAAGTTGTTGACACCGTTACGATACGGACGAAGCGTTTCGCTTCGTTTTTTATACAGAAATCTTAATAACTACCTATTCTTTATTGTAGTATTATAGTCAAGTCAACAGTTGACTTGTCATTACGATTTCTGTGGTCTTTTATATACAACGTGTAACAAAAAGGGTATATACATAACAAGGGCATGGCATCTTTACCAAGGGCGGATCCAGCTTTGGCGCCAGGGGGGGGTCACATAGTCGTGGTCAAGTCATAAGAAGTGTTAATTAAACTTTGATAATAGTAGATACAATTAAAAACAAGGTATTTTTAACAGACTTCAAAAAAAGGAGGTTATCAATTCGACCCGTATGTATGTAATATTTCCAGAACTGCCCAGTTTTCGTATATGTTAGTCTATATCAGCGTCTGAACAAATGTGCCAAATTTCAAAAGTGTATGTTTTTATGTTTGTGCGTGCATATTTCCGGAACTACAAGTCCGATATAAGTAATTAATTTTTCGTTGTACTAGGTATTGTTCAACTTAGGGAATATTGCAAGTTTCATCAAAATCCTTCAAGCAGTTTGGGCAAACATGGGTTATGCTGCTGCCACTGTTGTTATTAGGTGAAAAAGTAATTTTTCGAATTTCGACTAAGACACTGAAAAGCACGAAATATTTCTTTTTGTTCTTTTTTTTTATATTAATAAGTACTGAACTTAAAAATACCTAATTAATATTAAAGAAATCAATTTTTCTTTTACGTCTTCTTTCGAAACATGATATCATTTCATCTACTTCAATGGGTACGTTTCCATGGACTTGGAGAACTGCCAGTCCGGTTAGACGGTCTGCAACCATTGAAGCTCTTAGCCATGCTTTGATTTTTCGTACGACGACGTACGACTGGGGGCTAAGAGGCGAGCTCAGACCGGGGGTAGACCTGATGTGTTATGCGGACGACACGCTGGTCACCGCCCGGGAGAGCTCACACAGGGAAGCAACGTTACTGGCGACGGCTGCGGCATTACAGGTGGTGGGCCGTATACGTCGCCTAGGCCTAGAGGTGGACCTCAACAAGTCGGAGGCCATAGTGTTTCATGGTCCCCGACGGGCGCCGCCACCTACTCATACTCATACTCGATAGCGATCCGAATCCCGCGACCATCGTGGTCGGCATGGTGGAGTCCACCGTGAAGTACCTGGGATTGGTGCTCCACAGCCAGTGGGACTTCAGTTCCCCACTTCCGGCGGTTGGTGCCTAAGTTGTTGAGGACGGCTGGGGCGCTTTCAACGTTGCTTTTCAATCTGGGGGGCCCGAGCGCCGCCTGCAGGCGGCTCTACATGGGGATCGTGCTATTGATGGCCCTGTATAGAACCCCGGTGTGGGCCTCTGATCTGACGGCCGGCAGCATCGCTGTACTGCGACAACCGCAAAGAGTGATGGCCATCAGAGTCATACATGGGTATCGCACGATCTCCTATGAGGCGGTCTACCTACTGGCTGAATCCCCGCCTTGGAACTTGGAGGCGAAGGTCCTCGCGTCACTGTTCCGGTAGCGTGAAGAAGCGCGGGAGTGGGGCGAACGGTCGATGCTGCGTTAGCTTTCGCAGCTGCGAGAGGTCCTAGTGGCGGAACGGCCGGGACAGGCTTTCACGCCCTACACGCCTCATCACTATCGAGGCGATCCGGCCGGTACTGGCGGACTGGCTCAGGAGAAGGCAAGGCTGACGTTTCGGATGACACTTGGTACTTTACTACTTCCGTACTTGGTACTTTCGGGGCATGGTTGCTTCGGAACGTACCTGTGTCGCATAAACAGGGAGCCCGACGCCCGGTGTCACCACTGCATCGACAGCCGGGAGGACACGGCGCTGCATACGCTGGCAAAGTGTGCCGCTTGGGAGGAGCTACGCCGTGCCCTCATCTCTGAAGTAGACAGTGACCTGGTCGCTGCCGGCCGTAATCGAGTCGATGGTCGACAGCGAAGAGTCCTGGGATGCGGTGGTTTCCTTCTGCGATACAGTCGTCTCGTAGAAGGAGTCTGTGTAAAGTAAGAGGGTCCTCTCATCCGGCCCGCAGCAGACGCACCGTTAATCCCAGTCGCATCCGTAGCTTTTCAGCTTTGGAGTCTGGGGTCCGCTTTAGCAGTCTAACTGCTGATTTTTGGCTAAACTTCGATATTTTCCGTGAAGTGACTGCCGTCTGACCTCCACAACCCGAAGGCGATATCTAAGCATTGCAAGTTAGACCAATTGTTAGACTTTTTGAGGGCTCCAACAACCCGTAACGGCTGCCATTAGATGTTCGTATGGCAGCAGGGACCAACGGCTTAACGTGCTTTCCGAGGCACCGGTAGCTTGTCCTGCTATCGTCTGTATACAAATCCCCCTCTTTCAGTAAGTAGCCACCTACTTATCTACATACGAGGTACTTTATGAACATCACAACAATAATATTTGAGTTTGAACACACCCACACTGGCATAATGAAGAAATTACTGATTAATAAACAAAGTGCGCGCAAGTGTCATACGCAATGTGACATTTAAATGTTGGCAGCGGTAGCGGTGGCGATAGCGCGGTAAAATTAAATTTTTGGGTGCGTTCGTTCCCGAATAATTCGTTTGCCGTCAAACAAAGTATGTATTATATGTATAAATTATTTACATATTGAAAGCACTTAAATAAGAGTGCTGTGCTGGGTCCTTCTGGACCCAGCCCAGGGGGGGGGGTCATGACCCCCGTGACCCCCTGGATCCGCCCTTGATCTTTACACAATATCAATCGATATTGGAAGGGGTTTTTAATCCTATTTCTTTATTTTAGGAAGTTATGAGGAAAAGCACCGCCTGTGATAGGCTACTACAATACTAGGCGCACAGAATTATTGAAGACATTTATCGGCTTTTGCCAAGTAATGTGACGTGTAACGAGTAGTTATTGACGTATGTAGTGTAGTGCCACGTTCGTTATGATTTGATTTTAAGAAACACACAAAACCGAAAATTTGTTATAAATTTTTTGAGTATTTTATTTTGAGTTGAAACCCTTCCCATATCGTTTGATATCATCTAAAGATGCCATGACCTTGGTATGTATATACCCTTTATGTTACACGTTTTATAGTACCTACCGACGACAGCAGGTCAATCTCCCCGAAACTGTCCTAATAAAAAAACCCAATCAACCTAGATAAAGTTAAAAGTCTAATAAGGAAATCTGACACTTTGGGGTCATCCATAAAGTACGTCACACATAAAGGGGGGAGGGGGGTGTCGACAAAGTGTGACATGGTGTGACAAGGGGTGGGTGGGGTACTATGTTTCGTGACATCACATTTCAAAATCGAATATAGCTAGAGGTAATAATCGCGTTATTTGAAATATTAATTATAAACTAAAAAATATTTCCAACTCTATCTTTGGGACAATACGGTTTAAATTGTTTTCTTTACTAGACCATACTCGCTTTAGTGACACTCGCCGATCGAGCCCTTTGGGTTTCTTTCTTTTCTTTATATTCAATAGTTTATTGCTTTGTTATTGTTTCAAATAATTGATATAATGTTGATTTCATAAAAAAAGTACTTTATTTAAATGGAAATAAAACTAAATTCGGAACTGCTGTTTTAATTTAATAATTTTTCGATGTGAAATTGCAAAACATGTGACGTCACATTGGGGGGGGGGGGTCTCAGAAATGTGAACACCTGTGACAAGGACGGAGGGGGGGCTCAAAAAATCATGAAATTCGTGTGACGTACTTTATGGATGGCCCCTTTGTAGCAGCTTGATGTGCTGTCGTCTGTACATTGAGAGACTGGAACTGTAATATCGCCGTGATATTATAGCAAAGTCATGGTGGCCTAGTGGTTAAAACACCAGCCTCTCGAGTATGAGTGCGCAGTTTCGATTTCAGGTCAGGCAAGTACCAATGTAACTTTTCTAAAGTTATATGTACTTTCTAAGTATATCTTGGACACCAATGACTGAAGGTGAAGGAAAACATCTTGAGGAAACCTGGACTTTAAGGTCCGTATTACAGAACGTCACTCAAAACTCAAGCTCTACTTAAGTCTCGTTTCAAGCCATTTGATTGGTTGAAACTAGTTCTAAGTAATGCTTAAGCAGAGATCAATGCTTGAGTTTCCTTCTGTAATACGCACCTAAGTCTGAAATCGCCAACCCGCATTGAGCAAGCGTGGTGATTACGCTCAATCCTTCTCTGTATGAGAGGAGACCTGTGTCCAGCAGTGGGACGATAAAAAAAAGGTTGATAATGATTATAGCAATTTAAATAATAAAACTTCAATAGAAAGACGCCATGCCTTTTTATTTAACAACCATTTTACAATAATCAAAAACTAACTACAATCTATGGAAAAGGGTTGCCCTATGGCAATTATAATGTTGCCAACACTTAATATAATACAAATACTCACAAGTTCAGACGAGTGGGTTAACTTATTATTCGACTTGAACGTCTTAATCCTGGACTTTCCAAAACCTCATCAGCTTTAGCTACATTTTCATTCTGTGCTTCGCTATTGCCAGATTCCTCTGCAAATGACTCTATGAAAATTCAAGCTTACACTTTGACCCTGCTCTGTATCCTGAGTTTTGGGAGTATTATCAAATTCACAATCTTTTAAATAATCATCGTTTACAACTGTTTTATTTGAATCACTATTTTCATAACTATAATTTGTGTTTCCCATGTATTTATCATGGATATTCCTCTGGGGATCAGCAGAAATAATCTGGTTCAAATGTCGTTTCCAAATTAAATTTTCACCTATTACCTTACATATAAATAAGTTCTACACCCTAGAACTTCATCTATTACACATTTAACAATTTTTTCTTACTAGGATTTCTATAATCTCTACAAAACACTATGTTACCCACTTGGAACCTTTCATCTCTACCTCCATTCAAATTCCTTTCCTTATTCCCTTCTCTCTTATTAGTTAACAAATCAAATCTTGTTTTTAATTTTCTTTGAAACATTAACTCAGATGGAGCTACTCCAGTTGTTATATGTACTGAATTTCTGTAATTAAATAAATATCTGTTCAGTATTGTTTCAAATGCCTTTATTTATTCCATCTTTTAAAGCTTTATTCATCCCTAATTTAAAACTTTTAACTGTATTTTCAGCAAAACCATTACTGGCTGGGTGAAATGGAGGCGAGGTTTCGTGCTTAATACCATTTTTGTGCAAAAATTCTGAGCAATCACTACACATAAATGTTGATGCATTATCTGTAACTAAAACTTTTGGCAAGCCAAATCTACTAAATAATAATAATAATAAAGCTTTTTATTTCTGTATAAAAGTATGTTTACAATTCAAAGTATTAGTAGATTTTCTTAATTTAAGTTAGTATATATTTAAATTTTTTGTTATTTAGATTATTATTCCTTTTACACGAACCCTTTTTGGGTAAAAGCCTCCTCTAATTCCTTCCATTTGTCTCTGTTTTGTGAAACTGTTAGCCAGTTTCTACCTGCTATTTCTTTTATATCGTCAGCCCAACGTTTTAGTGGTCTGCCTTTGCTTCTTTTACCAGCAGGCCCTGTCCATTTAGTAGCTTGTAAAGACCATCTCTTGTCTGTGTACCTTGACAAATGACCAGCCCATTTCCACTTTAGTCGCAAAGGTTGTTATTAAACAAATCTACTAAAAAATTCCCTAAATTTTTCTATTGCATGCTTAGATTCAAAATTTTTCATTATAAATGCTTCTGGCCACTTGGTATAAGAATCTACAATTAACAATATTGTATTTCCCTGTAATGAACCAAAAAAAAATCAGCATGTACACGTTCATAAGGAACACTGACCCTAGGCCAAGAAATTATTTTTGCTCTTCGCGGTTCAGGCCTTTCAGACATACATACATCACAAGATTTTACAAAATTTGCTATGTCCTTATCTAACCCTGGCCACCAAAAATATGAACGACCATTACTTTTCATTTTTATTATACCTTGATGAGTAGAATGTAACTTATTTCAAATTAAATTGTGTAATTTCTTTGGAATAACCACTCTATATCCCCACATTATTACTCCCTTTTCTATATATAATTCGTCTTTACGACTCATAAATGCCTTCAATAAATCATTTGTTACTTGTTTTGGAAAATTATATCTAATCATATTAAACACTAGACTTAAAATCGAGTCTTTTCTAGTTTCTGACCGCACTAAATCAATTATACTATTTTCGTGAACTTAATATAATCATTATCCCTTTCTCTTTCAATATTATCACCTACTGGAACGGGTAACCTAGACATACAATCTGCATTCACATTTTCTTTACCCACCAACTTGAAAGTATAATCAAATCCTGCTAAATATAATGACCATCTTTGTTATCGGCCTGCTGCCGTTTGTGGTAAACTTTTATGTTCCCCAAATAAGGCCTGTACCTAATGGTTTATGGTCTGATACCAATTCAAACTTTCTACCTACTAAATATTGATAAAATTTTTGTACTGCCCAGTAGGTATATAGCAAGAGCTTCTTTATGAATTTTTTTTTTTTTATATATTTATATATATTATAAACTAGCGCTTGACCGCAATCCTGCCTGATGGTAAGCAGTGACGCAAACGTTGATGGTAAAGCGCACTAGTTTATTAAGAGCCTATTCACTCTAGCCTTGAAGACGCTCAAATTGTAGTCCGACGGAAACACCGCCGCTGGCAAATTATTCCAGTCCCTCGATGTACGCGGTATAAAGAAGGAGGCGAAACGCTTCGTCCGGATCGTAGTGGTGTTAACAACGTAAGGGTGGAAACCAGCCGTACGACGGGTCGTCCGCTGGTGGAACGGAGATGGGGGAATTAAAGCATGCAATTCCATCGCACACTCCCCGAAATGCATCCTATAGAACACCGAAAGGCTGGCTACTCAACGCCTGTGCTCTAGGCTTTGGAGACCGACTCGAGTTAGATCAGGGTCACCAATCAGCCTCTTTGCACGTCTCTCCACTGAATCCAAAGTGGCCAGGTGACACTTGACAGCACCAGCCCAAATGTGGCTGCAGTACTCCACACACGAACGGACCTGTGCTTTGTATAACATTAGAAGCTGCCCAGGTGTGAAGTACTGCCGGACCTTTGCGATAACGCCAAGTTTCCTGGCAGCCACCTTAGCCTTGGACTCAATGAACAGCCCAACGCTGCTCAACCATGGCCTCTCTTTCGGACCGGATTGATTCCCTACTAGCCCGAGCACCCGGCAGGTATCTCTCTACAACTGTGCTGTCATCTGCATACCCATAGATACCGGGCATCAGCAGATAGTTAATATGCAGCAGGAACAAAGTTGCAGAGAGAACAGACCCCTGAGGAACACCGGCATTAGTTGACATGGGCTCAGAAGAGCATCCATCGACAACAACTCGGAGGGACCGTTCAGTCAGGAAGTCTTCTACCCAGCCAGTCAGGCTAGGGGAAATGCCGTACGCTGGAAGCTTACTCAAAAGGCCAGCGTGCCATACCCGGTCGAAGGCCTTCGAGACATCAAGGGAGACAGCAATCGCTTCCCCATTCTTCTCGAGGGCCTCGCCCCACAAGTGAGTGGCATACACTAGTAGGTCCCCAGTTGACCGATTGCGGCGAAACCCGTACTGTCGGTCACTGAGGAGATCGTTACCTTCCAGGTATGCCAAGAGGCGCGAGTTCAATACGCGCTCCATAATTTTGCAAAGCATGGAGGTGATCGAAATCGGCCGATAGTTGGCAGGATCGGCACGACTACCCTTCTTGGGCACGGGCTGCACGTTAGCAAGCTTCCAGGACTTGGGCACAATACTAGTCCTAAATGAGAGGCGATACAAGCGCGTCAATACAGGAGACAACTCGGGCGCACAAGCTTTAAGAACAATCGCTGGTATACCATCATAGCCTTATCCACGTCCAGACGACACAGTACTCTCAGAACCTCCTTGTTCCTAATGCGAACCTCAGGCATTGAAGCTCCGCAATGAGGTAAATTAGGTGGAGTAGCACTGCCAGTATCAAGACGCAAATTATGGGCAAAGAGAGAAGCAAAGAGACCTGCTTTCTCTCTCGCCGTATGAGCAAGTGTTCCATCAGGCCTAACCAGCGGAGGCAGTGAATGAATTAAAGAAGTTGGGTACTCAATGAATCATTGAGCACCCAACTTCTGCTTTGCTATACACCCTAGAAATAAAACTAATAGGTTTTTCTGAACCATCTGACAATACATGACTTAACACTGCGCCTATGCCATTTTGTGAGGCGTCACATGCTAAACGTAAAAGTAAATCTCGACTATAACGAATTAATACTTTATCTGAAATATGATCTTTCTTTACAATTTCAAAACATTTTTGACATTCTCTTGACCATATGAATTTTCTATCCTTTTTTAATTTTCCCTGACAAATTAGGAATAAATTTAGCAATTTACCATTCCCATCCAGGATCTAACCTCTGTTATGTTTTTAGGTGCAGGAGCCTCTAAAATACCTGACAACTTTGATTTATTTTTTGAATTATGATTAGGTTTTCCACAATGTATGCATGTTAACTTTTGAATTGTCTCTTTTAAATCTTTGTTCACCTGAATCTACTTTACCCACATTTTTAAAAACCTTATTTACTGGCTTTACCTCCTCCTTCAACACTGATTCCTTATTCAAAGCAATGTTCAACAATTCTGACACTGTTGTAGATATGCTTTCTTCACAGTCTCTCTTGAATAGGGGTTGGCTTCAATCCCGCTACAAATTTATCTTTCACGCGTTCCTCCAATGAAGATCCAAACTCGCACCGCTGCCTTTTCTCTGACTCTAGCATACCATTTTGCAACATTTTCCAATTCTTGTTGTTCCATTTTATGGATAAACTTTACTTGGTGGACCGCTGAAGTGGGCGGCAAGACTTTTAGGGCTGAAAGACCTTGGCCTAAAAGGAGATGAGGGAATTAAGTAACTCTCCAAAATGCACCCTGTAGAACACCGACAGGCTGGCTACTCTTCGCCTGTGCTCCAGGCTCTTGAGACCGTTTTAATTAAATCTGGGTCCCCAATTAGCCTCTTCGCACGCCTCTCCACCGAATCCCAAGTTGCAAAACTGCTAACTATTGTATTTCTTTCAGTGAAATGAGATATTGTCTGCGCACTATAACAGTTGAATAATGAAACAAACAAACAAATAAACATGTGTTATTACTTTTTATTATCTACACTCTAAGATAAATGTTTATAATTATAAATTATTTGTTTTCTGTAAGTAGGTTTGTACACTGTAACACTTTTACAAGTTTTTTTTTTTTCTCCTTTTTTTAAATATATCAGTTTGGTTTTCCCTATCTGATTTATCTGAGAAGTACCTAAGTCCGAAACAAACTCATGAGGTCACAGTCTCTTTTAAAGTCCAGACATAATCTTGGTCAGATTATATGAAGACCATGTAGAATCGTGTGGTACCGGGCATAGAATAGTACCATCCTATATCTTCCCGTGGGTGTCGTAAGAGGCGACTAAGGGAACTGTTACCAGGGAAGCGGGCAGCAGCGCTTCTCCTGTGGAATAACAAATTACTGGGATCCCCAACCCGACGGACAAATGCCCGTGGGGATTATAGCAATGCCCGCTAATGGAATGAAAGCCTTGGGGGAGGACTTCGTCCAGCAGTGGACCTCTATAGGCTGAGAAGAAGATGTAGAATTGATGTTTGAATTGGTCTTTTGAACAAAGAATCACGCAAGTTGAGGGGACCCGTCCAGTTAGTGCACGCACTTGTCAAAAATCGCGCAGCTTAACTCGAAACTTAAGCAGCTCAGCGATTCGACGAACAAGATCAAAGAATGGTCGTTTGAGTAGGCTACATAAATTACTCAAGCTGCCAGACCACGACAAAATCTAACAGAGCAGCAAAAAAAAAAACGACCCACGTTAGTCTTTGCATTCACAATAAATAATAGAATACTTTACGAAGTAAAGAAATTGCATTGTATATTATACTAGCGGTCGCCAGCCACTTCGTTCGCGTGGAGTTAGTTATGCTCCGCTCCTATTGGTCGCAAAGCCTTCCTGGATTAATGGGCTATCCAACGCAAAAAGAATTTTTCAAATCGGACCAGTAGTTCCCGAGATTAGCGCGCACAAACAAACAAACAAACATACAAACATTAACTCTTCAGCTTTACATATTAGTATAGATTTATCATATCAGAAATAAAAATACATGCATGATTTAATTCCCTCATCTCCGTTCCACCATCGGACGGCCCGTCGTACGGCGAGTTTCCACCCTTACGTTGTTAACACCACTACGATCCGGACGAAGCGTTTCGCCTCCTCCTTTATACCACATCGAAGGACTGGAACAACTTGCCGGCAGCGGTGTTTCCGTTGGACTACAACTTGAGTGTCTTCAAGGCTAGAGTGAATAGGCTTTTAATAAACTAGTGCGCTTTACCATCAAAGATTGCGTCACTGCTTACCATGAGGCGGGATTGCGGTCAAGCGCTAGTTTATATATTTTTTTAAAAAAACAATCCTAAATCTATGGATGGAACGGTGATGTAGGAATTATGTCATACGCACACTCTTTAAAATGTATCTTATAGAACGCCGAGACGCTGGCTATCCTACGCCTATGCTCCAGGCTTTGGAAATTGTTCTTAACCAAATCTTGGTTGCCAATTAGCGTTTTTGCAAACCTCTTCACTGCGTCTAAAGTTGTCACGTGGCATTTTGCAGCACCAGCCGCCTGCTGTCTCGAAGAGAAGAATGAGAAGCTGTCCCGATGAAGTACCGCCGGACCTTTGCAATAACGCCAAGTTTCTTGGTAGCCATCTTGGAGTTGGGCTCAATGTATCGTCTTGTTCCCAATGACCTCGATTAGAATTCGGCCAATTTCACAGCGTTATTGTTGCCTCGTAAAGGTCTTCCATAGAGCTGGTAGTGGAAAGATAGAACGGCAAGAGCTGGGGCATAGTTAGTAATGTGGCGCCCCAGTCGCACTGCGGTTCATCGATGTACAGACGACAGCACATCAAGGTAGCTACTACAATGTATCAAATTTCTTTAATACATTTTCATCTTTATCGCTTAAGTATTAAGGCTCAAAGTTGATTGGGATTATTTCACAGTTTCGAGTACCTTGACCTGCTGCCATCCATACATACACCCAACTAGTTGTATGTACTTGTAGCGGTCCTAAACTATTAGCAGAAAAATATAATATTAAATAGAATCATAGAATAAAAAACCAACTTGTATAGGGAGATAGTCAAGTTTAAAAAAATAAATAAAAACTAACATATTTAATCAAATAATCTTATATATAAAATTCTCGTGTCACAATTTTCGTTCCCATACTCCTCCGAAACGGCTTGACCGATTCTCATGAAATTTTGTGAGCGTATTGAGTAGGTCTGAGAATCAGCCAACATCTATTTTTCATCCCCCTAAATGTTAGGGGTATTCCACCCCTATTTTTTTCTTTTTTTTAGACAAAATTTTTAGTTTCCTTTTTTTATGATACAATATATAAAAATACATACAATCCTAAATTTTCACCCTTCTACGATCAACCCTTATTTTTTAATAACCAAATTAGTAATTTAATAATATTTCATCTCCGGTCGAAAACTGATCAATCGTCATTTAATTAGTTTATTCCCGACGGAAATCTAAAAAACGCGATATAACCGAATTCAACGCGGGCGAAGCCGCGGGCGGAAAGCTAGTTATGTATAACAATAACCGCCACTCTAAAATACATTTAACAAGAAATACACTTTACATTTTATTCTACATCTATCTATTTATTTATATTTGCAGGCTTTGATGGAGCCTCCGAACTCTTGGCTCAGGTACTTGGCGACTGTGAGGCATAGTGCGTCGTTGTAGGGAGCTGCTACTACCTGGATGCCCAGAGGAAGGCCTTGGGAGTTCACGCCGATAGGTACCTGAGGAAGAAGCAGTTGTAGGTAAATACATAAATCTTTAAGGTTTTCATCATCATCATCAACCTTTTTACCGTCCCACTGCTGGGCACAGGTCTCCTCTCATACAGAGAAGGATTGAGCGTAATCACCTTGCTTGCTCAATGCGGTAAAGCGATTACAGACTTAAACTCCAGGTTTTCATCATAAGTCCCCATTTATTCTTTAATTAGTAATTAGGGTAGTTCATACATAATCTGCTCATGGGAAGTCATGGTGGCCTAGTGGTTAAAACACCAGCCTCTCAATTATGAGTGAGTAGGTTCAATTCCAGGTCAGGCAAGTGCCAATGTAGCTTTTCTAAGATATATGTACTTTCTAAGTATATCTTGGACACCAATGACTGAAGGTTAAGGAAAGCATCTTGAGGAAATCTGGACTTTAAGTCTGAAATCGCGAACCCGCATTGAGCAAGCGTGGTGATTACGCTCAATTCTTCTCTGTATGAGAGGAGACCTGTGCCCAGCAGTGGGACGATAAAAAGGTTGATGATGATGATGATACATGTTCTGCGAGATTTCCAGTGGGTTGGGCTGCCCCCATCTGCCTCCCCCTGGGTACGCCCATGCTTTTCTCTCTCTATTTTCTTTAAAGCTATTCCTGAATACTCATCTTACCTGTGTACCAGGGCACTTGAGCGCGTTGACAATGGCCCAGTAGGAGAAGTTGTAGGGTCTCATGAAACAAGAGTAGTGGTAGGGAGCCGGTTGTGGAGCGCTGGGCATCAGCAGTACTCCCTTGTCTCCCAACTTAGCCTAGAACACAAGCAAGGCACACGTTAATTCTATTATTTGTCCTTTTTTGACCAGCTTGTCTGCTAAAGCAAAGAAATGATCCGTATCCAAAGGTTACGTTAGGGATCACCTGCATAGCCTTTTCTCAATTAGGTATGTAGCGGTCTCTACAACAGCCACAAATAACACGTCACACGAATTCTACATCTCGCAAGCAGAATTTACCGTGCAATTAGCATACATACTACTCGCGCGAGTTAACTGTGCAGCTCGCTAGAATGCGACTGCTCTCCCGCTACCCCGCGCGGTGCCCCGCATTCGCCGCTGAGTAGCGATAGCATCTTTGTTACAATTGGCTAAATACAGTGTAAAACCCCTGTTGTTATTACTGTTTTGTGGAGTTTTTGCTTTGTTAAGTTTTTTACATTTTCGACGAGTTAGTGAAGCCTGTTGGTTGCACCAACATTATATGTATTTCAGTCCATAATTATGTATCAATTTAATAGCAAACCGTCACGAGTAAAATGACCTAGTATTATGACGCTTTATCATCAGAACGACCTTATTCAACTTAAAAAAAATTGTAAGTATTATAATTTTTTTAACATATTTCTCATTTTTTACAAACGGTACCGTCCGAATGAAGTCATAGAGTGAGATGCACAGTTAAGGTCGTACCCTCACCAAATGACCTCGAGCATTTGCTCCCTCTTCACCGCGCCCCACCTCTACAATACTTCGCAAAATATTACTAGCGCCGTCTGGCGAACGAAGTACTTACAAATACAAGTTAAATTCATAGACCACAGAAGTAACAGACATAGCACTTTTATTTTTGTTTATTGGTGCGCCCAAATACTTTTGGTTATTATAGACTGAAACAAATGTTGACGATACTTCATAATAAAAATTTTGCGTATTTTATTTTTTAACCGACTTCCCAAAAGTTTGGTTCTCAATTCGATTTATGTGTGCTCGCTGATAACTTTATCGTTAATGAACCGATTTTGACCATTCTTTTTTTATATGAAAGAGTATGCTGCCTATGTAATCTCATTGTTACCACGTCAGTGTCGATAATGGAAATTCTAAGAAATTTAGGCCAATTATCGAAAATTGTAGGCATGCTTCGGGTGAAAACTTGATACTCGTATTTATATCGGATGATACTATAAAACCGTGAAGATTTGGGCCTGGCCTGATGATGGAGATGACAGAGAATCAAGGGAATCCACATCGGAAGCAACTGTAATGTGTTTGGGCTTAATTAATTTGTATTGATTAGAGCTTTACAACTAAATATGTTATGACTGTAACTTCAGGGTTGGAAGTTAGTTTTGTAGATTGAAAGTTAGCTAAGTCAGATGGTCAAAGGGATAGAAAAATAATATAATAAAGGTTAATTTGTCATTATTTATTATTTTAAGGGAAAACGTAATCAGGGTCAAATAAATTTCTGCAGACAGGAAACCTACATAAAAAAAAGATTTGATGTTTTTTTTTTTGGGCTCAGGCAAGACTGATATTATATTATTATTCTCGTTTAATAAAACAAATACGTAAATTGTAAAAAACAAAACTATCGTATAAAAAAACAAATACATATACTATAATATTATTTACACAAAGCTTCCTTTTGCAGAAAAATAATAAACATCTGACTAATACAATATCCGGTCAGACTGGACGGTGACGGCAGCATATTTGGAAAAGGCCTGCAAGCAAACGACGTATTTCGTTTGCTTTAATTCCTATAAGACCACAATGAAAGTATGAGCATTTCTAGAAATAACGCAATGAAATAACACAACTTAAATTCAGTCTCTTGATTTTAATTGATTTTTGCATAAGCATGACGAGTAGGCGGAGTAGGTAGTGTTTGTACTATGTTAAAGTACAGTGTTGTAAATTGTTGAGGAATTCCCTCGACTGTCTATGGGCTTCATCATCAGATCTATTGCAGACCTTCATTTAAACCTATATGTGTGTAAAGTTTTCATCAATATAAATTAATTAAGTCCAAACACAAGGTAACTATTGTAAACCTTTGAGGAGTTCCCTTAACTGGCCTTTGTCTTCATCATCAGAGCTTTAATGACAATCACAACTCATTTAGGTGTAAAGTTCTTATCAATATAAATTTATTAAGCACAAACACGAGGCAGCTGATGTGAATCGTTAAGGAGATCCCTCGGCTGTCTCCCGGCTCCATCATCAAGTCCGAACTTTACTAAATTGTAGTGCGTAATTGTAGTGAAAAAACATAGAAACGCCCTAGGCGCCCCTATGATTTTTTAAATTTCTCCTAGGTTTCCTTAGTCTTCCATCATCAGACCCTAATTTCCTTAACATGAGACTACCTTGAAGATATAATCTTTCTAATAAAAAAAAATGTGGCATGTGGTACTCGGGAACTGCCGCGGTAAAGCTATTGCATAGCATTTTTTATCAACTTATGCAATAGGGTATTTGACTAAAAAAACCTAATTAGTCCGTCAGTCAGATTTCCAAAAAATACTCATCATCATCATTTTAGCCGAAAGACGTCCACTGCTGGATATAGGCCTCCCCCAAGGTTCTCCACGACGACCGGTCCTGCGCTTCCCGCATCCAGCGGTTTCCCGCGACCTTCACCAGATCGTCGGTCCACCTTGTCGGGGGCCTACCCAAAAAATACTAGACACATATTTTTTTCTTTTTTCATATAAACAAAAAATGAATACGACACAGTGCTTTAAAAACTCGTGTCACGTCACTGCACGCTACACTTTTTAGCGGCCAGTGACGTCACCAGACATCACTCCTGGGGGCCTAGTCTGCTATTTTATATAATTTTGTCATTCCAGCACGTTTCCATTTTCATTTTGCTATTAGCCCCTAATCTGCTCTATCATGAACATCGGTCATTGATTTCATAACGGAATGGTCATTGTTGTATTGCCATTATTATAAAACTCGTTAGTAGAAATGAGTTTCTAAAAACTACTACCTAATTTGAACATTTCTTTAAGGAAGATTTTGTTAATATGTATTTTTAAATATTAATTACAAGTTTTATAAGCAGTCTAGAGTAGAAAATAGTTATTAAATAGCAAAAAACATTATTGTGAAACTATAAAACTAAAAATTTTGTTACTAGCCCCGCACGATGATATTGCGATGGAACCTTGTCACAATAACAGCGTTGTGACGTCATCTGTCACACAAAAGGACAGCTAGCAAAAGAATGTTAAATGAAAATTAATATTAGGGTTAAGGGTTTATTTGTATTTTATAATTTTATTACACTCTTTATAAAGAGTGTATGTATAAATTAATATTAGGGTTAAGGGTTTATTTGTATTTTATAATTTTATTACACTCTTTATAAAGAGTGTATGTATAATAAAATTAATATTAATTTTGCATTTAACATTCTTTCTTAGGTATACTTACTCACCCATATTCTGACAAATAAACTTTCATTATTAAAAATTTCAAGGAAATAATTTTTGTAGACGTAAGAAAAATATACTTACCTATTCGTATATCTTTCTTACATGTATACTATGGTTTTCTAACTACATTTCTGTTAATTTGCGAGCGGGAATTGAACCAGAGTCCACTGTGTAGTAGTCATGTTTTAATTACTACCTACATCTATCAGCTTATAAATAAAACCAGGATAATATGTAAAAAAATGTATATAGTCTTCCGAATTATAACTGCTTTCTGTGTCTGTCGTTTCCGATTCACTGTCGTCGCCGTATTTATGACAAATAACTCGTCAATTATTCGATCTTTATTCCAATAGGTATTCCTCTTCAAGCCGTTTAACATGATTGACTTCCTTTCGCCAGTCATCTGGAGTTATTGACGCCAACGACTCCAACGTCAGAGCTTCAATGCGACTTTCCAACTGCTCCACATTCTTTTCTGACACCCTCATCTTTACCAGATTCTACCAGAATCTAACGACTTCATGGCCATTGCCAGCTAATAAATTGTCAATTTTATAATTTTCGGCGGTCTGTGCCGTTTAATTAATAAATACAGTTCAGGTTTTGTACCGTCGTTGGGAAAGTCTCAACAATCAACTGTTTTTTATTGTTCATACTTGGTGGCCTATTCTCATCCCTACTGTGATAAGGGGCGTTGTCCATCACAATTTTGGAGTTGCGTGGTATGTTGGGTACTATTTTGTCTGTAAGCCACTTGGTGAAATATTCAGCATTCATTTGATCATAGTAATCCCCCGTTTTGGTGTCTGCTTTAAACATTAAAAGGGCATTGTCAACAAAACCGCTTTAACTTCCCGCGTGAACTATTATCCATCGGCGGCCGGGGCTGTCGTTCCGTCTCACTCCATCGGTTGCTGTTTGCCAACATTTTCTACCGTTTAGTGTGCATGTATCCACGTTTCGTCGAGATAAATAACGGGTCTTTTGTTATTACCAAGCGAGTCATTTTCTTTCATACGTCGTAAATATTTAGCCCTCCACGCTTGAATTTGGGGTCTTTGAATTAGAGCCAGTCTTTTTTGTAGCATCGTTTAAATTGGTAGCCTAAATCACATTTAATTATTTTTCTTAATGTAGTTTCACTACCAGTATAATTAAGGTCTACTTTTGAAGCCGCCAAGATTTTGCGCATTGTGGGTATTTCTCTCCTCACCGTACACATTGAATCTATAATATTTCTTAAAGCTGTTAAGGAAAACCCGTCGAAATATTTCTTCTTTTATCTTTTTCCTTTAGTAGGAGTTCTCTTTTTGCTGCCACTGGCTGTTGCTGACTCATGCTCTCGTCTCAATTTCGTCACAGTATTTTTTGCAACGCCCGTGGCACATGCCACACACTCCGTGACTTTGATAGAATTTTGCAAAATATTTTTAATAACTGTAAGCAGTTGCTTCTGTATTAAAATGTCCGAAGCACTTTATATAGCACGGTTTATACTTTCAAGAACTAACTTACAATCCTCTTTCTCTTTAACAAAATAATTGTCCACTTTAATTATAATTTCACGAGCACGACTATTAATTAATTTCTTACTTATTTTAACTAGTAACAGTTAACAAAACTAAACAACAAAACTCAAGAACAACAATAAAACAGGATAACAAAAACAAAAAGCTAACAAAAATATTCGATGCGCGTAAGTGGGTAAGCGCGGACTGAACTTGCGAACGGTACCGACGGTGCGAGTTCGACTACGTCACCAAGATGGCCGCCAATCGCAATATCATCGTGCGGGGCTTATATCTGTTAAAGTCAAATGTGACATTAATACAAACTGACTGACGTTTATTTGTTTTTTTTTAACAGCTGGTGTTTTGATATGTATTTATTTTTGTTTATATTATTAAAATTATAATTACTACATAAAGAAAAACAAGAATAAAACAATCAGCAAATTTAGGCCGAGATATGGCTCCTGGCCACTACAGCCGCGTCAATAAAAGGCGAAGTGTGATTTGTAAACTCCAAGCTGCATCATCACAGAGTACTATATTTTTGTTATTTTTGTGCATCATCCTTCAAGGCTGGATGCTATTGAAGTCAGAAACGCTGAGTCGTCTTTTGCATGCTCAGACCATCAACGACTTGACTAAGGTCATTAATCGACAGAGCTCCATCACAGCAAAAATAGTTCAAGTTCACCGAGACATCTGTGTAAAAAAAGGTAATTAAGTACTGTTTATTATTCGTAATTCATCTTTATGAAAGTTTAGTAGAATAAACTTAATTATTCAAAATGAAAACTTCCACTCATTGGGTGTTTTATTTATTTATTTATACAACACCCACAATAAGAATTAAGTAGCTTTGAAAACAATATCATAACAATTAAATATAAAGCCCCCCGCTAAGCTTGTGTTAGATGTAGGTTTAAATCAGTAGTACATTGGCCAGAATTTAAAATCTTTATGGCAACTACATACTAAGCGCTAGGTTACAAATTTCACATTATATAGGTATAAGTTGGAATTTTTTATTAAAGTTAGTTTTGTTTTACAGAAACCCTGCAGAATTATAATGTCATCAGATTCTGAGTCAGATTTCTGGAGAATGCAAGAGGTAAATTTGACAATTTATTAAAAGCTAGTTTAATTAAATATATTTTAGAAGAGATCTAAAATATTGAACAACCTATAACCTACTAAGTATGTCCATACCTATAATAATATAATAATAGTCCATAGAAGATATGTCTAGCAGTATGGGTTACAAAGGGATATAAAAGTAAATGAAACAGTGTTTATTAAAAAGAATAATAATTTATTTTAAATTTCTGTTTTGTGCAATACTGCGGTGGATCTGTAACAAAGAGTTAAATCATTTTAATAATAATTAGAGTATTTTCATACTTTCCTAGAATATTGAGGAGGGTTTACACTACATACCTGCTAATTTATTTTATGCATTCTTCCACAGTATGTCAACAAAAGTGCAGTGCTGCAGTGATCCCGACCAACCTTCAAGAAGATCCCGATTCACCCGGCTATGGTCTTGATAATTAGGGGCTTTTTATTGCTTTCCTCCTAAATTAAAAGACTGATTATTGGTGTGTTTTATTATTTACATGACAAAATGTCTTTTTTTTGTATAATAAAACTTTTTGACTTAATGTAAAGTTGATATTTAGTTTATGAGAAAATAGATATATGTATAGTTATAAATAAATGTTGAATTTTAATAGGTATAGTGGTTTCATTTATGTTGCAGAAAATAGATATATGTATAGTTATAAATAAATGTTGAATTTTAATAGGTATAGTGGTCTCATTTATGTTGTGACAGGATTGCAGATGAATTGAATAAGCTTATGGGTGTATGTTTGATCTTCTGTGAAAGAAAGTATGCGAGAGAGTCCACTGTTGCATGTTAGTTCTAGTAGTAGTTTTTAAGTTAATTAATGTAATTAACGTTGTACCATTTTAGTTAACTATAAATAAATAAAGTAATTAATAAAAGTCCAACTATTATGTACCTTTACCAACATAGTTAAAAGAAATTACATACCTGCCGCAGTGTTCCTGCATAATCTTCATCAGGTGGCAATAATGCTTTTGGCATGTTTGCAATATTTGTGGTATATTTTTTAGTTTCAAAGTCTTTGTTCCTTCATTGATTGCAGTAGAAACAGTAATGTGTGAAACTTTATGGAGGGCACCTTGAGCAATAAAAATTCTCATAGAACCTCGATGCATAAAATGCAAGTGCTATTAGAATCTGCAATAAAAATATAACATTAATCAATCTATGTCGTGTTTGTAGCTATAGATTACTATAGAATAATACATCAATTGTCAAATTACGTTTCCTCACCTTAATTTCTGTCCATACGCTATCGATTCGATGCAGTCTGGCCATATGGAGAATGAGTTCTTCAATTAACCCTCCTAATGAGACTTATTCAAGGAGAAACGTTTTCACAAATTCCGCCTCGGGAATATCAATAAAGGGATTCGTATTCAAACTCGTCAAGCGATATGAGTTCCACGTCTCCTGCTTATCTTCTTTCTCTAGCATCCACTGCGTTGGCTAGCTCAAGAATATTTGCTAGTTGTGAGAACATTCTCAAATATTCCACAAACACAATAGATATCACACTTTTTGTACAAAACCACCGCCACCATCGGGCTGCCTCGCTTCGAAAAGCAATGTTTGTACAAAGACGTCATCTTAACAGTTCAATGATCAAAAGAACTGTCAAAATTTTAGCAGATTACCGCGTATGTCAGTCATTGATTTGTGATTTTTTACAAGATTACCGTGTTAAGCCATTTCGTTCAGTGATTGACCACTTGGCACGCCATTTTGTTAGCAGATTAAGGATTTTGTGAAAATCGGTCATTATGATATTAAAAGTCGAGCATTTTGACACTATTGCAATAGCAGACTAGGGCCCCTGATCTTTGATGCCTATTATATTTGTCAATTTTTATTGATTTGATAAAACAAAATATACGAAATGTAAAACGTATATATTAAACCTATCCAATATTTTTCTATAATCTGATTGACAGACTAATTAGTTTTTTTTAGTCAAATACCCTATTATTTATATTATAGTAAAGTTATCCGCAAACAAACATAAAAAAACATATAACCTCCTCCCTTTTGAAATCGGTTAAAAAACGAACACCAAAATGAACATCAATAACAGAGACACTTTATGATAGTATTATACTCTATGCGACATGCGGTGCGTGAGCGAGCAAGCAGATGCTTTCTAGCTCACGCGCCGACCGCTATGCTAGCGGACCGCGCGATGACGAACGACACGGGTTCCCCCTTCGAGAGCTTGTGGCATACTGAATCTCAATAGCTCGGGCAAGAGAAATAATGGGGAATACGCTCAGATTGTTGAATAAAATTTTTGTTTTGGTCGCTTTAAAAAAATATTTCTACAATAATGTTCGTCATGAAATTGCCTATCCATTAGTGTAAGAACGAAATCTAAATAATGCTTACTTTTCGAGGAGATGCACGTTTTTGAAAATTATTTCTCTTGTCAGAAGTTTCGTTGTGAAGGAATTATTTAAACATTATGCTTAGTACAAAAAAAAATCTACAATTTTGGAGCCAAGATTATGGAGAAAATTTATGTATTTTTAATAAGTTGATATTTCTTTTGGATAAAGAGTAGATAGCTCCGAAAAACTACATAAAAACGGCCTGCGGTGTGTTTTTCCTCTGGAGCCGCCTTAACTCGCGCGATTAGTACAACTTCCCAACTTCAACCGTTGGGCAAGTGCCCGCCAGACACAACACCCGTCTGGTCGGAGGATCCACCTTTTTGCCTCCACAAGGTATGTTGGGGTTGGCTCCCAGTTTACCTTACCTTACTGTCTATCTGACCACCACAACCCAGTTAGTGAGCATACATATACCCCTAGGGCCCTAGGTGCGACTGCTTGTCAAACTTTCTGCTTTCTGACGACGCGTAATGACTGTTAGAGATCTACGAATGACAGTCGAGACTAACGGCTTAACGTGCTTTCCGAGGTACGGAGTGGCCTCGGTATGTGAAGAAGGTAACCCATCCAGAGACCAACCGCAACAGGCGTAGACCTGATCCAAAGACCTGTGTAGCTATTATTATTTATTAGCCACGGGCCCCTCACCGTTAGGGAACATTATTTATTTATTTATCCATTTATTATAAGCATCAAGGCCCATATAAACATATACTTTCAAGACTATATTAACATAAAAACTTAAAATACTATAAATACCTATTTAAAGTATTTTAAGTTTAACCCATAATAATATTATATGTACCTACATATACTTAACATTGTTAACTAAACCTAATGTACACGAAGTATAAACTTTTTGGAAGTATTTTGTCTAAATCCCTGACATTCTTCTTCAGGCTATACAGGTCCACTGCTCGACAAAGGCATCCCCCAAGGCTTTCCAAATTGGGTTTACCATAATCCCCACGCTTGGCAGGCCGGTTGGGGATCGCAGTTATTTGATATTCCACATGAGAAACGCTGTTGTCCGCTTTTCTAGTGAGAGTTCCCTTAGTCGCCTCTTACGACACCCACGGGAGGATATGGGATGGTACTATTCTAAGCCCGATAACACATGGGATCCAATCCCTAATTTATGATATAATTATCGAAGAGATCAGCAACTTACAAACAAATCTTCCTTCAGCTCTTTGGAGATCTTCTCAGCCCACTCAGCGTCGACCTTCGGCAGGTACTGCTCCTCGATCAGACGCACGATGGTGAATAGGCAGAGCTTACTCATGCACACCATCTGTGGGAGAAAGGGCTCCCTGCTCAGTTTTTATAACATAAAGAGATATGAATCAGGCAGAAGGACTAGGAAACTAACCTTACAGCATCTACTGGCAACCAGTACCTATATATCTTAAGAGAGTCAATTTATCGTAACTTAAAATGTTCAAAATCTAGGCGTTGGCTCAACTCAGCGACAAACTTGTGTCGAAGACTTGTCAAAATGTAGGGAAATTAAAGTTATTTTAAATTTCGAATCGAAAATTGCACCTCATGTCAACGTCAACGGGTGTTCAGAGTAACCACCGTCTAAACTCTAAATACGCTTTCTAGAAAAAGTCGTTGAACCCTACATGTTTGATGCAATAAACCAAATATATTCACTTCCATCTCGTTTCTACATAAAATAGACACAACTATTTCTTTACGAAATGAGATATTTATTCTTTTGATTGTTTTCAACATCGTTCTATAGAAATCATTTCGCAATCTGTCATTTACTCTCTCTCTCTCTCTCACTCCTCGAGTCTGGGGGGTTTTGACTCCCCGGCAAGGCTGCGATGTCTAAGAGTGGCGCGCATGGACCACTGTATGTGGGGGCAACGGACTTCCGTTTCTCTCTTAACCCTCCCTTTTATGCGGGCTAGGAGAGGAACATTGTCTAAACTCCGTCGACGTGCAGTACCTGCTGCAGGCTGCGCGTCGTAGACGGGAATACCTTACCTTCTTAAGAAGTTCAACAATTCCATTAGCATCTCCTTTGTTGTCAGTACAGAGGCTGGGCAGATGTTCAGGCTCCTTTGTCATCCAATACTTCCAAATAGTGTACATGTGATTAAATCCCTTGTGGTAATACGGTTCAGGGGCGTTTTCTGTTGAAGAGATCTCCTGGCTGATTCGGGTTATAACACTGGCGGAAGGAGATATGGGTTAAAAGTTTAGAAAGAAACAAAATACTTTTATTTACCGTAAAAATAATGCACAAAACGAAAAAGAAATGATCTTTTAATCTTTTTATTATAAACGATTTAGTAGTGTGCAAGCCATTATTTAAATAATTTAATATTAAGCATTTTTGCGTTGTCAAGACGGATTGCAAAACCAACCTAATTGTTATCTGTATATATTAGCGCATGTCGTAACATTGCATTTAAGGCATCCGGTTCGAAGGGCCAAACTGTGCAGACCTCACGCAGCCCGTGACATTCTGACATCATCTTGTGTGGGCTATGTGAGGCTCAGGTAGTTTATGCATGGTTAAGGTTACTGATTCTCAAATTGATATGCTACTGACAGTCATCATCAACCTTTTTATCGTCCCACTGCTGGGCACAGGTCTCCCCTCATACAGAGAAGGATTGAGGGTAATCACCACGCTTGCTCAATGCGGGTTGGCGATTTCAGACTTAAAATCCAAGTTTCCTCAAGATGTTTTCCTTCACCTTTCGGTTTCTTCATCATTCGTTATGGCAAGGGGGTGAGAGGAGCTTAGTTTAGCTCAGTTAGTTATGGATCAGCCGCACAACTATGTTAGTTCCGCTTAGCTGGGGCATTTCACGTAGCTTAGCTGGCATCGTTTGCGGTGGATGCATATGTATAAAAAACTCGGCTTCAAACATTGACAGCTCACTTCACATTACTTTTCTCGGTGAGATTTTATAGAACCGACCAATTCCTCTACGTGTAGCCAACATTTTGAACACACATTACAAGGCGAAAAGATGGCAGAAGCCTGGCTAGGCGTGAAAAGAAAGTTTTGTTTCTCAAATTACTTATGGTCTGAGTTTTTGGGTCAAAAGGAAGACATTTATGGAGAGTTAAGGTCATATTTAGTATGTACAGTTTTCTAACTGACAGAAGGTTACTGACCTTATAGAGGTCTGCTGTAGGGAACCTAAATGGCTTAAAGTACATAACCTTAATAAGTGATCGCTGGGCTCTTTCCAGATCGAGGAATTTTACTTTGGAAGCTCCACCCCATATCGGAATGCAGTATGTCATAACAGATTGCGCCAGAGCTATGTAAACCTTGTTTATAAGTTGCGCGGACATAACATGACGTAAATAAAGTTTTGAAGACCCAAATGAACTTCCTCATCCGGGAATCCAATGGCGGGAACGATTGACCACGCGACGCGACAAATCACGTAGTCAATCGTTCCCGCCATTGGTTGGTTTGGTATTCGATTTCGCTTCGTTACGAAGCGATGTTACATTGGCTAGGGCCGCTGAGAACACATAGAACGACAACAAGAGTTTATGAACGTATGACGTCATCGTGAAATTAGCCAATCCGGATCGTTTCACAATATGTGGCGCGAGATACAAAAAGTCAAACATATTTTTGTGTTTTTGGATATATTAATTGTTATTATTTTTATTAAAACTCATGTAAATGACATAAAGAACCCTCATTTTATGCATTTAAAGCAAATAATCACAAAAAAATTCATACTGTCAAATAGCCTATTTTCATTTTTTGCAAACGGTACCGTCCGAATGACGTCACAGAGCGAGGTGCACAATTAACTCGCGCTCGTCATATGTCATGTAATTCCCGCGCACATTCTCCAAAATGTGTCCTATAGGCTAATGTGTTCTATAGGCTAATTTGTTCTATAATAGGCTAATGTGTCCTACTAGGCTAATGTGTTCTATAGAACACCGAAAGTCGGACTAATATTTTCTTACCTCTTCATAGCGCCTCTCAGACATGAACTCACGCTGCTCACACTGAGATCTTCTGCAGTCTCCATGTAGTAAAACTTGATATCCTGCAATACGATGTAAATAAATAAATGTAATAATGTTCTATAGGATGCATTTTGGGGAGTGTGTGAGGGAATTGCATGATTTAATTCCCCCATCTCCGTTCCACCATCGGACGACCCGTCGTACGGCGAGTTTCCACCCTTACGTTGTTAACACTACTACGATCCGGACGAAGCGTTTCGCCTCCTCCTTTATACCGCGTACATCAAGGGCCTGGAACAACTTGCCGGCGGCGGTGTTTTCGTCGGACTACAATTTGAGTGTCTTCAAGGCTAGAGTGAATAGGCTCTTAATAAACTAGCACGCTTTACCATCAACGATCGCATCGCTTCTTACCATCAGGCGAGATTGCGGTCAAGCGCTGGTTTATAAATAATAATAAAAAAAATAAATAAACGATATATATATGTATACGTTTTACAAATAAAATAATTAAGTATTAGACACAAATCAATAACAAATATTAGATACATATTTTTTTTTTTTTTAATAGTTATAAACTAGTGCTTGACTGCAATCCCGCCTGATGGTAAGCATTGATGCAATCGTTGATGGTAAAGCGCACTAGCGCGCTTAGCGTATTAGCTTCGCCCTGTGATATTGAATCCGGGGGAATATTAAGATAAAATGGTAATTCTGGTTACCTATAAAGTACTTGTATAATAAATCTCATCAAAATTTATGCAGCCGTTTGAGCGTGAAGAAGTAACAAACACACACACAACTCGCCTTTATAAAATTAACGTAATACTGGACCGAATCACGCCTTCTAAGTTAATAATAATAATAATAGTGGTATTGTACAGACGACAGCAGGTCAAGCTACCCAGAACTGTCAACTAATGCCGGTGTTCCTCAGGGGTCTGTTCTCTCTGCAACTCTGTTCCTGCTGCATATTAACGATCTGCTGATGCCCGGTATCTATGGGTATGCAGATGACAGCACAGTTGTAGAGAGATACCTGCCGGATGCTCGGGCTATTAGGGAATCAATCCGGTCCGAAAGAGAGGCCATGGTTGAGCGGACGAGTGTTGCACTGCAGGCAGTCTCCGAATGGGGCAATGCCAATCTTGTAGCATTCAATGCCGCCAAAACACAGGCGTGTCTTTTCACCGCCAAAAGGGGCCCGTTCACCTTGGCCCCTACTTTTCGGAATGTGTCCTTGGAGTGTTCCGACCGCCTTCAGCTTTTGGGAGTTGAGATTTCCTCGAACCTTAACTTTGGGCGGTTCATTGAGTCCAAGGCCAAGGTGGGAAACTTGGTGTTATCGCAAAGGTCCGGCAGTACTTCACACCTGGGCAGCTTCTAATGTTATACAAAGCACAGGTCCGTTCGTGTGTGGAGTACTGCAGCCACATTTGGGCTAGTGCTGCCAAGTGTCACCTGGCCACTTTGGATTCAGTGGAGAGACGTGCAAAGAGGCTGATTGGTGACCCTGATCTAACTCGAGTTGGTCTCCAAAGCCTAGAGCACAGGCGTAGAGTAGCCAGCCTTTCGGTGTTCTATGAGATGCATTTTGGGGAGTGTACGAGGGAATTGCATGATTTAATTCCCCCATCTCCGTTCCACCAGTGGACGACCCGTCGTACGGCTGGTTTCCACCCTTACGTTCTTAACACCACTACGATCCGGACGAAGCGTTTCGCCTCCTCCTTTATACCGCGTACATCGAGGGACTGGAACAATTTGCCAGCGGCGGTATTTCCGTCGGACTACAATTTGAGTGTCTTCAAGGCTAGAGTGAATAGGCTCTTAATAAACTAGTGCGCTTTACCAACAACGATTGCGTCACTGCTTACCATCAGGCAGGATTGCGGTCAAGCGCTGGTTTATATTATGTAAAAAAAAAAAACTGTCAGATATTCCCAATCAACTTTGAGCTTTGTTTTTTGATGCTTCAGAGATAAAGCTAAAAATTTTAAAGAAATCTTACAGCTTGATGTGATGTCGTCTGTACCCTTCGATCAAAAATGTATTATGTATTTCTTTTTTTTTTCAAACTAGGCTGAGAATCAGCACTTTTTGAACGTCAATAAATACGTCTAATATACAATATGTTAAGTAAACCCTGTCCGACCCGTAAGGATAGTAAAGGTTAGGTCAGTGATTCCCAGAGTGGTCCAGGTGGACCCCCAGGGGTCCACGGGAGACTTGCTGGGGGTCTACGTAGGCGTGAACAAAAAATGGGGGTCCATAAGATGTTAATGGGGGTTCATGAAAATTTATCTGCTTTTGATAGTAAAGAGCAAAAATGTAAGCATAGTTTTTATAAGGGCCTACCTACATTGTTTTAAGTACCTATCTAAGCAGATAATATTTTAATAAGGCAAGCGACTGTTACTTGTCCAAACTTGCGTATTCGATATTACGTACAATTTCGTGTACAGACTTGCAAAGCGCTATCCGCCCGACAATGCTTAATGCTTGTTCAGACATGAACTTGATCACCACTATAAATACTTGATGCCAAAGGCAAACTCATTCATTTGTTTCCGGAATTTCGAAAAAAAGGCGGAATTTCGAAAAATAGGTGTGAGAAAATTTATATCTGTGTTTGCTAGTGCCGGAGAAAAGTAAGTAGCCTACCTTTTTTTTTTTGTTATAGTACTAAAGTATTTTGTTTACGTGTACTAGTCGGTTGATCACAACGGCTTGTATAGATAGGTAACTTAGTAACTTACAGATATTTTAATTGTCCTCTTTCGATTTGCAGACAAACACAGCACGTTTTATTCAATTGTTTTTCACGAGAGAAGCACTGCCTCTCTAAAAAGGCCGAATAAGCAATATTGCAGAGCAATTAATTTTGTAATTTTTCTTGCAATTATAACTACTAATTTTATAAAACCTTTTCGGAAAGAGCGAGCGGTGCGCGGGCGACGGGAAAAGGGCGGGGCTTGAACTTCGACGAAGCCGCAGACAAAAATACGCAAATACACGGAGCGCGTGAACTCATTGATTTAATAAAATGTTAGTTATCGTTTTTATGGACAATTTTGGGATTTCGACTTTTATTTTTTCCTACACAAATATGATCAGTATTCGATACTGAGTACACCAATTTTTATTTATACTAATAAAAATTAGTGGTAAATTATGTACTTTAAAATTGATACCGTTTTGTGAAAACGTCTGTATTTGTCTCAGCGGTTTATTAATTGGTCCCTTTACAAGCCGTAATTCTATTTCCGCGTGCTGGCAAAGGCTGCGGTGTGATACCTATATTCAGAAAAAAACTTGGTTACTAAAACATTTTTTTTACAGGTAAGGTAACTGACACGAAACATGGCTACAGCAAAGAAAAAATGTCGACAATATAGTGTCGATTATTTGAAATATGGTTTTGTTCCATCAGAGGCAGACAAACAATTGCCCATGTGCCTATTATGCAACAAAGTTTTGAGCAATGACTCTATGAAACCATCAAAGCTCGAAGATCATCTAAAAAGGTATCATACTGATAAAATAGGTATATATTTAAAATATTTTCAAACATTGAAAGAAAAATATGGAAAGAGACCCACCATGCATAGTATGTTCGCTTCAACATCTCAAAGTAACGATGATGGCTTGCGGGCATCTTACAATATCTCATTACTTATAGCAAAATCTGGAAAACCGCACACTATCGGAGAACAATTAATTTTACCCGCTGTTGAAGAGGTTTTAAAAACTGTTTTGCACAAATCTCCATTTGACGTACTAAAAAGAATTCCATTAAGTAACAATACTGTACAAAGACGCATTGATGAAATGAGCTCTGATATCAAAAGCTTTTTGTGCAATCATCTGCAAAAAACTCATTTTTCTATACAACTGGACGAGTCAACGTTACCCGGTAATGAAGCATTACTATTGGCATATGTCCGATTTATTATTGAGGAAGAAATTCACGAAGAATTGCTATTTGCCAGAACTTTGGAGACTGACACTAAAGGCAAATCAATATTTAATGTCCTGAGTAATTTTTTACGGAAAAATCGATTCCATTTACAAACATTATTTCAGTGGCAACAGACGGAGCTCCTGCAATGGTCGGGCGATATCGTGGGTTTATAAGTCATCTCAAAAGAATTATACCAGGACTTACAGCTATTCATTGCGTAATCCACCGACAACATCTTATGGCAAAACATTTAAGTGACAGGTTGAAACAATCTCTTCATTTTGTAATAAAAGCTGTCAACAAAATCAGAAGCAATGCATTGAATACGCGTTTATTTGCTCAATTGTGCGACGAAAATGATGAAGACTTCCAACGACTGCTCTTACATACTGAAGTACGCTGGTTGTCGAAAGGTGCATGCTTAACGAGATTTTACTCTGAAAGTGGCACCGGTAGCTGAAAAGTTGTGTGGAAATCGGTTGTCATGGTACGGGCATGTGTTACGGAGAACTGAGGAGAATGTCGTGAGGAGAGTCTTAATTATGAATGTTGATGGCTATAAGAGTAGGGGAAGACCAAAGAAACGATGGATGGAATGTGTGAAGGATGATATGGCTAAGAAGGGGGTGACTGCCGAGATGGTTTCTGATAGGGATGCATGGAAGAAAAAGACATGTTGCGCCGACCCCAAATAAATTGGGATAAGGGCAGGAGAATGATGATGATGATGATGATTAGAGTTCTTAGAAAGTAGAGATCCAGATTTAAAAGAAAACTTGATCAAATTCAAAGCAGACATTGCGTATTTGACAGATTTGTTTAAAAAATTTAATGATATTAACTTGCAGTTACAAGGGGACAGCCTGAATTTAATAAAAACAAAGGGGATAATTTCGGCTTTTCTTGGGAAATTGAAATTTATGAAGCAAAACATTAGTCGGCGCGAATTCTCTAAATTTCCAAACTTGTCGCAGGTAGAATGTATTGATGAGGATATCCATACCTACAGTCAACATTTAAGTGCCCTGCATGATGACTTCAAAACCAGGTTTGAAGATATACTGACGATGGATATACCACCATGGATCATAAATCCATTTGATGAAACGGAAGTGGCCAATGTTGTATTACAAGAGGAGCTGCTCGAGCTAAGCACTAATGAGGAGCTGAAGGTGAAATTTAGAAAAGGCTACCCAACATTTTGGCTGCAAGCAGAAATACCCGAAAAATATCCTGGACTGTGGGAAATCGCAAGGAAATTTTTAATAGCTTTTCCCTCGTCATACCTTGTCGAAAGGAGTTTTAGTGCCGCTACAAACCTCTTAACAAAAAAAAGGAGCAAATTAAACATCACAGAGCGGGGGGATTTGCGGTTATTGCTCACAAAAATAAAGCCAAACATTGATCGTTTGCTAACACTCCATCAGATACATCCTTCCCATTAATTAAAATTATGACCTGAACCTATATTACCATAATATTTTTTTTCTTGTAATTCTATTCTTTTAATAAATAAAGTGATATAAAATGTACCATTTATCGTTTTTGTTTTACATATCGGAATATAGGGACAGAACTCAGAAGTGACACAATTTTTATTTTTTGGCGACTTTAAGAATGTGGTAGAAATGTAGCAGCAGGGGGTCCACCGAAACCAGTAAAATTTTGAAAGTGGTCCACGAGAAAAATAAGTTTGGGAACTACCGGGTTAGGTAAACACATCGACGCTTGAAAGGCAATCATATCTAAATGACAAAAATTCGTAAATTGAGTTATATACACCAAACGACGCAGAAAAATCTGCCGGTTCGAATGGTGTATACAATATGTAAAGAAAACCCTGTCCGATCCGTGAAGGTATTGTTAGGTATCGATAACTGATTCTAATAATGCCCACAAAGGCAGGCTAAACTTAAAAAAAGGCTAAACTTAACATGTGCGCTAAGCAACGCCTTCCGCGGGCGGCGGGGGGCAGGGCACGCGGCACCTGTGACGTGCTCGCGTCGCTATTCGCATTATAATAATACCGGTGTTGTCACTTTTTTAAAAATTACCAAATTTCCGGGAAATTGGAATTACTTCCCGGGAAAAAAGGATTCTTTCAAAATTCATTAGTATTGTTACTATGATGATTATGTAAAATTTTATATTATATTTGGTCAAGTGTTTACCTAACCTTTATTATCATTATGGGTCGGACAGGGTTTTCTTTACATATTGTATAACTCAATTTACGAATTTTTGTCGCTTAGATATGATTGCCTTTCAAGCGTCGACATGACCAAATAACATATGTTTTACGTAATCATCATAGTAACAATACTAGTGAATTTTGAAATTATCTTTTTTTCCCGCGAATTAATTCCAACTTCCCCAAAATTTGGTAATTTTTAAAAAGCGACAACATTATTTTTGACGGTATAATTCTGAGCGAATAGCGATGCGACCGCGTGCTGCGTGCCCTGCCCCTCTTCGCCCGCGCCTAGATGGCCTACCGCACATGTTTTAAGTTACCTCTTTTTGCGAAATAATATTTATTTTTTTATGGGGATTTTTTTTTAAGGTTAGCCTGGCTTTATAGGCATTATTAGAATCAGTTATCGATATCTAACAATACCTTCATGGATCGGACAGGGTTTCACGGGATCAGCCCGAAGACTTTAGTTATTTCTTCAGGCTGATCCCGTGACACTCTCGACACAGGGCCTGAGGGGAACCGAGTGGTTTTAGTGGGACACGCCCGTCGCCTAGCTAGCGGAGGGTAGGTGCGTAAATGCATTTCTACGGGATAAAAAAAGGGTTCTCTTTACATATTGTATACGTATATGATAAGTTACCCGAAACTGTCAAATATTCGCACTCAACCTTGCCTTAATGCTTTAGCCATAAAGTTGAAAATCTAATAAAGAAATTTGACAGGTTGTAGTGGCTTGATGTGCTGTCGTCTATACCTTAAAGTCGACTTCTCTGTCCAACTTGAGTAACGGAGCTTTGTCTCCGGCCACGATCTTAGTGAGCGGCGCCAGGTCCTCAACGTGCTTGGAAATGAAACCCAGTGATAACATAGATCCCTGGTCCTCAGCGGTACGGTAGCAAATACCTGGAAACGGTAAATGTATACTTTAGAACAGCTAATCGAGTCTGTTAATATCACCGTGAAAAGTCAGGTGATGAGAGCTTAGGGTGGAGCTGTCAATAGCGCCAATTCTTAGCATTCATCAGCATCATCTCAACGTTAATCCCAGTCGCATCCGAAGCTTTTTCAGCTTTGGAGTCTGGGGTCCGCTTTACTAGTCTAACTACTGATTTGGGCTAAACTTGGATATTTTCCGTGAAGCGACTGCCGTCTGACCTCCACGACCCGAAGACGACATCGAAGCATTGCAGTTACTCCAATTGTTGGATTTTTGAGGGCTCCAACTACCCGTAAAAACTAATGGTTTACCGGAGTGGTTTTTAGTCAGTAAGAGTCTGGCAGACCCCATCGCCCGCCCCAGAAAAAAAGCAGGTATTTGTAAATCCAAAATCGGTTGGAGCACATACCTCTCAAGTTTGTGGTTCCAGGAGTAGGGTGATGTCCAAACATGCCACAGTAGAACGCAGGCATTCTAGTAGATCCACCGAGATCCGAACCTGAAATAATAAACCGTCAATTAGAGAGAAAAGCCAAGAACTACTGCATTTTGGGAAAAATCTAAATCAAAAATTAAAAGTCATTTATTCAAATTAGGCTGAGAATCAGCATTTTTTGAACGTCAATATTACATAAGACAGTCTCCCAAAACGCCCACCCGTCGATACTTCCTAGTGCTTTTGATGGGAAGAAGAAGTGGCGGAAGAAACTCCCAAGCAGCACAGCTGTCTGTTCATTAAAAAAAAAAAAAAAACAAAAACATGACTTTATACAATCCTATATAGTATAGTAATGAATACAGGAAAACAACAACAATGAAATTATTTAGCACTAGCGGCTGCCAGCGACTTCGTTCGCGTGGTTTAGTTATGCTCCGCTCCTATTGGTCGCAGCGTGATGTTATATAGCCTAAAGCCTTCCTGGATTAATGGGAACTACAGGGAAAACCATCCAACGCAAAAAGAATTTTTCAGATCGGTCCAGTAATTCCCGAAACAAACAAACAAACAAACTCTTCAGCTTTATACAATATGTAAAGAAAACCCTGTCCGACCCAAAAGGATAATAAAGGTTAGGTAAACACATGACCAAATATAATATAAAATTTTACGTAATCATCATAGTAACAATACTAATGAATTTTGAAATAATCCTTTTTTCCCGGGAATTAATTCCAATTTCCCCGAAATTTGGTAATTTTAAAAAAAGTAACAACACCGGTAAGCGAATAGCGACGCGACCACGTCACAGGTGCCGCGTGCCCTGCCCCCCGCCGCCCGCGGAAGGGGTTGCTTATCGCACATGTATTAAGTTAGCTCTTTTTGCGAAATGATATTTATTTTTTAGGGGGATTTTTTTTTAAAGTTTAGCCTGTCTTTGTGGGCATTATTAGAATCAGTTATCGATACCTAATAATACCTTCACGGATCGGACAGGGTTTTCTTTACATATTGTATATTAGTATAGAGTATAGATATGCCAGCTAGTCACGCCAGAATACCAGCAAAGCAAAAAAAAAAACAGTAAACGGAAATGTAAATAAGTAAAAACGTATTGATGCTAAATAAAAGTCCCAGGTTTAAAGGGCGTCATAGCTTACATATGTATTTATTTATTGTAAAAAAGGATAATTAAGTATATGAACTCTTATAACGTGTCATTAAGCTAATTCTGGCAATAATTGGCAGGCGAACAGACGCACAATTGAATGATCTTATAAGGGTTCGGTGTTTCCCTTTTGACGTATAGAACCTTAAAAATGACGAGTAATCAGATGAAAATGAATAACTTACACAAACTGACGACAGTGGCACAGGTTGCTGTCAACGAAGCCTCGGCTCCCCTGGACCCGCCAGGAGTTCTGCCGGTATGGTGGGGGTTTCTTGTCATGCCGTACACTTTATTACGGGTTTCTTGCCTGTATACACGAATGCATTAAAAAAATATCCTTCTGTTTAGCAGAATAAGAGCTTTTAAGAGTCAATGAAAGTCTATAAGCTTGTCGAGTAAATTCATAATAGAATGTGCCCATATGTTCTTTTTTAATTCTCAGTGCAATATCAATGGGCCGAAATAACCACGCTATGAAGGAACTAGCCAACAAACCCAAACCTTCAATCTTATTAGACACGGAAAGAGGCTCTTTCAGGGATGAGGCCCTTGTTTTCGGCATAGGCTCTGAGACTGAGTTTATAAATAAGCCTCTCATAGATTTTATCGAGAACTTTGAGTAAGCTAATAGTACGATATCTCGAAGGTTTAGGTTTACCGGGCTTAGCAATGCCCATGACGGTCGCTTCCTTCCGCGTTTGTGGGAAGATGTTGTTGCCCATATCTCCATTAAGGATTATCAGATGGGCTGCGAAAAGTTGGACAGCCGCTTTGTTGGTGATACCGCCAGAGCCGGGAGCTTTTTTTACTTGCACTTTGTCTGAAGTGACGGGTGGCAGATGATCTTCAGGGTCTACAACGGATGGGAATGAAGCTCTGCGTTCGACCTCCGCGTCAACCTCCAGGAGGTGAGCTGAGTCTACTGGTTGAAAGCTGGGAGAGCATTACGCTTCAGGGCTGATTGCTAGACATTCAGCCTTGTCATCATCGTCAAAGGCGATGGTTTCATCCGGTCGGACTAGGGGGGATGTGGTGACTACTTCTTGATTTGAGTTTCCTTTGTATAAAGGTTGTTTTAAACATAAAGTCATAATAACTTTGTCCTTACAATGCAATTGTTTGAAGCTGAAATCGTACCAGCAATGGTATTTGTTATGAGTTTGCTTTCTGAGCTCGCTTTAGTTGTATCTTGAATTGGAATGGAGCCGTAGAGCCCGTAGAAGGTGGTGGGTTGAACTGGACAGAACAAGCAACCTAGTCTACTTGTCTACTTGAGGAGGCATGAGGAAAATTGAGTAAAGTTCAGTCATCCTCCATAGAAAAGGGAGGATCCTCCGGTCAGACGAGTGTTATGTCTGGCGGGCACTTGCCCAACGCGACGGTTGATTTTGGGAAGTTGTATGTATGCTAATTGCACGGTAAACTCTGCTTGCGAGATGTAGAATTCGTGTGACGCCAGTATGACGTGTTGTTCCATGTGGCGTTTGTAGGGGCCGCTACATACTTTAACATTGGATCGCAAGAGCTGTAAGTCATGGGAAGAAGCCTTTTCCCAATGGCATCCCACTGGGAAAAGGCTTCTCCCCATGAGGCAGAAAGTAATACAATATCCACGATGAAATGATCCTCCATGTCTACTCCTTCTCTGCTTGAGTGTTCTAGCTTTTGATCAAATAATTTTTCTCTGTCTTTTGTAAAGTTGCACATCTGAGTCTCCGCATTCCAATCAAAGTCAAAGTATTCAGTTCAAGTTAGTAACAGGCACGTCAAGGACGCCTTTAAAAGTCAGAAATACTTGATTCTAGTCGTCGGTAGTTTTCATATGGAGAAGAATTTGCAAAAACATCCACCGCCCCGCATATTTAAACCACGTCTGGACCAAGACCTAAAGACCTACCAAACAAGCAGCTCAGGCAGATTGGTAGAGGCTACCACAATGCCTCCAGCATCTTTCAGCCTCTTGACTGCCTCACTATCTTCCGTCGCCACATCATTGCGCCGCCATATGAGCCCCAACGTCAGGGGCATGCCTTTCACTGCCTGGCTCTCCTTTGTGGTGAATGGGACTCCTGTGGGAAAGATGGAAGTGCTATTATCATTTGACTTGAGTATAACTGCATTAGGAATAAAATTAGACACTTTTTTTCAAAACACAGTAAAAGACAGCCTCCGTGGCGTAGCAGTAGCGAACGCGGTCGCTGCGCAAGGAGGCGCGGGTTCGATCCCCTCGCAGTGTAAATATTTGTATGCGTGAATATCAATATGAATATTTGCACTGGTCTGGTCGTGCCTCGGAAAGCACGTTAAGCCGTTGGTCCCGGTTGCCATACGAACATCTAATGGCATTCGTTACGGGTTGTTGGAGCCCTCAAAAGTCCATCAATTGGTCTAACTGCAATGCTTCGATGTTGCCCTTCGGGTTGTGGAGGTCAGACGGCAGTCGCTTCACGGAAAATATCGAAGTTTAGCCAAAAATGAGCAGTTAGACTGGTGAAGCGGACCCTAGACTCTAAAGCTGAAAAAGCTTCGGATGCGACTGGGATTAACGCTGAGATGATGATGATGACTTTTTTTTAGCCTTCCTGGATTAATGGGCTATCCAACGAAAAAATATTTTTTTAAATTGGACCAGTAAGTTCTTGAGATTAGCGCGTTCAAACAAACAAAAAAAACTCTTCAGCTTTATATATTAGTATAGACAATCGCGTCTAAACTGTCTATGGAATATCTAATTTGACAGGATTAAACTGAAACGTTTATTTATTTAATCTTTCGCACATGAAATGTACAGAGGCGGACTTAATGCCTTAGGCATTCTCTACCAGTCAACCACAGGTGGTGAAGAGATAAGATGGCAGGTGCTTTAGTTTGAAAGAAAATTGTAAAGAAAAAAAAGCTCTTAAAAAGCTCTTAGCTGCCACGGCGTATTTTAATTTCTAAATTGATTTTTGTGTGTTTTCCATAATGGACGCTCTCGGCGTACAATATATTTCTGCATCGTTCTCACACGGTTGATTTCAACATGAATGATGTAATCAAATATTTGTAACAATAGCTTGAAAATTTAAAAGAGTATCCACGGAGTTTCTTGCCCGTTCTTCTCCATAGGTACCTACTCTTTGGAATGGGCGACTAGCTTCATCTTATTGACCAGGGGGGGTTCACTTAGAACATCAGCAACTGAAGCAAAGTGACTAATGACATCTTTGAACGTGAACAGCATACCTAAACATTGGTTGGTACCCATGGCATGCCGATAGGTGCCGCTATAATAAAATTTAACTTTTCTAACTAGATTGTCGCTAAAGCAGTGCACTGTGGTTTGTGGTCACGGCTTGCATGCAGCACGTGTTTGTTTGTTATGTATTCATTTTGCGCATGTTTCTTGGTTTTCGAGAGGATTTCTGTGTTATTGACGTCGAGTTGAGATCTCTTGGGACCTCCTCTGTCCTGATAATCAGTCTTACCCGGAAATCAGTTCAGCCTTCGCAGTGTTGTACCTGTGCGCTGTGAATTGTGATTCCATAAGAAATTGTGAAATAAACTCTTATAATTGCGAAAAGACGCTTGTCTTCTGTGTGTGTGTCTTTTAAAATAGAAAAAATGCCGCATCACTGTGCTATTGGATGTAAGAACATAAGAAAAGTTTAAAAGTAATAAATAAATATTGTGTTATTATATTCTATTAAGTGGTTTTATTTCTATTATATTCATTACATTAATGTTACTTCCGCTAAAAGCTATTTTTTTTCAATGATTTATAATCGCTGTAACTTGCTGAAACAAAATAGCTTTTATGGAAATAACATTAATAACCTCTAATTAATAGGACCATACAATATATCTGTCTCTAGCTATGGTATATACAATATGTAAAGAAAACCCTGTCCGACCCATAAGGATAATAAAGGTTAGGTAAACACTTGACCAAATATAATATAAAATTTTACATAATCATCACAGTAACATTAAGTAAGAGTTTCCCGGGTATTAATTCCAATTTCCCCGAAATTTGGTAATTTTTAAAAAACTGACAACACCATTTGTGACGGAGCGAATAGCGATGCGACCACGTGCCGCATGCCCCGCCCCCCTTCACCCGGGCATACATGCGCGGGTGAAGGAGGGCGGGGCTATCGGGTTCCCTACCGCACATGCATTAAATTACCTCGCTTTTTCGAAATAATATTTATTTTTTTTGGGGGATCTTTTTTTAAGTTTAGCCCGGCTTTGTAGGCATTATTAGAATCAGTTAACGATACCTAACAATACCTTTACGGATCGGACAGGGTTTTCTTTACATATTGTATATGTATATTGACGTTAATGTACGTTCAGAAAACCAGGGGGCGCTTTCAAACGATATGCACAAAATTCTCTCGAGACTCTCTTTTACCCTATTATTATTATACTCTTTGTTATTGACTAACCGACCTTCTGACAATTCAAAAGTGCCTGTAACTGGTTTATTTGAAATAAATGCTTTGATTTTGAACACTTAACACTATTGAAAGTTGAAAATTTTATCTTTTATCTTTTTCTTAATGCAATAGAAAGATAAATATGCATCTAAATTATAATTAGTTTAGTTTGTGAACTCGTCGCCATTGTAAGTTATTACTCTATGGTTTCGGCTACTTTTTTTTAAAGACTACGTACCAGTGGCGAAGGGTGAAATTTTGACAAAGGGAAGCCGGTCCAAAAAAATAAACACTTAAACACTTACCTACTGCAGGATATCTTGGAGGAGGTCTTCAGATAAGAATAATATTGCCGGTAGAATAATATAAGCCATAATAACAAACAAAATCCACAGTATTTAACCAAATCTGCGATTAAATTACCTTACAGAATCAGTCACAGTTTAAATAACACAAATATTAAAATATAACAAACAAAATTATCACGCACCAGTGGTATAGCAACACATGTCACATTCTAACAATAATTTATTTTCAACCAAACGAAATGAAACACGAAAATATGCCAAAATAAAAAGAATATGACTTGCGAAGGATTTCATTATAACGCTAATTCTTTTTAATTTTGTCGTGTTTCCTTTCTCCCGTGCCGTGGTTTGAGTGGTTTCTTTGTCTCTTTCTAATAGAGGAGAGGAGAGAACTGCAAGCCGGTTGCCATTAGCCTATCTTTCCATAAATTTTACGAACGGTTAGCGAGCATTAGAAAGAGATGGTCTGACACGCTCTGTCTCTTTTCGCCTCATAGTAAAACGTTGGCCGAGATAAGCTGTAATTCGTCGAGTTACCTTCAATGTAATTTAGGTACGAAAAATTGAAGCGCTGATTAATTTATGACTACAAAATGAAATGTGATACTTAGGGTATTGCTAAGAATTACTATTGCTATTGTAAATCGCGCAGGCATTTGATTAATAATACTTTGTTAATGAAATAGAATGTAAATACTTTTGTATGAATATGGAACTGATTTTTGAAAGGTAACCCGGTGGGAATCGGCTTGTATGGACTCTTCGCCACTGCTACGTACCCAACAATGGTTTCTTGTTAAAATATGCATATAAATTGTAATTAGTTTAGTGTGTGAACTCGTCGCCATTGTAAGTTATTACTCTATGGTTTCGGCTACTTTTTTTTAAAGACTACGTACTCAACAATGGTTTCTTGTTAAAATACCTATGCATATAAATTATAATTATTTTAGTTTGTGAACTCGTCGCCATTGTAAGTTATTACTCTATGGTTTCGGCTACTTTTTTTTAAAGACTACGTACCCAACAATGGTTTCTTGTTAAACTCTTCTTCGGTAAGACCGGTGGCGATGAGGACATCCACCTCTTTCGCCTCGGCCAACGCTGCATCATACCGGTCCACAGCTATCGCATTTATCACTGGATTTACCTGAAAATAATTGCAATGGTATTACAAAATCTATCTCTACATTCACTAGTGCATCGAGTTTACGAGCACTACAATTTAATAAAGGTCTGGAGTAGATCTGATGATGGAGCCGGGAGACAGTTGAAGGAACTCCTCAACAATTCACAGCAGCTAGCTACCTTGTGTTTGGGCTCGATTAATTTGTATTGATAAAAACTTTACACCTAGATGGGTTGTGACTGTCATAAGAGCTCTCATGATGAAGACAAAGGCCAGTTCCGGGAACTCCTCAACGGTTTACAGTTGCTACTTTGTGGTTGGACTTCATTAATTTATATTGATGAGACCTTTGCACCCACATTGGGGTAAAATAATGGTCTGCAGTAAATTTGATGATGAAGACCACAGGCAGTTGAGGGAATACTTAGGTACGGGTAAAAATTAAAGTAAACAAAATTAGGTACGTCGTTTCCCAACTATATTTGCGTCAGCTTCCAGTCTGACCGGATCCAACTGAATATATAGTACTTTTAACAACTAAAAAGTGTAAAATAAAAACTTTTTTACAAAAAAGCAACCGACTTCCAAAAACCACTACAAAGTGAAAAATAACTAATTTCGGAAGTCGGTGTCAAAAAACGAATATACAAAACCAAAGACACCGACTTCCGAAATTAGTTATTTTTCACTTTGTAGTGGTTTTTGGAAGTCGGTTGTTTCTTTGTAAAAAAGAAAGAAGTCTTATTGAAGTAATAAATTTTTAGTTATTTACATTTCCATTTAAATATATAGTATATATTGTTTTAAAAACCAAACCCCACCCATGTTCCTTCACTTGCCTGTGCGCCAGGGCCACGGTTTTTTTATCCAACCCGCAACCCTGACCCAGAAAGCATCGGTCTTCGTGGACCCCATCACAGATGTGCTGTGACATCTCTTTGAGGCGCGCGTGAAACACAACGCGCCGCGCCGTCGACTCGAGCCTCCATCCTTACCGGGCGGCAAACTCCCCACTGCTCGCCGCAAGCCCGCGCCAACGGTGGCCGGGAGTTCGATGTTGTTTCCCGACCAGGACGTCTCCTGCGGCGGCTAGAGGCATAAGGGCACTAGGATTCCCGCTCCTTCACGCGCTCCGCCTCCTCCTTTGCTAGCACCACTGCTTCGCAGAAGGAGCACTTTCTTTCAATTGATTGAAGATGACAGAGGCAGAATGATGTTTTAATTTTTTTTCGCCTAACAAATTTAGCAATTTGTTATAGAAGCTTAATTAAGATAAAATCAAGTTTTCGAGACTTTCTTCTTTAATATCACTGAAATGAACACAGTCTCACCTCCTTAATCCTCTCGATGACAGCTCTGACCAAATCTTCTGACTTCAATTCCTTCTGTCTGATCTTCTTGGCAAGCGCGGTAGCACTCTCAGTGAGCATACCATGCTTCTTCAAGTCAAGAGGTTTAATCTCTTCTTTGCAGCAGTTCCAGAAGAGAGAGAATATACCGTCGACAGCAAAGTCGAACATCAGCCGTATGTATATAAATATTGTTTTACATAATTTCCCCATTTTCACTTCTTGTTTCAACCTGTGTGAAATAAAATTTGTTTACTTTTTCGGAAAGTTCTGTGTTGATTGTTTTTAAAGATCTTACTTTTAAAGTTTTTAAAATCCTAACCTAAAGTTAAAGGTTCAAATCATAACCTAAGGACGATAGCTCACAGCAGTACCCTAATTGAATAATACACTGTTACTTACAATTGGAATCATTTCGAAGCAATGATATATAATATTAGTTAGTAGTTAGTTTAATATTTAGTTTAATATTTTATCAATGTTTCGAAGCATATTTCTCTACTCAACAAAGTAAATAACGTAATATTGTTGACCTGCCAAAATGATATCCATTGCTATTGATAGTGTATTACGGAATTACCCCGCAGGTCAAGCTACCCGAAACTGTAACACTGTAAAATGTTCCCAATCAACCTTGAGTTTTAATGCTTAAGAGATAAAGTTGAAAATCCAATAAAGAAATCTGACAGATGGTAGTAGCTTGACGTGCTGTCGTCTACCTACCCGCAACTGTTAAATATTCCCAATTGACCTTGAGCCTTAAATCTTTAGATATAAAGTTGAAAATCTAATAAAGAAATCTGACAGTCTGTCAATGTTTTGTTTATCGCTTTTGGTTCAATACGTATAGTGTCAATTTAGCGCGCTTGCTAACATCACAGTCTAAAAAATATGATTTTTATACTGTGCTATTACTATCAGTTGGAATCATTTTGAAGCTTATTGCTGTGCATTGCTCCCTATGTTCGAAAATGGGTCTGTTCAACAAAGTAAATAGCGCAATGAATGTTGTTGAACTGTCAAAATGAAATTAATTGCAACTGATAGTGTGTTACGCAATTACCCTACTGGTCAAGTACTTTTTTCTTTTTTGAAATCATCAAATGGCCTCTCCTGCTCTTGAGCGGGGCGGAAAGGCTTGTCAGACTTTTGCTGACTAAAACCCACCCGTGTTCCTTCATTTGCCTGCCATTTGCATTTCGGTTTTCTTATTTAACCAACCCGCAACCCTGACTCAGGCATCGGTCTTGGACATCTCTTTGAGACGCGCGTGAAACACAATGCGCCGGGCACTGCCCGGCTTGGCAGGTCTGGTCTGCCCACTGCCCCGGGCAGGCCCGGGCCTGGATTTACCGGGTGGCGAGCTATAAAGATTGCCCTTAGCGTGTAGTTGCTTCATTTTTAAGTTTCATAGTTGGGGGCATTACACAGATAAGTCCGGTTAAGCAATCGATAACCTTTGACATTAAAAAATACATACATATTATTATGAAAAGGTTTTCAAGGTAAACCCATGGCCACATCGTTAGTCTGTAAACATTATTACAACATAACATTAACTAAATACCACGCAAATATCTTAATTCTTCAGAGTGTCGGCAAATTAAAAGAGGAGGTTATTCATGTGTGAAAATAGTCATATGTTTTTTAACATTAATGAAAATAAATATTAAATATATCATGCAATGAAGTAGCGCTAGACCCCACACTAGGATACCCTGTGTCGTGGGATCTAGTTACTTTAGAGTTAAAGACACATTCAACATTGTATGTGCACTAGTAGGTAATTTTGTAATCTAGTTGTTGCTTAGTCTAAACAATGTTTAAACTTACTAAAGAAAACATGGAAAATTACTTGTAAGGTTTGTGTGGAGTGTAATTTAGTGCAGTATGTGTGGACATAATTATGTTTGTGTTCGTGGAATATGTTATAAGTAGGGTTGTAACGGAGCTTCGCCTCCGCTTCCGTTACTGCGGAAGTTCCGCAAGAAATCGTATCTTCGCTTCCGCATCCGCCTCCGCACAATTTTTTGCGGAGTTATAACGGAGGCTTATTAACGTAGGTATTTATAAAATAAATAATGCGCAAGCTGCGACGCTCGACAACCGTCCGGCCGCGTTTGAGCGCGAAATGGTCAAGAATCAACTAGTGCGAGGCGAGAATGCGGCAAACACAATTTGTTTCTTCTTAATTTTCATTACAAGAAGGTAATATTTTTTTACCAAGTATACTACTATTAATGGTAGGTATTTAAAATAAAAAAATTGTTTTAATTAACCATAAATTTAAATTTTTTCTATATGTACTTTCACCCCCGCCTCCGCCTCCGTTAACCTCCGCTTCCGCGGAGGTGAGACTCGTCGCCTCCGCATCCGCCTCCGCTAACAAGCCTCCGTTACAACCCTAGTTATAAGTAAGAAGAGATTCAGTCTGTGCATAGTCTTGAGCGGATAGCCACTTCGTAACTTTATTTCTACAAGTAGGTACCTACGCTTTCAGCAACCCGCTATGTCAAGGATTTTCGTTTCGTCTCTTTGAGCGAATTTAGTGCGAATAGCGGATGCTTTCCATCTCTTCTGTCTGCACGTCTTGGTATAACTCGCGCGAGTTAACTGTGCAGCTCGCTCTGTGACGTCATTCGGACGGTACCGTTCGTAAAAAATGGTAATCATGCTAAAACATATAAATTTAATTTTTTTATGTTAATAAAAGGTCATTTTGATGTTAAAGCGTCATAATAGTAGGTCATTTTATTCATGACGTTTTGCAATTAAGTTAATACATATGGACTGCATTCCAGCGAGGTGTACAGTGAAATCGCGCGAGTAGATTTGGATTGGGCTTGAGGTGCTTGTTGGTGGAAGCGTAAAAAGTCAGACAAAATGTAAAGCTGTCAAACAACTTATCAGTGGGATACCGATAGGTCCTTCGATAAGCGACCTCAGGACGCCCCTTTGTGCTCGTTCAAGTTTCATTATATAACTCTTTTGTTGCAGCCTATACCACTACACAGTAATTCAAAATAAATTGGCATAAACCGAAGTACACACATCTGAGGGTTTTGTAGTCGGGAATGTTCCTAAGTTTTTTTTTAAATATAAGTTTATGAACTATTTCTACCTCCGGATTACAGATGGATTATTAAAATAGTAGATAAAATCATCTGCCATCTTTAATTAGGTACTAATTGTCAGAAAATAAATTATTTTTTGTATTATTAATAATATAAAAAAAACGAAAAAAATCAAATTCAATCATCGATAAAAATTATCGGATTTCTTAAAATAATCAAAATCTTGTTGTTATAATTATAACACAATAACATGTTTTTAATACGTCTAGGTATCTATGGCATTTTGCCGGCTGTCCATGCGATAATATTAACCTTCATCACCGATCCGATGAGAATCAAAACTACTTATAAATAACGAGTTACTTAGTAAGCCGAGTTTTTTTTTTGTCTAATCTTATGTAGTATGTTATTATGTAGTATGTTATAAACAAAAAGTCTTTATGTACGGAATAGAATTTAGCGGAATATAACTTTGTATAGAGTCTGATTGTGGGTCGTTTTATTTTCTCTGTTCTATTAGTATTTATCATAGTCTGGTTGAAGTAATTTATGTGGCCTACCCAAATATCCTTTTAGTTAGTTCGTCAATCGCTCAGCTCCTTAGGTTTTGAGTTGAGCCGCACGATTTCAGACAAGTGAGTGTACTGACTGGAAAGTCCTCTAAATTTGTTTGGTTTTCTCCTCAAAAACCATCTCTCAGTAAGAAAGGCCGAACTAATGTTTTTTTTACAAAGTGCTTGACTGCAATCCCGTCTGATGGTAAGCAGTGATGCAATCCTTGATAGTAAAGCGCGCTAGTTTATTAAGCATATTCACTTAAAAAACTTAGTGAATAGAAAGGAAGACGGCAGTGAACGAGGTGGTGCAATATTAAACCCAACAACACTACCAACGATGCTGCGGCAAAAGGAGATTGGTCTGGAGACCCTCCACGAGTAACGACCAATGATGCTGCGCCAAAGGGAGATTGGTCTGGAGACCCTCCACGAGTCACGACCAACGATGCTGCGCCAAAGGGAGATTGGTCTGGAGATACTCCACGAGTCACGACCAACGATGCGGCGCCAAAGGGAGATTGGTCTGGAGACACTTTACGAGTCACGACCAGCGATGCTGCGCCAAAGGGAGATTGGTCTGGAGACACTCCACGAGTCACGACCAACGATGCGGCGCCAAAGGAAGATTGGTCTGGAGACACTCCACGAGTCACGACCAACGATGCTTCGCTAAAGGGAGATTGGTCTGGAGACCCTCCACGAGTCACGACTAACGATGCGGCGCCAAAGGGAGATTTGTCTGGAGACACTCCACGAGTCACGACCAACGATGCTGCGCCAAAGGGAGATTAGTCTGGATAGGTACCTAAGCTTGATGCCGTTTTTATATTGCCTGTTTACGTGTCTATCTACCTATGACTAAGACTATGACTAACCTAGACCATAAGCATTATGTACCTAGTGGAAGATATTTCACGTAATATAAGCCCCGCACGATGATATTGCGATTGGCGGCCATCTTGGTGACGTAGTCGAACTCGCACCGTCGGTACCGTTCGCAAATTCAGTCCGCGCTTACCCACTTACGCACATCGAATATTTTTGTTAGCTTTTTGTTTTTGTTATCCTGGTTTATTGTTGTTCTTGAGTTTTGTTGTTTAGTTTTGTTAACTGTTACTCGTTAAAATGAGTAAGAAATTAATTAATAGTCGTACTCGTGAAATTATAATTAAAGTGGACAATTATTTTGTTAAAGAGAAAGAGGATTGTAAGTTAGTTCTTGAAAGTATAAACCGTGCTTTAAGAAGTGCTTCGGACATTTTAATACCGAAGCAACTGCTTACAGTTATTAAAAATATTTTGCAAAATTCTATCAAAGTCACGGAGTGTGTGGCATGTGCCACAGGCGTTACAAAAAATACTGTGACGAAATTGAGACGAGAGCATGAGTCAGCAACAGCCAGTGGCAGCAAAATGAGAACTCCTACTAAAGGAAAAAGACAAAAGAAGAAATATTTCGACGGGTTTTCCATAACAGCTTTAAGAAATATTATACATTCAATGTGTACGGTGAGGAGAGAAATACCCACAATGCGCAAAATCTTGGCGGCTTCAAAAGTAGACCTTAATTATACTGGTAGTGAAACTACATTAAGAAAAATAATTAAATGTGATTTAGGCTACTAATTTAAACAATGCTACCAAAAAAGACGCCCTAATTCAAAGACCCCAAATTCAAGCGTGGAGGGCTAAATATTTACGACGTATGAAAGAAAATGACTCGCTTGGTAATAACAAAAGACCCGTTATTTATCTCGACGAAACGTGGATACATGCACACTACACGGTAGAAAAATGGTGGCAAACAACAACCGATGGAGTGAGACGGAACGACAGTCCCGGCCGCCGATGGATAATAGTTCACGCGGGAAGTTAAAGCGGTTTTGTTGACAATGCCCTTTTAATGTTTAAAGCAGACACCAAAACGGGGGATTACTGTGATCAAATGAATGCTGAGAATTTCACCAAGTGGCTTACAGAAAAAATAGTACCCAACATACCACGCAACTCTAAAATTGTGATGGACAACGCCCCTTATCACAGTAGGGATGAGAATAGGCCACCAAGTATGAACAATAAAAAACAGTTGATTGTTGAGACTTTCCCAACGACACTACAAAACCTGAACTATATTTATTAATTAAACGGCACAGACCGCCGAAAAATTATAAAATTGAGAATTTATTAGCTGGCAATGGCCATGAAGTCGTTAGATTACCACCTTACAACTGCGACCTCAACCCCATTGAGTACATCTGGAACCTGGTAAAGATAAGGGTGTCAGAAAATAATGTGGAGCAGTTGGAAAGTCGCATTGAAGCTCTGACGTTGGAGTCGTTGGCGTCAATAACTCCAGATGACTGGCGAAAGGAAGTCAATCATGTTAAACGGCTTGAAGAGGAATAAATACTGGAATAAAGATCGAATAACTGACGAGTTATTTGTCATAAATACGGCGACGATAGTGAATCGGAAACGACAGACACAGAAAGCAGTTATGATTCGGAAGACTATATACATTTTTTTACATATTATCCTGGTTTTATTTATAAGCTGATAGATGTAGGTAGTAATTAAAACATGACTACTACACAGTGGACTCTGGTTCAATTCCCGCTCGCAAATTAATAGAAATGTAGTTAGAAAAAAATAGTATACATGTAAGAAAGATATACGAATAAGTATATTTTTCTTACGTCTACAAAAATTATTTCCTTGAAATTCTTAATAATGAAAGTTTATTTGTCAGAATATGGGTGAGTAGGTATACCTACGAAAGAATGTTAAATGCAAAATTAATATTAATTTTATTATACATACACTCTTTATAAAGAGTGTAATAAAATTATAAAATACAAATAAACCCTTAACCCTAATATTAATTTATACATACACTCTTTTTATAGAGTGTAATAAAATTATAAAATACAAATAAACCCTTAACCCTAATATTAATTTTGCATTTAACATTCTTTTGCTAGCTGTCCTTTTGTGTGACAGATGACGTCACAACGCTGTTATTGTGACAAGGTTCCATCGCAATATCATCGTGCGGGGCTCTAGCCCCGCACGATGATATTGCGATCGGCGGCCATCTTGGTGACGTAGTCGACCTCGCACCGTCAGTACCGTTCGCAAGTTCAGTCCGCGCTTACCCACTTACGCACATCGAATATTTTTGTTAGTTTTTTGTTTTTGTTATCCTGTTTTATTGTTGTTCTTGAGTTTTGTTAGCTGTTACTCGTTAAAATGAGTAAGAAATTAATTCACAATCGTGCTCGTGAAATTATAATTAAAGTGGACAATTATTTTGTTAAAGAAAAAGAGGACTGTAAGTTAGTTCTTGAAAGTATAAACCGTGCTTTAAAAAGTACTTCGGACACTACTGAGGACATTTTAATACCGAAGCAACAGCTAAACCAAAGTCACGGAGCGTGTGGCATGTGCCACAGGCGTTGCAAAAAATACTGTGACTAAATTGCGACGAGAGCATGAGTCGGCAACAGCCAGTGGCAGCAAAATGAGAACTCCTACTAAAGGAAAAAGACAAAAGAAGGAATATTTCGACGGGTTTTCCTTAACAGCTTTAAGAAATATTATACATTCAATGTATACGGTGAGGAGAGAAATACCCACAATGCGCAAAATCTTGGCGGCTTCAAAATTAGACCTTAATTATACCAATAGTGAAACTACATTAAGAAAAATAATTAAATGTGATTTGGGCTACCAATTTAAACGATGCTACCAAAAAAGACTGGCTCTAATTGAAAGACCCCAAATTCAAGCGTGGAGGGCTAGATATTTATGACGTATGAAAGAAAATGACTCGCTTGCTAATAACAAAAGACCCGTTATTTATCTCGACGAAACGTGGATACACGCACACTACACGGTAAAAAAATGTTGGCAAACAGCAACCGATGTCGGAGTGAGACGGAACGACAGCCCCGGCCGCCGATGGATAATAGTTCACGCGGGAAGTGAAAGCGGTTTTGTTGACAATGCCCTTTTAATGTTTAAAGCAGACACCAAAACGGGCGATTACCATGATCAAATGAATGTTGAGAATTTCACCAAGTGGCTTACAGAAAAATTAGTACCCAACATACCACGCAACTCCATAATTGTGATGGACAACGCCCCTTATCACAGTAGGGAAGAGAATAGGCCACCAAGTATGAACAATAAAAAACAGTTGATGGTTGAGTGGCTACAAGCTCACAACATCGACTTTCCCAACGACAGTACAAAACCTGAACTGTAATTATTAATTAAACGGCACAGACCGCCGAAAAATTATAAAATTGTCAATTTATTAGCTGCCAATGGCCATGAGGTCGTTAGATTACCACCCTACAACTGCGACCTCAACCCCATTGAGTACATCTGGAACCTGGTAAAGATGAGGGTGTCAGAAAAAAATGTGGAGCAGTTGGAAAGTCGCATTGAAGCTCTGACATTGGAGGCGTTGGCGTCAATAACTCCAGATGACTGGCGAAAGGAAGTCAATCATGTTAAACGGCTTGAAGAGGAATATTGGAAAAAAGATCGAATAACTGACGAGTTATTTATCATAAATACGGCAGACGACAGTGAATCGGAAACGACAGACACAGAAAGCCGTTCTGATTCGGAAGACTGTATGAGTGGAATTGAATAAATAGGGTAAGATTATATTGAATTATATATAAAAAAAATTTTACATACTATCCTGGTGTTATTTGGTACTCTGGTTTAATTCCCGCTCACAAATTAACAGAAATGTAGTTAGCAAAAGTTAATAAACATGTAAGAAAGATATACGAATAAGTATATTTTTCTTACGTCTACAAGAATTATTTCCTTGAATTTTTTAATAATGAAAGTTTATTTGTCAGAATATGGATGAGTAGGTATGTGTATGTATAATAAAATTATAAAATACAAATAAATCCTTAACCCGAAAGAATGTTAAATGCAAAATTAATAAACTATAATTTTGCATTTAACATTCTTTTGCTAGCTGTCCTTTCGTGTGACAGATGACGTCACAAAGCTGTTATTGTGACAAGGTTCCGTCGCAATATCATCGTGCGGGGCTTATAATGGTCGAGACAACCGTTGGGCGTTGACATAATTAAATTACTTAGTAGTATCCGAAACTCGCGCCTCTATGGACGCGCGCTTAGTGATTATAAAAAAAAAATTGTGTTTAATTTTGGAGCGAATTTGATCTGTCAATCTACTTTCGCCGTTCGCGCGGGAAACTGTTTGAACCGTTTTGGACACATGCGTCTGTATGTATTTTTTTATATCGATAGGTAGATACGTTATATATTTTATAAATCTATTTCAATTATACTAACATTACGGAAAGTTCTGTCAGTCGCGTTGTTTATTGTAGCATCATAAAGTATTATAGTGTAAGTCACAAAATTAAACCTGATGCCCCAATGATCAACAAATAAACAATTTTGTGACTTGTTATTTTACTCGCTATCCGGCTTGTACTAGCCCCGCACGATGATATTGCGATGGAACCTTGTCACAATAACAGCGTTGTGACGTCATCTGTCACACAAAAGGACAGCTAGCAAAAGAATGTTAAATGCAAAATTAATATTAGGGTTAAGGGTTTATTTGTATTTTATAATTTTATTACACTCTATAAAAAGAGTGTATGTATAAATTAATATTAGGGTTAAGGGTTTATTTGTATTTTATAATTTTATTACACTCTTTATAAAGAGTGTATGTATAATAAAATTAATATTAATTTTGCATTTAACAGTCTTTCGTAGGTATACCTACTCACCCATATTCTGACAAATAAACTTTCATTATTAAGAATTTCAAGGAAATAATTTTTGTAGACGTAAGAAAAATATACTTATTCGTATATCTTTCTTACATGTATACTATTTTTTTCTAACTACATTTCTGTTAATTTGCGAGCGGGAATTGAACCAGAGTCCACTGTGTAGTAGTCATGTTTTAATTACTACCTACATCTATCAGCTTATAAATAAAACCAGGATAATATGTAAAAAAATGTATATAGTCTTCCGAATCATAACTGCTTTCTGTGTCTGTCGTTTCCGATTCACTATCGTCGCCGTATTTATGACAAATAACTCGTCAGTTATTCGATCTTTATTCCAGTATTTATTCCTCTTCAAGCCGTTTAACATGATTGACTTCCTTTCGCCAGTCATCTGGAGTTATTGACGCCAACGACTCCAACGTCAGAGCTTCAATGCGACTTTCCAACTGCTCCACATTATTTTCTGACACCCTTATCTTTACCAGGTTCCAGATGTACTCAATGGGGTTGAGGTCGCAGTTGTAAGGTGGTAATCTAACGACTTCATGGCCATTGCCAGCTAATAAATTCTCAATTTTATAATTTTTCGGCGGTCTGTGCCGTTTAATTAATAAATATAGTTCAGGTTTTGTAGTGTCGTTGGGAAAGTCTCAACAATCAACTGTTTTTTATTGTTCATACTTGGTGGCCTATTCTCTTCCCTACTGTGATAAGGGGCGTTGTCCATCACAATTATGGAGTTGCGTGGTATGTTGGGTACTAATTTTTCTGTAAGCCACTTGGTGAAATTCTCAACATTCATTTGATCATGGTAATCGCCCGTTTTGGTGTCTGCTTTAAACATTAAAAGGGCATTGTCAACAAAACCGCTTTCACTTCCCGCGTGAACTATTATCCATCGGCGGCCGGGGCTGTCGTTCCGTCTCACTCCGACATCGGTTGCTGTTTGCCAACATTTTTTTACCGTGTAGTGTGCGTGTATCCACGTTTCGTCGAGATAAATAACGGGTCTTTTGTTATTACCAAGCGAGTCATTTTCTTTCATAGGTCGTAAATATTTAGCCCTCCACGCTTGAATTTGGGGTCTTTGAATTAGGGCCAGTCTTTTTGGTAGCATCGTTTAAATTGGTAGCCTAAATCACATTTAATTATTTTTCTTAATGTAGTTTCACTATTGGTATAATTAAGGTCTAATTTTGAAGCCGCCAAGATTTTGCGCATTGTGGGTATTTCTCTCCTCACCCGTATACATTGAATGTATAATATTTCTTAAAGCTGTTACGGAAAACCCGTCGAAATATTCCTTCTTTTGTCTTTTTCCTTTAGTAGGAGTTCTCATTTTGCTGCCACTGGCTGTTGCCGACTCATGCTCTCGTCGCAATTTAGTCACAGTATTTTTTTCAACGCCTGTGGCACATGCCACACGCTCCGTGACTTTGGTTTAGCTGTTGCTTCGGTATTAAAATGTCCTCAGTAGTGTCCGAAGTACTTTTTAAAGCACTGTTTATACTTTCAAGAACTAACTTACAGTCCTCTTTTTCTTTAACAAAATAATTGTCCACTTTAATTATAATTTCACGAGCACGATTGTGAATTAATTTCTTACTCATTTTAACGAGTAACAGCTAACAAAACTAAACAACAAAACCCAAGAACAACAATAAAACAGGATAACAAAAACAAAAAACTAACAAAAATATTCGATGTGCGTAAGTGGGTAAGCGCGGACTGAACTTGCGAACGGTACTGACGGTGCGAGGTCGACTACGTCACCAAGATGGCCGCCGATCGCAATATCATCGTGCGGGGCTAGTACATTATAATTTTTAGGTACCTATATAGCTCATGTCGCCCTTAGTCCGGCGCGTTATGATTTTAGTTAGATTCCGACCTTTGATCGGGTAATTAAAATGTTCAAAACAAAAAGTTAATTAATATAGAATTTGGTATGATTTTAGTGTTTTATGATGCTTGTGTACAAATATAGCAGATTTATAACCGAAACTTATTTTTATCACTGGTTCGATCTAATTAAGTAGGTAGGTATATGTTAAAATGGTAAAGAAGCAAAACCAGTTAGAGTAAAGAGTTTCTTAATTTTAACTTTTTTCCCCGTTTCTGACATATCCAAACATTTTCGCCCGTTTGTTTGCAGTTTGCAAAACTTAGCTTAAGTATTTGTACCTACTCATTGATATAATATTAAACTAAGGTAGATAAGTCACTAGCGCACTGAAAATGGAGCGTACAAAATATTGTATATAGTAGTACAAAATATTATAGATAGTAATTCCAATATCTCGCTTTAGTCACTCTCGATACTCTCGTTCTGTACGTGCGTGTGTCCTTTGTGACTAATAAAATCAAATAAAATCAAAGCATTTATTTCAAATAAACCAGTTACAGGCACTTTTGAATTGTCAGAAGGTCGGTCAGTCAATAAGATGAAGCTAGTCGCCCATTCCAAAGAGTAGGTGCCTATGGAGAAGAACGGGCAAGAAACTCCATGGACACTCTTTTAAATTGTCAAGCTATACAAATATTTGATTACATCATTTGTTTTGAAAGCAACCGTGTGAGAACGACGCAGAAATATATTGTACGCTAAGAGCGTCCATTATGGAAAATACACAAAAAAAAAGAATAACAATTCAGAAATTAAAATATGCCGTGGCAGCTAAGAGATGACCAGTCCCCTCTACGGCGTCCGTTCACGAACATGACGTATGGATCAGCATCATTAATAATCAAAAATAAATAAATTAATAATTAATTCATCATTCATATTGAAGGGAACCTAATGACCCAACACACACGCCACCACCACGGAGACATATTTGAGTGAGCATGACATACTCTCAACAGCCAGAGCACAATCAAGTCAATAAAAAAGACTAACCCAACAAATAGATTCTTTACAGCAAGTACATTGTGCTCACACGTGTGCCATGCAATTATACAATACTAAGAAATTGAATCTACACAATGCAAAGATAGTTTTGTTCAAGGTTCAGCAGCTCCAACAGTATTCCCGAATACTAAGTTTAGCTCCTGTGTAGCTGTACCAGTGCCGAACACCCCTGTCAGCGATGCAATTCCGTAACGTACAATATGCTTGGCTACATAGGTAGTGTGTAATACTGGCTTTGAGTAAAAAAAAAATAACATAAACAATTACAAATTAAAACTACAAGAGGAGAAAATCAAAGAACAACCAGTATAGAAATGGGACGCAGCTCAAGTCCAAGCCTTTTTGTCCTGAATATAATCCTTAACACTATAAAATGCTTTCTGCCACAACTTACGTTAAGGTCGTACCCTCACCAAATGACCTCGAGCATTTGCTCCCTCTTCACCGCGCCCCACCTCTACAATACTTCGCAAAATATTACTAGCGCCGTCTGGCGGACGAAGTATTTACAAATACAAGTTAAATTCATAGACCACAGAAGTAACAGACATGGCACTTTTATTTTTGTTTATTGGTGCGCCCAAATACTTTTGGTTATTATGTACTCAAACAAATGTTGACGATACTTCATAATAAAAATTCTGCGGTGTTTATTTTTAACCGACTTCAGAAAAAGGTGGTTCTCAGTTCGATTTATTGTCGCTGATAACTTTATGGTTAATGAACCTATTTAGACCATTCTTTTTTTATATGAAGGGATATGCCGCCTATGTAATCCCATTGTTACCACGTCAGTGTCGATAATGGAAATTCTGAGAAATTTAGGCCAATTATCGAAAATTGTAGGCACGCTTCGGGTGACAACTTGATACTCGTGTTTATATCGGATGATACTATAAAACCGTGAAGATTTGGGCCTGACCTGATGATGGAGATGACAGAATATCAAGGGAATCTACATCGGAAGCAACTGTCACGTGTTTGGGCTTATTTAATGTGTATTGATTAGACCTTTATAACTAAATATGTTATGACTGTAACTTCAGGGTTGGAAGTTAGTTTTGTAGATTGAAAGTTAGCTAAGTCAGATGGACAAAGGGATAGAAAAATAATATAATAAAGTTTAATTTATCATTATTTATTATTTTAAGGGAAAACGTAATCAGGGTCAAATAAATTTCTGCAGAACTGACACATTTAAAAAAAAAAATTCATGTTTTTTTTTTGGGACCAGGCAAGACTGTGAAATTATATTATTAACTTCCGAAATTAGTTATTTTTCACTTTGTAGTGGTTTTTGAAGTCGGTTGTTTTTTTGTAAAAAGTTTTTATTTTTATGTTTGTTTGCGGATAACTTCGCCTAAAATTTGGTATTTCGATGAATTTTTGGGTATTTCGTCATGGGTGTCGTGATAGGGGTTTTTGGGAGTGCAGATCACGAATATGACGTAATTTTTGAAATCCAAGATGGCCGACACCAATTTTATGATATTTTGACATGGGTGTCGTGAAAGGGGTTTTTGTGGGTGCTAACTAGTGCTAACTACATACTGCGGAACTCGGTGTGCACACCTTTGCGATTTACCCCGCAGCCACGCGCAGGATTGCGTTTTTTATCTGCATTTTCATGCACATCTGCAGCCCTGCGTGTGAGCGCAGATTCAATGTATAGTACCATGCGTTTCTCCATACAAAATTTGGTACTAGCGAACATCTATCTTATATATAAAATTCTCGTGTCACAGTTTTCGTTCCTATACTCCTCCGAAACGGCTTGACCGATTCTCATGAAATTTTGTGAGCGTATTGAGTAGGTCTGAGAATCGGCCAACATCTGTTTTCAACCCTCTAAATGTTAGGGGTAGTCCACCCCTACTTGTTTTTTTTTATTTTTACACAACATTTTTAGTTTCTATTTTTTTACAACATACAAAAATACATACAATCCTAAATTTTCACCCTTCTACGATCAATCCTTCAAAACTGATCAATCGTCATTTAATTAGTTTTATTCCCATGGGAAATCTAAAAAACGCGATATAACTCAATTCCACGCGGGCGAAGCCGCGGGCGGAAAGCTAGTACTAATATATAAAGCTGAAGAGTTTGTTTGTTTGAACGCGCTAATTTCAGGCACTACGGGTTCGATTTGAAAAATTCTTTTTGCGTTGGATAGCTCATTAATCCAGAAAAGCTTAAGGCTATAAAACATCACGCTGCGACTAATAGGAGCAGAGCATTACTAACTCAACGCGAACGAAGTCGCTGGCGGCCGCTAGTATAAAATAGCTTTACTGCGGCAGCCCCGAGTGCCACATGTTTTGTTTTATTAGAAAGACGATATCTTCAAGGTAGTCTCATGTTTAGGAAATTAGGGTCTGATGATGGAAGACTAGGTAAATCTAGAAGAAATTTAAAAAATCAAAGGGGCGTCTAGGGCTTTTCTAAGTTTTTTTATTAAGTGTTTTAACGCACTACAATTTAATAAAGTTCGGAGTTGATGATGGAGCCGGGAGACAGCCGAGGGAACTCCTTAACGATTCACATCAGCTGCCTCGTGTTTGTGCTTAATAAATTTGTATTGATAAGAACTTTACACCTAAATGAGTTGTGATCATCATTAAAGCTCTGATGTTGAAGACAAAGGCCAGTTAAGGGAACTCCTTAAAGGTTTACAATAGTTACCTTATGTTTGGACTTATTTCTGTTCATTTATATTAATGAAAACTTTACACCCATATAAGTAGGTTAAAATGAATGTCTGCAATAGATCTGATGATAGAGCCGAGAGAAATTCGAGGGAACTCCTCAACGATTCACAGCAGCTACCTTGTGTAATATCTTGATTAATTTGTATTGATAAGAGCTTTACATCTAGATGGATTGTTATGATCATTAGGAGTCTGATAATGAAGACGAAGGACAGTCTGTTGAGGGAACTCCTCAAAGGTTTACAGTAGCTGCTTTGTGGTTGGACTTAATTCAAATGAATTGATGAGAAATTTGCACCCTTAGGGGTAAAAATTAAAGTTAGTAGGAAATTTTTTATTAGTTATTTATGTCATAGTATTTTTTTTATTTTGCTAATTAACGTATACATTTGTATAAGTATGTATTTTCTTTTTTGTAGTTTATTTATTTATTTATTTTTACCAGTGACGTCATTGAAGGAGTGCGAAAAATGGTGGCGATTTAGCGACTAAACTATATTTGATGTTTTATTTTTGACTTTGATAAAGAAATAGAAGCTATGCCACAGCTTATAATTGACGTCATTTTCGTAATCAGCGCTCCGAAAACCCGTCACGATACCCAAGTCAAAATATCATAAAATATAATTTCGGCCACCTTGGATTTCAAAAATGACGTCATTTTCGTGATCTGCACCCCCGAAAACCCCCGTCACGACACCCATGTCAAAATATCATAAAATTGGTGTCAGCCATCTTGGATTTCAAAAATGACGTCATTTTCGTGATCTGCACCCCCGAAACCCCCCGTCACGACACCCATGTCAAAATATCATAAAATTGGTGTCAGCCATCTTGGATTTCAAAAATGACGTCATTTTCGTGATCTGCACCCCCGAAAACCCCGTCACGACACCCATGTCAAAATATCATAAAATTGGTGTCGGCCATCTTGGATTTCCAAAATGACGTCATTTTCGTGATTAGCACCCACAAAACCCCCTTTCACGACACCCATGTCAAAATATCATAAAATTGGTGTCGGCCATCTTGGATTTCCAAAATGACGTCATTTTCGTAATTAGCACCCACAAAAACCCCTTTCACGACACCCATGTCAAAATATCATAAAATTGGTGTCGGCCATCTTGGATTTCAAAAATTACGTCATATTCGGATCTGCACTCCCGAAAACCCCTATCACGACACCCATGTCGAAATACCCAAAAATTCATCGAAATACCAAATTTTAGGCGAAGTTATCCGCAAACAAACATAAAAATAAAAACTTTTTACAAAAAAACAACCGACTTCAAAAACCACTACAAAGTGAAAAATAACTAATTTCGGAAGTTGGTGTCTTTCGTTTGGTATAACTTGCGCACTTAAAGAAACGATCTGTAAATGGCGTCCGCTCGCATGCGTTCTCGCTCACTCTCTATCGCTGTCTATACTCACACAGTGAAGTAAGCACTGCAAAAAAATAACAATCAGTCAGGATTCGCTTTCCAAGCTACTTTGACGGAGTCCGAGTTATCGTTACTTTCGTTCCGCTAAAGTCTCTGTTATTTTGTTGATATTATTGTTTTTGTTGAGTTTAATTGTTATTTGTTTGCGTTACGTTTGATTGTTATTTATTTTTGTTAAGTTTTTAATACTAACGTTGACATTTTATTATCTTATCATTTGGTTTGTGATTGAACAATGGCTTCACGAAAACGTGGAAAGATTCTACACAGTGATGCGCGTGAAATTGTTTACAACGTGATAAAATACTTTGAAGAAGAGAAGAACTTGGAGCGCTACCATCCGCTCAAATACAGCGCTGCACGCGCAGCGATGGCGACTAATTTATCGATGTCTACTATATCGAAAATTAAGAGAGAAGGTAATTACCAATAAACTATCAGTTTATGCTTAGCTCTGTTCTGTCTATAATAAGTTTTTTCAGTTAAATTTACCATATATATCACCCAGATGTGGCATTTTTTGTTTTTGCTTCGCTGTTATTAGTAACAAAGTTAAGTTAACTTCTATAAAGTGTTAAGTTCTTGGAAGTTAACTTCCATACTAAAACATACTAATAAACTGATACTAAAAGTATCCAAGAAACTCGGATAGCATGCTTATTGCCATCAAAACTTAAATAAACTTAGGATAACGCAAACAAAAATCGACCTTTCATCATATTGATAGCCTGGGCGACTCAGTACCCAAGGTGCATTATCATAGTAATTTATTCTTCTAACCTAATAATCTCTGGACTCTATAGTACCCACGTGCAGAGAAAGGTATATTTTAATGACTTTACTCTATAAAAGAGCGTCCAGCATATTTTAGCATGTTTCAGTTCATAAAAATCCTAATTAAAATAAAGCCATCATATTACTATTTTATTATAATATTTTACTATTATTTCAGGTAAACTTGCAAAACAAACCAACACTAAAATCCGTACGCCGAGTAAGGGTAGAAAAGGCAAAAACAATACGCGTGTCCCCATGGACAACTTCAGTATATGTGCCATTAGAAATATTGTAGCCTCAATATATGACGCTCGAAAGGAGGTACCTACGCTGAACAAGATTATGGCATCAGCAAAAGCTGATTTAAACTATACAGGCTCCAAAACGACGTTAAGAAAGATTTTAAAAGAAAAGCTCGGATTTCGATTTATAAAATGTCGCCAGAACCAAATGGTGCTCATAGAGCGCGATAATATAAAAGCCTGGCGAGTGAAATATTTACGCCGCCTCCGACAAAATGATGCCATGGGTGCGGAAAAAAAGAAAGTTGTATACATGGATGAGTCGTGGATCCATGCTCATTATACTGTCAGCAAGTGCTGGCAGTCATCCACCAACGAAGGCATTCGAAAAAATGATAGTCCTGGACAAAGGTGGGTGATGGTTCATGTCGGCTCAGAGGATGGGTTTGTGGAGGGTGCAGGATTATTATTCAAAGCAAAATAAAAAAAGGCGACTACCATGACGAGATGGATGGTAATAACTTTACAAAGTATTTGAACGAAAAACTTATACCAAATCTGCCTTAAAACTCCATTCTCGTCATGGATAATGCATCTTACCACAGCATGCAGTTGGATAAAGCGCCAACGACTGCAACCCGCAAAGCGGATGTAAAGAAATGGATGCACGAGCACGGTGTGTCATTCGAAGAAGACTGGACGAAAGCAGAGCTGCTCGTGCATCTAAAACAGCATCGCCCCGAAAAAAAGTATGTGGTAGACGAACTTCTACGTGAGCATGGCCATGAAGTTCTCAGACTCCCTGCTTACAACTGCCACCTGAACCCCATAGAACATGTTTGGAATTTAATAAAACAACGGGTCGCAGATAAAAATGTGGAGCAACACGAAAATAAAATTGAGGACTTGACAAAAGAGGCCATAGCTTCAATTACACAAGACGAATGGAAGAAACAAATAAATCACAGAAAGAAAGTCGAAGAAGCATACTGGAATCGCGATGTAGGCAGGGAGAGTGAACTAGAGGATTTCATTATCAGTGTGGGCATGAATAGCGACACCGAAGATGAAAGTGATGAATGTGACGACCAAGACTGTGAAAGTGACCAGTCCATGGATGATTATAACGAGTTGATGGAGGGGATTGAACCAATAATGGGTTCAGATGATCCAGATATTGCTGGGCCAAGCGGTTTATAAAACCTTTTTCTCAGATATTTTATCAGGTATTTTTATAATTAATAAAGACAAATTTTAAAATCCAGTATTTTATGTTTCCTTGCTGCTTACTTAGTAATATTATTTTTACTATTATTAGCTAAAAGAATAATTTAATATTAGTAATATAATTATATAATATTTGACAAACTATAATACAATTATATAGCTATAAGAATATTAGCTAAAAAAATAATTAACTGTATAACAACACACTCAAGAAAGTGATTTAATTTAGTTTCGTTTCGTGAGTAACTGTATAATTGGTGGAGGTATAATTATGTAAACAATCGCAGTAGTCGAATGAAAATAACTAGCTATAAAAATAACTCTTTTTATTCGACCAAGTAACTGGTTATGTTACGTTCTTTGAAAAAGGCGTAACGACCCATAAAACCAAACTTGTTTTGTAAACCGTACCATAAGTAGCCGCCGCCATTTTCAGATCTTTTCTCTAACTGCGCGAGTTATATATTCGTTTTAGACACCGAGTTCCGAAATTAGTTATTTTTCACTTTACATAGTGGTTTTTGGAAGTCGGTTGTTTTTTTCTAAAAAAGCTTTTATTTTACATTTTTTAGTTGTTAAAAGTACTATGTATTCAGTTGCATCCGGTCAGACTGGAAGCTGACGCAAATATAGTTGGGAAATGACGTACTTTTTTTTGTTTACTTTAATTTTTACCCGTAAGTACCTATTCCCTCAACTGCCTATGGTCTTCATCATTAAATTTACTGTAGACTATTATTTTAACCTAATCGGAGTAAAGGTCTTATTAATATAAATGAATGAAGTCCAACCACAAAGTAGCTACTGGAAACCATTGAGGAGTTCCCGGAACTGGCCTTTGTCTTCATCATTAGAGCTCTTATGAGAGTCGCAACCCATCTAGGTGTAAAGTTCTTATCAATACAAATTAATTGAGCCCAACCACAAGGTAGCTGCTGTCAATTGTTGAGGAGTTCCTTCGACTGTCTCTCGGCTCCATCATCAGATCTACTCCAGACCTTTATTAAATTGTAGTGTTTTAAAATATTTAATGAAAATGCTAAGAAATGCACTAGTCGCCCCCAATTTTTGAAAGTTCCGCTTGTTTTCTCTGGACTTCCACCATCAAACCTTGATATCCTTATCAAGGGACCACCTTGGGAACGTCTTCCTTCCAACAGAAAAAGAATTATCAAAATCGGTTTATAAATGACGAAGTTATGCGCGAACAAACATAAAAAAAACATATACGGTCGAATTGAGCAACCTCCTCCTTTTTGAAATCGGTTAAAAAAACGAACACCGAAATAAACATCAATAACAGAGATATTCTAAGATAGTATTATACTCTATGCGACATGCGGTGCGTGAGCGAGCAAGCAGATGCTTTCTCGCTCACGCGCCGCCCGCTTATGCTAGCGGAGCGCGCGATGACGAACGACACGGGTTCCCCCTTCGAGAGCTTGTGGCATACTGAATCTCAATAGCCCAGGCAACAGAAATGATGGCGAATGCGCTCAGATTGTTGAACAAAATTTTGATTTTGGTCGTTTTAAAAAAATATTTCTACAATAATGTTCGTCATGAAATTACCTATCCATTAGTGTAAGAACGCAATCTAAATAATGCTTACTTTCCGAGGAGATGCACGTTTATGATAATTATTTCTCTTGTCAGTGGTTTGGTTGTGAAGGAATTATTTAAACATTATACTTAGTAAAATAAAAAAAAAATCTACAATTTTGGAGCCAAGATTATGGAGAAAATTTACGTATTTTTAATAAGTTGATATTTCTTTTGGATAAAGAGTAGAGAGCTCCGGAAAACTACTTAAAAACGGCTTGCGGTGTGTTTTTCCTCTGGAGCCGCCTTAATGAAGGATTTGAATTTATTCAGGCTCAGATCTTGAACCACCTCTGGAAGTCTATTGTAAAAATATATACATTGGCATCTAAAAGAGCCACCTATGTTCTTGGGCCTTGTTGTAGGTACAATAAATTTGTGCCTGTTCCTAGTATTTATATTATGGACATCACTGTATTTTTACCCGACTACGGCAAAGCAAAAGGAGGGTTATGATTTTGACAGGCTATGTATGTATGTTCATCTGTTCCCTCGTAACTTCTAAACTACTTATCAGAATTCGACAAATGATATATCATTAGAAGCGTCTTAATTGTCCGCTGGTTATAGGCTATATGGAGTTTCACAAAATCTACTGTGGCGCCCTCTAACAGACAAAACATACAGAGTAAAAAAATAAAGTTACGATAAATATGCCGTGTTTGGTATCATTTGAAAGCGCTTTACTTGTACATTTTGAATATATATATATTGCTAGCATTTGCGTGTGACTTTACCTGTATTCATGGGCTAATTGCATATAATTCACATCCTTTCGTTCATAGCTTCTTTACTACTTATCAGAATAAGACCACTGCAGTACCATTAGAAGGGCCTTGATATTCTGTTAGTTATGAGCTATAAAGCTTGTCACCAAATTTAGTATTGCGCCCTCTAGCGGACAAAAAGTTCTATGTTAATATAAAATTAAAATAAATATACTGTGTTTGGTATCACGTGAAAGAGCTTCACGAGTGCTTTATGCTTGTACATAATTACTAGAATGCTTTAATGATGTTAAATATGAGCGATAAGAGTAAAGCGCGGATCACGGGAACTGTGAATCGCTTTATGCAATGTAGAGCAGTTGTGAACATTATTAGAATATGTAATGCACTAATGAAAACGACATAAGCTGGGAGTAACTCCACGCGGTGAAGGCGGAAACAGTTTGATAACTGGCTAAATCTCCCATAAAAAGGCCTCTGCACTATATGCCTTCGGGCTTATGTTGTTATATGTGCGTGTAGATGTAATATATCAAGTACCTACTTTTTAGTTCATCAGTTTAAGTTTTGTTAATATTATGTCAAAGTGCTACGGTAGGTAGGTATATGTAACGTGTGACTACGCCTTCTAAACATGAAAATTTATCTCTACATAGTGAATATTGCATACTTCAGAATAGTATTGTATGACATTACTACTGTGTCCATTTACTTGCAACTACATTAGCAACTTTGTTCAGTTCAGTATTCTGAAAATCTTGTTTTATACTTTTTCAGCGTCGTTTTTTGTCGTAGTTGGGTTTTAGTTTTTTAAATTTTTTTTTTAAACAATTTTATATTTTTATGAGCATACAAATATTGTATTGAGACGGCAAGGTCAGTACATTAATCTCTTTAAATTTTTCTGTGAGAGAGTGTCTCGGACTTAATTTATAAATTGCACGAACAGCTCGTTTCTGCAAAACAAATATTGTTTGAATATCGGCGGCATTTCCCCACAACAGAATGCTGTACGACATTACGCTATGGAAATAGCCAAAGTACACCAAACGGGCCGTCTCAACATCAGTCAAATTACGAATTGTTCTAACTGCGTATGCAGCAGAACTTAGTTTTTTTGACAATTTTTCTATATGTGGCCCCATTGAAGCTTAGCATCCAGAGTTATACCCAAGAATACTGTGCTGTCTTCAGATTTCAATTCTTCGCCCTTTATCAACACTTTAGTTTCCACCTGCCTAACGTGAGGTAGAGTAAACTTAATGCATTTGGTTTTTTTTTCGTTTAAGAGTAAATTATTAACATTAAACCAATGGACTACTTTGGAGATCGCGCTATTTACATCATCAGTAACCTGCTGCTGACGTTTCAGTTTAAATAAAAGTGAAGTGTCATCTGCAAATAACACTATATCGTGGTTATCCTTTATTAGGTACGGCAGGTCATTGATGTAAATAAGAAACAAAAAAGGACCAAGAATTGACCCCTGTGGGACTCCCATTGTTACTAAAGATCCGGAAGATCTTTTTCCATTAACGTCAACGCTATGAATCCTACCACTCAAGTAAGATGTAACAAGATCCAGTGCAGAGTTCCGGATCCCGTAGTGGCGGAGTTTCCTGATTAACGTCTGTTGTCCCAAAAAAGACGTTAATCAGAAACCTCCACCTGCCACATATTTCCCACCCACTGCAACTCCTAAAAGTCAGAATCAACAGCGGAGACCGCCAGAAAAACGCCGAGCAATGAAGCTCGACGAGTCCCGGAGAAACGATTCAACTGTCTTGGGTCCCAACGAAATTAATCAGAAAAGAATGACGGAGGAGTAAGAAAAAAGATATTTTTTTCCACTTCCTTCCATAACAAGCAGGAGACAGAACAGAACTAGGTCAATCGGCACAAAGGGACATTATTGCAACTAGGAGAAGCCCAGATTGCCAAGCACCACGGAATGAAAATTTGATTAAGTTAATGGGTCCTAAGTAGGTATGTGCTGTTACAATATTGATTCCAATAATAGGTATGGCAAAAGCGCCTGAACGCACGGAAATTGGTTCTAGTTTCTACAAGGTCTGTATAATAAACGACTCCGGATGTAACTTGTAAACATAATATTGCGTTTATTCTGCCAAAGAACACACTCCCACAATATGTGATGTGCGGACTGTTCACATTCACTGTTCGATGTAGAACATTGACACAAAGGCGAAGGAACAAGTTTAAAAGAATACAGTTTACTTTTAAAGTTGTCATGACCTGTGAGGAATTGGGCAACGCAGTGGTCAACCTCCAGCCATGTCTTAGCCAGCCGCTCGCCAACGGATGGAAAGAATAGATGGAGAGCCCTTGATGGAATTATCCCACCTGCTTTGCCATTCGGATAAGAGGTTCTCCCAGACCTCAGTCTGAGGTTTAAGTAATCTAGAAATTCTATTAAGGTCGCGTTGTGTAACAAAGTTAGTGTCCATGTCTCTCGCGGAGTAGTACATTGAAGCAAGCCGCTGTACTTCAAGATCGACTGGTAGTACACCTGCCAGTACGGGTAAGGCTTCAGTACTGCCTGTTCTATACGCCTTGCATAAAAATATCAATGCCAAACGTTCGCTTTGAAGCAGTTTACGTCGTGCCGCCCCTATGCTGGCCCTATCTAATATAGTTTTTAAAGTTAGGAATGATAGACCCCAAGTTGCTTTGGATATTCTGGACATAAAAGTTCCTTTTGGCTTTTTCGCCAACTATTTTTATATGTTCGATAAATGAAAAATTCCTTTCGGATGATTAACGTATCTTTTTTTTGGACAAGACCCGCCACACTGTTCCCAACCCACTGCAACTCCTGAAAGCCAGAATCAACAGTGGAGACCGCCAGAAAAACGCCGAGCAATGAAGCTCGACGAGTCCCGGAGAAATGTTTCAACTGTCTTGGGTCCCGCAACGAAATTAATCAGAAAAGAATAGCGGAGGAGTAAGAAAAAAGATATTTTTTCCACTTCCCTCCATAATAAGCAGGAGACAGAATAGAACTAGGCCAATCGGCACAAAGGGACATTATTGCAACTGGGAGAAGCCCAGATTGCCAAGCACCACGGAATAACATTTGATCAAGTTAATGGGTCCTAAGTAGGTATCTGCTGTTACAATTGATTCCAATAATAGGTATGGCAAAAGCGCCTGAACGCACGGAAATTAGTTCTAGTTTCAACAAGGTCCGTATAATAAACAACTCCGGATGTAACTTGTACACTATCCAACATAATATTGCGTTCATTCTGCCAAAGAATACACTCCCACAAGATGTGATGTGCGGACTGTTCAAATTCACAGTTCGATGTAGAACACTGACACAAAGGCGAAGGAACAAGTTTAAAAGAATACAGTTTACTTTTAAAGTTGCCATGACCTGTGAGAAATTGGGCAACGCAGTGGTCAACCTCCAGCCATGTCTTAGCCAGCCGATCGCCAACGGATGGAAAGAACAGATGGAGGTGCCGGCCCTTGATGGAATTATCCCACCTACTTTGCCATTCGGATAAGAGGTCCTCCCAGACGTCAGTCTGAGGTTTAAATAATCTAGAAATTCTATTGAGGTCGCGTTGTGTAACAAAGTTAGTGTCCATGGCCTCCCCCCTCGCGGAGTAGTACATTGAAGCACGTCGCTGTACTTCAAGATCGACTGGAAGTACACCTGCCAGAACGGGTAAGGCTTCAGTACTGACTGTTCTATACGCCTTGCATAAAAATATCAATGCCAAACGTTGGCTTTGAAGCAGTTTACGTCGCGCCGCCCCTATGCTGGCCCTATCGGCCCAAACAGGTGCACCGTAGCACATACATCCTAAGTAGGTAGCTCCATATATAGTTGCAACCCAGGCGGAGAGCCACTGCCACACGCAAAGAATCATCATCAAGAAATGTGCCCAGATGAGGCAAAGGAAGCGCGTGCAACCATGCCCCTGCTTCGGGCTGCGACACTGCCTTGAGTCTGGATAAATCAGCCCCCGATAAACCCATCAACATCCGCTCCTGAATCAAATTAGACGAGATATCATCCCAGGCGCGCTGAACATGCGCCGCGTCAGGACTCGCGGCACCCATGCTGAGCACAGACCAATCCTTCCTGGCATCTAGCATAAATGGGATGTTTGCCCCGACATCATTTGAATTAAGAATTACAGTGACGAGATCAGCCACCCCATGCGCTGACGCCAGGAAAGCCGGCAGGCCCACATCACGCACGCAGCGCATCCCAAGACCCCCGTACCGGATAGGAAGAGATGCCTGCCTCCACTGGCCATCATTCACGGACACATTTAGGATCGACTCGACCGTTGACTTTAAAACACAGTCAAAAGAACATACCTCTCTCGGACAAAGCCAGGTACGAGCGGTCCGCAAGAGATACATAACTTTGAGCAAGGCAACACAATTGCGCAATAAGGAAACCGCTACGTGCGCGGAGAGATCCTTGAGACGCTCGTGAGCATTGAGGAGAAGCTGATTACGGGAGGAAATGGCTTCTGGCACTCCGTCAAGAAAAATGGGAGAACCCAAAAGGGAGAAAGAGAGGAGAGAAAGTTTGCCTTCTCCCTCCGATCACCCACATCATTAACTATTCTTTCGATTCTAGTCAATTTCCATCCCTGTAGCGCATGGCTTATGTCCACCCACTCCCTAAAATTTCAAATCCTTCCCGACCCAGTCACTTTCGTCCCATTTCTATTCTCCCATTCCTATCTAAAGTGCTTGAGGACTGCGTACATAAGCAGTTCTCTGGGTTTATTTATCGGAATAGCCTCATCAGTCCCTTACAGTCTGGTTTCAGACCTGGGCATAGCACAGCCTGCGCTCTCCTTAAAGTGACTGGTGACATTAGAGAGGCTATGGAGGATACCAAAGTTACCGTTTTGGTATTAATTGATTTCTCCAATGCCTTTAACGCCATCAGCCACGATATTCTCCCTGCTATTCTCTCTCACCTTATGGTTTCGTCCTAGGCACTGGCACTGGAATGGTGCTCTTCTTATCTTCGCGGACGTCGGCAGTCGGTTCGTGTCGATGAGAGCTCATCGAGTTGGCGTAACCTGGATGCTGGTGTTCCACAGAACGGTTTGGGGTATCACCATTATTATTGGAAGCTCACGTATGATGAGAAGGTTATCTCTTAGCTCTCTCCCTCCTCTTATCTTCAATGGTACCGTCATACCCATTACCCCTAATGTCAAAGATCTTGGTTTGCATATTGACTCGACGCTTAGCTGGCAACGTCAGGTTTCCTACGTTAGTCAAAGGGTCCACGGTACCCTGCGTTCCCTGTATCGTCTGAGGAACTTTTTACCCGTTAAAATGAAAACCATGCTTGTTCAGACTTTGATCTTCTCTATAATCAACTATGGTGACGTGTGCTACTTTGACCTAAATGCGGCTTTGCTGGATAAGCTTGATAGATTGCTCAACAATGGGATCCGGTTCATATTTAATCTAAAGAAATATGACCATGTGTCGAGCTACAGGTCTGAACTGAAATGGATGCCCATTCGTCAGAGAAGAAATTTGCGCGCCTTGACCACACTTTTCTACCTTCTTAAATCACCCACTCCTCCTTCTTATCTTGTGACTCACTTCCAATATTTATGTTCTTCACACTCTAAGGTCCGTATTACAGAACGTCACTCAAAACTCAAGCTCTACTTAAGTCTCGATTCAAGCCATTTGATTGGTTGAAACTAGTTTTAAGTAATGCTTAAGCAGAGATCAATGCTTGAGTTTCGTTCTGTAATACACACCTAAGAATCTGCGTTCTTCTAACAATCTCCTGTTACTCTGTCCTTCACATACAGACTTTGTTCATTCTTCATTTCACATTCAATCCATTCTTCTGTGGAATGCGCTTCCTCTTGATATCAGGATGGCCGCCAGTCGGTTTGCATTTAAGCGGAAATTGCAGAGTTATTTTGGCAACAATTAGGGTAGAGTTATTGCTACACTTCTCCCAAATTTTAGTTTTTTATGTATATATTATAAGTATATATTTTAGTAATAGTATGTATGTATATTTAGGTAATTTAAGTATTTTTTATAGTGTTAAGAGCTTTTTTTTTCTTCACAATTTTCTTTCAAACTAAAGCACCTGCCATCTTATCTCTTCACCACCTGTGGTTGACTGTAGAGAATGCCTAAGGCAAAGAGTCCGCCTCTGTACATGCCATGTGCGAAAGATTAAATAAATAAAGTTCCCAGAGGCCAGGCAGTTGAGAGTCAAAGCTTGAGAAGTGTCCACGAGCTCCAAGGCCACAGGAGAAGAATTCGCACTTAGACGGATTCACCTCCAAAGCCAGTTCCCTCAGTTGAGGAACAAGAACCTCCAAGTCCTGGAAAACTTCCTCAGGTGACCCACCAATAATGCCATCATCAAGGTACCACAGGTTCAAAGACGATTTCAATCCAGAGATGATTTTGTGGATTGCTAAACTAAAAATGAGTGGCCCTAAAGGATCTCCCTGCTGCGCACCCACCTTAGACAAAATGAGACTATCACCGAAGAACAGATTAGAAGGAGAGTAATACACTTGATAAAGGAAGGGGTATAGAGAAGGAATCCTCTCCTTGACCTCATTTAAAAGAACGTCTCTCTCTAGGGTGTTAAATGCATTGCGAATGTCGAGCTTCAGAACCACGCAGTCTTCGGACTGCGACGCGTGCGTTCGTCATGGACCCTAGACATTCGTGTTTAGGGTCCATGACGAACGCACGCGTCGCTTGAATAGCGGCCTCACACCCTAAACGCGTCCCGAAACCTAATTTATGCGACTGCAAGTATTCAGCCATAGCCACTCTTACGGAATGGACTTCTTCCTGAGTATGCATAGGGAAGCACCATAGAAATACGGACAAACAAAAGAATTAAGCTGACCACTCAATAAAAAGTTCACGAGCTTTGTCAAGCACTCCAACAAACGTCGCCCACTTTCCCCCGCAGAGCTTGATGTTAGCTCCTTCAAGTGTCTTGGACGAATTTCATCCAAGCAAGCCTGCCGCAGAGCCACTATAAAAAGAGCCCAAAACCGACGCAACGTGCTCCACTGACGCACACACCTTGGGAGTTGTCGAGTCCGGTGCCGACGGAATATTAAGCAGACGTGAAGGGCCTGGGTGCTTGGCCATAAGGCCGCTCAGCGTGTCAGGGTCGTGTCGCGCGTATGACTCGTCAGAAAACAGCAACCTAACTGCCCCTCGCAGGTCTCCCTCGAACACCTTAGACTCAATAGCCTTCCGAATACTACGCGACTTAGGCAATGATGCCCCGCAGCGCGGCTCATCCCTAAACCGACCAGCACCGACTGACTCAACATTTGCCTTTACCTTTGCAGTAATGTTCCCAGGTGCGCTCCTCAAAGGAACTCTCAGTCCATCAAACGCAAAAGTGAGGAGCGCGCTCCAGTCACAGCTAACACACTTACACGCGCGTTACAGCTAACGCACTTATCAATAATATCGCACAGCTTGCTCGCCGCCTGGTTTCGCGCACCCTTAGGTTCGTGTTTAAGCACTGGTGTACTCATCTTTAAGGCCGAGAGCCTCTCCAGAGGGCAAGGGCGCGAAACCAGCGGCCCCGGATTCACCGGCTGAGAATCGGCGACAGTAGAAAGCAACAACAACCCGTAACGGCTGCCATTAGATGTTCGTATGGCAACTGGGATAGTTTATAACGTTTAAAAGAAAAAGAAGAAGATTTAGGTAGGTCGGTATGTAGGTAGGTACCATGTAAGTTTAGGTGTGCAGCTAAACATGCCTAAACTTACTTACCCCGTAGGTTTAGCTATACTAAACTTTGATTCCTGTTATATTTCAAGAGTAAGTATTCTTTGCTTTATTCCACAGTCCGCTAAGTTCATTGATTCAGTGCTTGTTATCTGGCAACTTCCCACCAACGGCCATGAAATTGGCTACGTCTTCTTATTTCAAAAGATAAAAAGACTACGTAAATTAATTAACTTATTATTATCATCAATACTGCTTATTCGTTGTCTTATCTTACACCTTAACATGGGTGGGCAATAATAAATATAATATGATAATTACCTACTTTGCGACCAAAATTAGTAAAGACGAAGTTGATACGCTACTTTATAGTCGCGTTCATAAATTCAGTAACAACTAGCGACCTACTAATATTTGTATAGAAAATCGTTGTACTGAGGGAATTCATTCATATCTCATAGTAAAAAGCATTGATAGCATAGTATTTTCAATAATAAATAATATTTGCTTATACAATTTTATTATGTATCAGAGGAGAAAAACATACTATTCTTAATACACTGAACGCATCAATAATATGACCTTGTTTTAACATTGGTTTGACACTTCTGAGTTCTGACAACAGTTTTTTAACTTTGCGCGATCTTTCTGACCTTATAAACTTCGATAATTTATGTTATTTAATTAGGAAGGACCGTCGCGTCAGGTCGTGTTGCCGGCTAGAACATTACTTAATTCATAAAAAAATGCCTAGTGTAGTAACTGTGAACACTAACCCTTTCGAGGGACAGAAGCCGGGCACAAGTGGTTTGCGTAAAAAAGTTAAGGTTTTCCTCCAAGAAAATTACACAGAGAACTTTGTGCAAAGTATTTTGGATGCGGTTAAAGACTCCTTGGTTGGATCAACGCTGGTTGTAGGCGGAGATGGCAGATATCTCGTGAAGGAGGTCGTCGACAAAATTATCAAAATCTCAGCTGCTAACGGAGTAAGTTCATATTTGTTATAATTCTCATCATATTAGTTACTCCTCTTTCCTTTAAACATTTTATTCCAAAGGGTCCATAAATATTATCTTTCAATGTAATTCCAATAAATAAATAAAGTAGGTAATTAGTTTCTTCAGAAAGCCAATTTAAAATATTTTTTAATAAATATAATTCCTTTCCCAGTTTCTAATTCTTCTTTTAAAACGTCTGAACTTTTAATATTTTAAATTTAAATTAGCAGATTCACACATACTGTATTAGATTGAAATATATTGGTATTATATTGATATGAAATGAAATATATGTATAGGTTACAGTTAAATTATTTTGCACTACGATATGATTTTTATTTTATTTGATTTTTAATTTGCTAAACAAACACAGCAAATATAGCTAATATTATGTCCTAATTAATGTCATGCTGACAAAAAATAAAACTTGACCACAGCTATCATTTTAAATTTTTAATATAGCAAATTAATAATTAATCTCCACATGACACTGGCAGAATAGTCTACAACAGCTCAGTTGCCAAAGCAGAAAAAAAAAGTATTACTTGTTGTTTTCTGATTGATGGCAAATGGTAGCCATGGGTTTCATTTTGACAGTTCAAAAACATTCATTATGTAGTTTACATTGTGGGACAAACAAATTTTCCAAATTATGAAGCAATGGACTAACAATATGCGTCAAAATAAATTATTCCAATTGATAGTAATAGCATATTATGCAATAAGGGTGCTGAGGCTACTTGAAACACAGTTTGAAACGTTTTTTTTTTTTTTTTTTTTTTTAACCTTTGTATTGGAAGTTGAGGGTTTGTTTTAGTCTTAGAGAAGAGGCCAAATATACCCACATTTTTGCGCTGGGTGCTTTGAACTTTATTTAATCAACAAAATCATATACTAATATTTATACAATGTCAAGCCCCTTTTGTGCTAATTTGTTTACCCCCAATTATTATTAACTGTATCAGTTTAACCCCCTTATGGGTACATCTAAATGGACACCAATGTAGCCAAGCTGATTTTCATTGAACAGGTTGTCATTGAATAATAGTGCGATATTAGTGCGTAACGATGGTTATAACATGCGAGGCGGAATTTCAGCCCGAGCCGAAGGCGATGGTGTAATTGAGCCGAGCATGTTATAACCAATATCTACGCACGTATATCGTACGACATTTTTTAACACACTTGCGAGGAAACAGAAAAAAAGATATTCAGAATACAAGTACAAAGAAAAGAAAATTTGAGAAAAATGGCGCGAGGTTTATTTTCTGCCGTAGCTGCGTGAAAATGTTGGCAAAGATGCTAGAGCATGCAGTCAAGTTTTTAAATTACCGAATAAACTGTTTTTTTTTTTTACAAATACTCATTTAAATACAAACAAATACAAATTTGTTTATTTCAAATAGGACATCAGTTATTTAAAATAAACTCAATCTGTGAATGCACACTGTTGCTTTCCCGCCATTAGTATTACTATTTGCCATTTCAAATATGGAACAGCGCGCTGCTCACTGGCTAGAGCCACGCGGCGGCGATCAGTTCCATAATTATTTGAAATGACAAATAATGCTGTTATGGAATTTGAATGGACTATAACTTAACTATTTGCTTTGATAACACACGCGTTTGTTATGGCCCGCTTTACATATTTAAAACCGGTGGAATTACATCAGCTTTACGAGCAAGGGTGTTAAAAAATACTTTATCATTCACTTTGAGTGATTATTCATCTTGAATTCAAGAAATCTTTGATTATCATCAAAAATATTCACATTTTCGAACAGTAGTAAGACCATATAATTGAAATCAATGTGTGATTCAATCTTTCAATGTTATATTATAATATATTATAATCTACATGAGGTTCAATTTTATCATATCACATAAATAATTTGTCATCATCTGAGACTATTACTTTACACTACCTGTGCCCCACCGTTTCACCTGCTTTAGTTTCAACCCAGTGGGAATGTCAGGATAAAAAGCATATAGCTAAGTAGCCTATGTTACTCCTCATTACATAAGCTTCCTGCCAGAAGACTGTTAAATTGTAGTCAGACGGAAACACCGCCGTTGGCAAAATGTGCTGGTATAAAATACGAGGTGAAACGTTTAGTCCGGATCGTGGTGGTGTCAACAACGAAAGAGTAGCTACTCGCCGTACGACGGGTCGTCCGATGATCGAACGGAGATGAGGCCTATAGAACACCGACAGGCTGGCTACTCTTCGCCTCTGCTCCAGGCTTTGGAGACCGTTTTGAACTAAATCTGGGTCGCCAATTAGCCTCTTCGCACGCTTCTCCACCGAATCCCAAGTTGCAAAGCTGTTAACATTGTATTTGTTTCAGTAAAATATGATACGTATTGTTTGCGTATTTTATCAGTTGAATAATATATTGTTTCAAGTTTAATGTGTTATTATTTTTTTATTATCTACACTCTAAGATAAATGTCTTTAATTATAAATAATATATTCTCTCTTCATTTTTTTTTAATAGACGAGTTCGGCTTTTCCTATCTGATTACTCCGAGATAAAAGTCCGAAACAAACTCATGAGGTCACGGACTCTTTTAAAGTCCAGATTATATGAGGACCATGTAGAATCGTTTGAAGTTCCGTGTGGTACCGGGCATAGAATAGTACCATCCCATATCCAATAAATTTAAATAGGGTTGTAACGGAGGCTTGTTAGCGGACGCGGAGGCGGATGCGGAGGCGACGAGTCTCACCTCCGCGGAAGCGGAGGTTAACGGAGGCGGAGGCGGAGGTGAAAGTACATATAGAAAAAAATTAAATTTATAGTTAATTAAAACAAAATTTTTATTTTAAATACGTACATTAATATTAGTATACTTGGTAAAAACATATTACCTTCTTGTAATGAAAATTAAGGAGAAACAAATTATGTTTGCCGCATTCCCGCCTCGCACTAGTTGATTCTTGACCATTTCGCTCTCAAACGCGGCCGGACGGTTGTCGAGCGTCGCTGCTTATGCGTTATTTATTTTATAAATACGTAAATAAACCTCCGTTATAACTCCGCAAAAAATTGTGCGGAGGCGGATGCGGAAGCGAAGATACGATTTCTTGCGGAACTTCCGCAGTAACGGAAGCGGAGGCGAAGCTCCGTTACAACCCTAAATTTAAATACATAATATTTTATTTAGGGAATGTTCATGGCAAAAATCTTATATATCAGCAAAATCTACATCTAAATCTGCACTATCAGTAGCAATGGAAATCATTTTGACAGTACAACAAACTTCATTGCGTTGTTTGCGTTATTGAAGAGACACATTTTCAAACAGATGGAGCAATGGATTAGCAATATGCTTTGAAATGACTCCAACTGTTAGAAATAGTGTGTTACGCAATTCCGGGTCTCGATGATTGTGCATGTGAGTTATAAAGTTTGTAAACGCACCCACGATGCATGAGAAATTCCTAGTGTTGGGAAAAGTTTTTTTCTAAAATCCAAACCAATTAGGGTGCTGGCTTCTGCCGGCTACTTCGTCCGTGTGAATCATCTTGGTCCTCGACTCACCCGGCGGCGCTGTTACTGCCTTTAGTATTCTTTCTGTATTCTGCCCGGTTCCTAAGCAGTCCCAGTGTGATATATGCGATGTTCAGTAACCTAAAGCCTTCCACGAGAATTAAGCCATGAAATAAATAAATAATTTCAAGTACCAACAGTACACTCATAATAAACAGATATTTATTTAATACCAAGAATTATACAAACAGATACATAAAAGATAACATATGAGATAGCAAAAACAAACAGACACAAATACAAACAACAATTTCACACGGCAGCAATTATGTCTCCCGCAGCATTGCTGAATATAAACGCAATCTAGTCGGTTGGCAATCATGACGACGATGGAATTGGCGTAGTAATAACGAGTAGTACGTTAAATGTAGACATAATTTTGAGATCCGAATAGGAGAAAACACGTTCAAGGAAACAAACTAACTTTGTATGAAATATAGATGATCATCCGTCCGGCCATAACATCGGCTGCCGGCAGAAGTTACCACCCACCAGACGTCTTACCGCCAAGCGATTCGTCGTGTTCCGGCATGACGTCTGGTGAAGCCGTACGGAGGACAGGTCTGAGCAATTGTATTGCGATGTGTGTCGGGACTCGGGTACGATGTGCCAAATGTTGTTGTGTCGAGAGTTTAGTCGTGGGTCTCCTCATCAATTTCCCTTCGGCACAGCATCTTTGGTTGTGTTGTTGGGTTTAACATTGCATCACCTCGCTCAACTGCCGTCTTCCTTTCTATTCAAACAGGCTTTTTTCTTAGTCATCATCATCATCATCTCCGCGTTAATCCCAGTCGCATCTGAAGCTTTTTCAGCTTTGGAGTCTGGAGCCCGCTTTACCAGTCTAACTGCTGATTTTGGCTAAACTCCGATATTTTCCGTAAAGCGACTGCCGTTTGACCTCCACAATCCGAAGGCGATATCGAAGCATTGCAGCTAGACCAATTGTTGGACTTTTGAGGGCTCCAACAACCCGTTGTTCCAAAAGTCCAACAATTATATGTTCGTATGGGAACCTGGACCAACGGCTTAACGTGCTTTCCGAGGCACGACCAGACTGGTCCAGGTTTTTTTCTTAGTGAATAAGCTTAAAAAGCTAGCAGGCTTTACCATCAACAATGCCTCACTGCTTACCATCAGACGGGATTGCGGTCAAGCACAAGTTTATAAAAATAAATGATTCAGCTGAATACCAGTATTTTCCATGGAGCGACTACCAATCTAACCTCTACAACCCAGTCGCTGGGTAGCACGATACCTCTTGGTAAAACTGCTGTCAGACTTTCGGGTTTCTGACCACCCATAATGACTGTCAAAGATCTACAAATGACAGAAGCAATAGATTGTGGGAGCGTTTACATAAATTTAAAACTCACATACTTACATTAACAGTCATTATTAAGTAATACTTTATGTTCTAGGTTGCAAGACTACTGGTCGGTCAAGATGGGATCCTATCGACTCCAGCAGTGTCCTGCATCATCAGGAAATACAAGGCTCTTGGTAAGTAAACTCGGGTTTCTTTTGTAGAAAGACCTCATCAAAATCTAATCCGCATTTTCGACATATTCGCCAAATTGCCAAACACTGTAGCCGTGATTTCGAACAGCATTTTCGCTTCTGTGCAAAGTTCTTATTATTTGTTTTACCATGACATTTAGATTTCTTTCGTGTCTACCTTGGACTTTGTGCTCACGAGGAGCAAAAACTGCCAAGAGTCTTAAATTCGGCAAACACTTCAACTCATTACTGTGACAAAAAAACGACCAAGTGTCGTGAAGAATGAGTCACGAAGAAAGCCATACCATTATGTATACAGAGTGGTGCCGACAATACGACAATAAATGAAAACACAGACCATGCTGGTACATAGGAATAATCCTGAACCATAGAAAAAAAAACTAGCATCAAAAATAAAAAAATGAAAATTTCAAACAAACTAAATCGCATAAAATTGCAAACGGAATAGAACATCCTTTAAAATATTGGTTCAATGACCTCCGATCAGCGGGCGACAGCACGTTCCTGTATCGACATGCTTTTTCGCACCATTATTATTAAAGTTTAGTACCGCTGGATGCGGCGGTCATCAACCTGTAAGCGCTTCCTTATCAACATGTACATCATGTAGAAAATGTGAACAATGAAAAATAATTTCCTGTGACTAAACTAATGGATATATTTATATATTTATTTACGGGTAGACTGAGAATGTGTTGGGGTACACAATGTTTAATTTATTGTCGTATTGTCAGCACCACTCTGTATAACAAATATTTGTTGTTATAACGATAAAAGAAATTCAGAGTCTGGGAAAATTTCAACTCTCTAGATCTAGAACTCGCTAAAATTATATGGCAGTGGGCGGAGCACATTGCTCGTAGAACCGATGGCCGATGACGCGGTAAGGTTCTGGAGTGGCGGCCACGTACCGGAAGACGCAGCGTAGGGAGGCCCCCAACAAAGTGTACCGATGACCTGGTGATGGTCGCGGGAAGCTGATGGATGCGGCCAGCATATGATTGGTCATTAAGGAAAGCCTTGAGGAGGCCTTTGTCCAGCAGTGGACTAGAAGAAGAAGATCTAGGAACTCTAGATAGATGATCATGTACAGCTGTCATGAGATGAGATACAGATTAGTGATAGTGGCTAAACTGAGATATTTTCCGTGAAGTGACTGCCGTCTGACCTCCACAACCCGAAGGCGATATACATATAAGCATTGCAGTTAGACCAATTGTTGGTCTTGAGGGCTCCAACAACCCGTAACGACTGCCATTAGATGTTTGTTTGGCAACGAGGCACGACCAGACCAGTGCAAATATTCATATTTTTTTCTTATATTGGGGATCGAACCTGCGCGTTTCGCTACCGCTACGCCACGGAGGCTGTCATCCAAACTCCGGGCAGCTATTACTAACAAATCGCAATTTAACTTCCGATTTCGCTTTTCTATTTCTCACCACTAAAATTTAAATTTTCCTTCAGGTGGCATCGTCCTCACCGCCAGTCATAATCCTGGCGGCATAGACAATGATTTCGGCATCAAATTCAACTGTGCCAACGGAGGCCCCGCCCCCGACGGCACGACCAATCAGATCTATGCCCTCACTACGGCCATCAAGCAGTACAAGATAGTCCCTGATATTGTCTGCGATATCAACAAGATCGGCGTTTCCAATTACGATGTGGGTATATGTCTTCAATCAATCATTTATTTTTGTTAAAAATAGGTACCTTCTTCTCCTTGGCCTAGTGATTAAAACACCAGCCTCTCAAGTATGAGTGCGCGGGTTCGATTCCAGGTCAGGCAAGTACCAATGTAACTTTTCTAAAGCTATATGTACTTTCTAAGTATATCTTGGACACCAATGACTGAAGGTGAAAGAAAGAAATCGCCAACCCGCGTTGAGCAAGCGTGGTGATTGCGCTCAATCCTTCTTTATATGAGAGGAGACCTGTGCCCAGCGGTGGGACGATAAAGTGGTTGATGATGATGAGGTACCTTCGTCTTCATTTTTCAAGGTGAGATTCAAGCTCAACTCTTGATCAATGGCCTCTGTGGAAAAGATACCACAATTTTACCATTATCACGTGTTATCACGTGTACAATTTATAGATTCTTTGATTTTTTTTTTTACAATAATGGCGGATATCGCCAACATGACAGTTGAAAAAGACGGCCGCGTGAACCGACTATGAAGGAGGTTTGAGCAAAGTCATGATGTGGCCACTATGCTGCAATATTTCAATGCTCTTTATGAATTATTTACTGAATGCGCTTTTTACTACATACATCACACACTTTTTTATATACGGACAAATCACACAGATTGAGCTAGCCCCAAAGTAAGTTCGAGACTTGTGTTATGGGGTACTAACTCAACGATACTATATTTATAATAGATACATATCGACGCTTGAAAGGCAATCATATCTAAGCGACAAAAATTCGTAAATTGAGTTATATACACCATTCGAACCGCCAGATTTTTCTGCGTCGTTTGGTGTATATAACTCAATTTACGATTTATTGTCGCTTAAATATGATTGCCTTTCAAGCGTCGATATATAGATAAACATCCAAGACCATCATCACCAAATCATGAAAAAGCCGACGAAAAATTCCACCACTGGGGGGTGGAATTTTTCGTCGGCTTTTTCATGATTTAAAAAAAAATATATGAAGTTTTTTTCACTTTAGACCGTTCATAATTGCTATACTTTTATAACCCAATAAGATTTTATTACACAAAAAAGCGCAATGAAAACAAAACTCGAAAAACTATCTTATCAGCTGATTTGATAGAGTTCACATCAGGGATCAACGTCATACCTACAAACCCACACGGCGGCACGCTTGCAACGTTCAAATGCCGAGCCGACACTTTGTTTTAACCACTGTGAATTCTGTATCCGTTCATTAACGACATAAATGACGATCATAATTTTGTTAGTGGCATGCGGTGTAGCCTATTCGCGAAGTTTGCGTTACGATGTCAGATACACCCTGTATTAAACAAACCAATAATTTAAGGTGGCATGTCAGCATAGTGCCGCCGATGCTCTTCTTCACAAACTAAACTAATTTTAAGTTAACTGCATCTTTTTCTTTCCATTTCGTTAAGAAAAGGATAGAAGATAACATTTTAGTTTAATCCTGTCAAATTAAGATACTGCATAGACAGTTTAGACGCGATTATACACATGGCGACCAATAATATTTAGGTACATCAATTTACATCAGGCGCGGACTAATTTGACAGGTCAATTTAGTTATTTTGTGAACAAGGAAATTAGAGCCATTATACAACGTGTAACAAAGAGGGTATATACATACCAAGGGCATGGTATCTTTAGATGATATCAAACGATATTGAAAGGGTTTCAACTCAAAATAAAATACTCAAAAAATTGGTACCAAATTTTTGGTTTCGTGTTTTTCTTAAAATAAATTCATAACAAACGTGGCAGCACACTACATATGTTAATAACTACTCGTTACCCGTCACGTTACTTGCCAAAATCCGATAAATGTCTTCAATATCTCTGTGCGAGTAGTATGATAGTAGCCTATCACAGGCGGTGTTTTTCCTCATAACTTCCTAACATATAGAGATAGGATTAAAAAACCCTTCCAATATCGTTTGATATCATGTAAAGATGCCATGCCTTTGTTATGTATATACCCTTTATGTTACACGTTGTATACAGATATGTACACTGTTTTGCTAATTTATATGACTTACAAAATTGATACAATAATGGTGGCATGTCAACATAATATTACATTTAAAAATAATCAATCCATACTAATATTATAAATGTGAAACGGGAGCAAACGAAACGGGAGCAAACGCGGATGTACTACATATTGCTCCCATTATTTTAACAGGCGCTTATTTTATATCAACTGAGCTCATTCGGCTAGAAGGTTACGCGGGTGAATCCGCGGGGCACAGCTAGTATTATACATTTCTTTGGGCCATATTTAGCTCAGTTTTGCCGAAAATGCAGTTTTATGTAAGCTGACGTGACTGTTATTCTGATAACAGAAACTGTTATCAGAATACCATATACTTACATTATATAATATCAGACATCAACCCTTTTTTCATCGTCCCACTACTGGGCACAGGTCTCCTCTCATATAGAGAAGGATTGAGCGTATCACCACGCTTGCTCAATGCGGGTTGGCGATTTTAGACTTATAAAGACCAGTTTTCCTCAAGATGTTTTCCTTCACTTTCAGTCATTGGTGTCCAAGATATACTTAGAAAGTACATATAACTTTAGAAAAGTTACATTGGTACTTGCCTGACCTGGAATCGAAACCGCGTGCTCATACTCGAACCCGCGCACTCACGTATAGGCACCGCTATAGTGTATTAATTACAAGCCATGCCTACACGGAGTCCGCCATAAAAGCATGCCCTCATTAAAACCATTTTTCTCCCCTCAGGTCGATGGCAAGAAGTTTACAGTAGAAGTAATAGACTCTGTAAACGATTACGTAGCCTACATGAAGGAGATCTTCGACTTCAACAAGATCAGGACCCTCATCCAGGGTTCAGAGCAGAGGAAGCCGTTCAATGTGCTTATTGATGGCATGAATGGAGGTAGGAGGAAATACATGATTATTACTAAAACAAACTATTATTGACTATAGTTGAACCAAATTCGATAAAAAATAGAGGTAAACAAACCGTTGCTAGGCAACGAGTAGTTTACGCCTAAAATACAGATGTTTTTTTTTTTTTTTGTATATGTAAATGTCTCAACTTTATTCATTGGTTGATTTCCACAAAATGTGTTTAATACCTGGATTTCATCCATCTTTCTGTTTCTGTAGGGCTGTCACGTAAAATTAATGTCGACTTTTTAATGGGTTTTTCGAAATACCAAGTTATTATGCATGTTATTTTAGTGATTCTATTGAAATAATAAATAAAAATAATAAATAGGAATTGTTAATAAATAGCTTGCACGTAAAAGTCGATAATCATGTAAATAACAGGAGATTTGTAAAACGTGAGTTGTGATAACCCTAAATTGGTTTGTTTACCTCTATTCTTTATAGAGCTAGGCGATGGTATAGTGCTTGACCGCAATCCCACCTGATGGTAAGCAGTGATGCAATCGTTGATGGTTAGGCATGCCAGTTTATTAAGAGCCTAATCACTCAAAACAAAACTGAGTAAATAGAAAGGTAGACGGCAGTTGAGCGACGTGATGTAATGTTAAACCCAACAACACGACCTACGATGCTGCGACAAAGGGAGATTGATCCGGAGACCCTGCACGACCAATCTCCCGACATAACAACATTTGGCGCATCGTACCCGGCACACAACGCACACAACTGCTAAGACCCGTCCTTCGTACGGCTTCACCAGACATCATGCCGGAACACGACGAATCGCTTGGCGGGAAGACTTTGGTGGGTGGTAACTTCTGCCGGCAGCCGATATTATGGCCTACCACCGAGTTCAAATTTATTTGGATAAGGATTAATAATAAGGAACAATTAGTGGGCTTTGATTTCGACTGGCATTTTAATTAACTTTTCAAACATAAAAATGTAATCATTATGAATAAAGAATAGTAGGTAGACATATGGTGTCGCTGACTTTTTTGTACGCATTTTTAAGGTCTACAATACTGTAGTACATTATTTTGATCTATGTCATAGGGTTCAGCCAGCATTTGCAATGTAAGCTCAAAAAAATGGGTTTATTTTGCGACATGTGTTAGAAACCTCAAAAATAACAGTACTTCTCTACTATTTAATGGATGTTATTATAGGTATAAACCTTCCTCTTGAATCACTCTATCTATTAAAAAAAACCGCATTAAAATCCGTTGCGTAGTTTCAAAGATTTAAGCATACAAAGGGACATAGGGACAGAGAAAGCGACTTTGTTTTATACGATGTAGTGACTACTGTCAGTCAACATTACCAGTATCACTTATCTGCCACAAACCTATCGCAAGTGTTATCACATGTGGTTAAAGAATACCTACATGAGTGGTACATTGCCCTCGGTTTTTTTATACTTATTTTGGTCATGTGGTGTATCTACGTAGCTTATTAGGTATAAGCTAGCTACTCCACAGGGCCACAGTTTCTCATCCATTCTGGAAAACAATGTATCTATATTTTTTCAACTAAAGCACCTACCATCTTATCTCTTCACCACCTGTGGTTGACTGGTAGAGAATGCTTAAGGCATTAAGTTCGCCTCTGTACATTTCATGTGCGAAAGATTAAAACACATCAAATATCATCATAATCATCTTAGCGTTAATCCCAGTCAAATCCGAAGCTTTTTCAGCTTTGGAGCCTGGGGTCCGCTTTACCAGTCTAACTGCTGGTTTGGCTAAACTTCGATATTTTCCGTGAAGCGACTGCGGTCTAACATCCACAACCCGAAGGCGATATCGAAGCATTGCAGTTAGACAAATTGTTGGACTTTTGAGGGCTCCAACAACCGGTAGCTGTCACTAGATGTTCGTATGGCAACCGGGACCAACGGCTTAACGTGCTTTTTGAGGCACGATGTAAAAAAACTGCTGTCATATGAAAACAAATCAAATATGGCTACGGTCATTATGTTCAGCCATGAGTATTACTTAGTATGTTAACAATCATCAATAGCAATTTTTGCCTGAAATAAAGAAAACGACAATAGAATAGACAAAATTCTAATGGAGAACACATTAGGATATATAATAGATAATATTATGCGCTCTCTCGTCTCTTTGAAGTGGCAATGGGCGGGGCACAGCACCTACAGCCGATGGCCGATGGGGCAGCTTTTTTTTTGTATGTCATCTCGTAGTGGCCCATGAGAGGTCGTGACTAATTAACCGGACTATCCTGTGGCTGCCTTCAGTAAATTTAAAGCCTCCAACCAGGGGCATCTAAAAACTAAGCGACAACACACTGGGCACCCCCTGTGGGGTACGAATCTCGGCTAAAGGCGTCCCTGGAGAGAACAGCAAAGGACGGCTGGATTGAAATTTTATTTGTTCGGGTTAATGGCGCGCATTTCCTAGTACTAGCTCTGAGAAGAAACGCTGAAACAAACTCAGAAGTCATAGTTGGGAATTTATATTTACTGGCTCAGCTGCGGCGCGTTCTGGCCTTCATCGGGCAAGGACGGGGCAGCGTCGGACTCCCACCGACTTACAGGTGGTCGGATGACCTGACCTAAATCGCAGGGAAGGGCTGGATGCAGGCCGAGACCAACCGTTCTTTTTTAAAATCCACTGGACATACTTTTAACTCACTTAATACTTTTGCTCTTTTTACCTTTTTTTATAAATTATATTTTTTTTATTTGTGTATCTGATGAACCGATGGCCGATGGGGCAGTAAGGTTCTGGAGTGGCGGTCACGTACTGGAAGACGCAGCCTAGGGAGGCCCCCAACAAGGTGGACCGATGACCTGGTGAAAGTGGCGGGAAGCCGATGGATGCGGGCAGCACAAGACCGGTCATCGTGGAAAGCCTTGGGGGAGGCCTTTGTCCAGCAGTGGACATCTATAGGCTGAGGAAGAAAGAAGAAAAACTGTATCTTAATTAATTTTCTATTTTCCAGTAACCGGCCCGTATGTAAAGCGCATATTCCTGGACGAGCTTGGTGCTAAGGAACACAACGTGCGGCGCATCGTGCCACTGGAGGACTTCGGGGGAGCCCATCCGGATCCCAACCTCACGTACGCTGCTGACCTTGTTAATGCCGTGAAGGCTGGAGACTACGATATGGGTGCTGCGTTTGATGGAGACGGTGAGTTTACAAAACCATTGTGGGTTATGGGGTCATAGGTTACTATCTCGCTAATGTCTCGCTGATGGTTGTGTTGGGTTATTGGGTTCCCTTCAATATGGTTGAGCTGAATGATGCTGATCCATACGTCATGTTCGTGAACGGACGCCGTCAGTGGGGACTGGTCATCTCTTAGCTGCCATGGCGTATTTTAATTTCTGAATTGATTTTTGTGTGTTTTCTATGGACGCTCTCAGCGTACAATATATTTCTGCATCGTTCTCACGCGGTTGATTTCAACATGAATGATGTAATCAAATATTTGTAACAATAGCTTGAAAATTTAAAAGAGTGTCCATGGAGTTTCTTGCCCGTTCTTCTCCATAGGTACCTACTCTTTGGAATGGGCGACTAGCTTCATCTTATTGACTGACCGACCTTCTGACAATTCAAAAGTGCCTGTAACTGGTTTATTTGAAATAAATGATTTGATTTGATTTGATATCATTGTGGTGCTAACTACAATAAAGATTACAAAGGTTTATTTGCTGCCCTTGGTTTACAGTTGTTTTTCTTCTTGGTTGATTAATTAGAACTGACTGACTGCCTCGGCAAATAGTCATAGTCATTTATTACACGACATGTAGGATATGGATTCGGCAACCATTGTACCGATATTCTTGGTAGCCAATAGCTTAATAGCCTAGAGTCTCGACCAACACCTCAGGAGACTCGCGTTAGGCAGCTTGATCAAGGGCTTGATGCAGAAAGCGGTAATTGGCTTGTCGTATTTTTTCTTTCATTTAAATACTTAGGAAGATATATTGATTTGAAATGTCGCATGACGTCACGCCGTGGTGCAAAATATACCATGGCGTGATGTAATTAGCTCCCACTCCGTAACTTTGATACGCTATATCTCAGTAGTTTTTGGTAATTTCGACAAAATAAAAAATACGGGTCTTAATTTTCTTTTATTATCTATAAGACGGACTAATTATTTTTTGATTTTCATACCTTGGATACATCCCTATTAGTTTCCTCTCTCTGGAGCCCTGACCGCCGGTAGCTTAATGGACCCCGTTCCCGATACCGGTTGGCTACTAAACATCTTCAAATAAAGGAAATAATAATAGAAATATACTGGTTTTGGGAATACAAAGTTGTTTCTTTTCAATCGTTCAATGTTGATTGGGTAAATCTGACAGTTTCGGGTGCTGACCTGCTGTCGTCCATACACCAAAAACAAACATCGATCAAAATACAATCAACACAACAAAACATACAATGGGCGGCCTTATCGCTAATGGAATCTACTCCAGGCAACCAAAGAATGGACAGATTCTCCCGAACCACAAATGAGACTGTCGTTGGTGCAAATATTGCCGCTGGGGCAGTAAGGTTCTGGAGTGGCGGCCACGTACTGGAAGACGCAGCGTAGGGAGGCCTAGGTGGACCGATGACCTGGTGAAGGTCGCGGGAAGCCGATGGATGCGGGCAGCACAAAACCGGTCGGCATGGAATGCCTTGGGGGAGGCCTTTGTCCAGCAGTGGATATATCGCGTTTCCAAGATAACTCTTCAAAAGTCCTGAATCAAAACTATCCTATGTTATTTCTCAAGGTCAACTCTATCTTTGTGCCAAATTTCAATAAAAACAGTTCAGTGGTTTAGACGTGAAAGGGTAACAGACAGACAGACAGAGTTACTTTCGCATTTATAATATAAGTAGGGATTGATACTGGACATAACAGGTAAGCAAATAAATAAGCCAAAAAGTGTTTGTTGAACAAGATCATAACAAGTAATGTTCCTTCACAAGTCTCTTGAATTCCTGCAATGACTGTGTGTATTTTATTTCAATTGGCCATTCAAGAAACCATCATTGGTACACCCTATACTGATGTCAACTCCTTCTTTTACTCCGCAGGTGATCGCAACATGATAATCGGGCGCGATGCGTTCTTCGTGACTCCATCAGACTCCCTGGCAGTGCTAGCCAACAACTTGCAGCACATCCCGTACTTCCAACGCACCGGAGTGAGGGGCTACGCTAGATCCATGCCCACCGCGGCGGCTGTGGACAGAGTCGCCGCTGCTACTGGCCACGAGATGTTTGAGGTGCCCACTGGTAAGAAACAACATGAAATCGGAAAACTCGGTGGTAGGCCATAACATCGGCTGCCTGCAAAAGTTACCCACCAGACAAATTCTTGCCGCCAAGCTGTACGGAGGACGGGTCTGAGCAGTTGTGTTGCGATGTGTGCCGGGTACGATGCGCCAAATGTTGTTGTTTCGGGAGTTTGGTCGTGGAGGATCTCCAGATCAGTCTCTGGCGCAGCATCGTTGGTCATGTTGTTGGGTTTAACATTGCATCACCTAGCTCAACTGCCGTCTTCCTTCCTATACACTAAGCTTTTTAAGTCAATACGCATAAAAAACTAACGCGCTTTACCATTAACGATTGCATCACTGCTTATCTACATCAGGCGGGATCGCGGTCAGCCACTAGTTAGTAATATTACCAAAGAAAACATTTTTTTCCAGGTTGGAAATACTTCGGTAACTTGATGGACGCTGGTCGCCTGTCGCTCTGCGGAGAGGAAAGCTTTGGTACCGGGTCCGACCACGTGCGGGAGAAGGACGGGCTGTGGGCCGCGCTGGCCTGGCTGTCCGTGCTGGCCGCTACCGGGCTCTCCGTTGAGGACATTCTGAAAGCCCACTGGGCGCAGTTCGGCAGGAATTACTTTACGAGGTAACATTATCTGTGCTAGAATGGCATACACATTACACATCGTCAAAAGATAACATGAAGAACCACAAAGTTATGACTTTGCTATCTTATCTGGTTGTCTAAAAAAAATAGTCAACGCACCGTTCGCCTATCCACGCCTGGAGCGGCGCGGTGCGTGATGGGGCGTGTCTCACTGTGCCCCTAGCACTATGATGTATTGCCAGCAGTGTTGTGCGCCCTGTAACTACACTGCAAAAAATTCTAAATGTATTTGGGAAAAAATATAACATGGTATAAAAATTAATTGCCCAATTTGCCAGCGACGGTGTTTCCGTCACATAACAATTTGAGTGTCTTCTAGGCTAGAGTGAATAGGCTCTTAATAAACTAGCGCGCTTTACCATCAATGATCGCATCACTGCTTACCATCAGGCGGGATTGCGGTCAAGCGCTAGTTCATAACTTATAAAAAAAAAATATTGGAATCGATTCAGTTGCTTATTGCGAACAAACTATAAAGAAAAATAAAACGATTGTCCGCTGCTCCCCAATCGGAACAAATATTTCTATAACCTACGATCGAAACTAAAGCGGGCGAATCCGCGTGGCGCAACTAGTCCAACAATGAATACAACCAATCCTCCTACAGATACGACTACGAGGAATGCGCAAGCGACCCCTGTAACGAGATGATGCAGACGTTGGAGAAGAAGATCACGGCTCCTGGCTTCGTGGGCTCCACACACTCCAGTGGCAACAAGACATACGTCGTGAAGTTGGCTGATAACTTCTCTTACATGGACCCCATTGATCAGAGCGTGGCTATGAAGCAGGTGGGTCATCATCATCATCAACCTATTTATCGTCCCACTGCTGGGTACAGGTTTCCTCTCATACAGAGAAGGATTGAGCGAAGCAGGCTTTAAGCTGGTGGGTAGTTGGTTCAAATATGTATGGTAAAATTATGCTCTTGTCCAAATATAATTGCATACCACATGTGTAGCCTTTCGCATTGTCTTTTATTTCACGCACATCGAAGGACAGGAACAATTATCCAGCGGCGGTCTTCCCGTCTGCTTACAAATTAAGTGTTTTCAAGTCGTCTTGAAGACACTTAAATTGTAAGCAGACGGGAAGACCGCCGCTATTTACTCGTGTAAATAGGTTCTCAATAAACTAGCGCGCTTTACCATCAAAGATTGCATCACTTCTTACCATCAGGCGAGATCGCGGTCAAACAGTAGTTTATAAAGTTAAAGAAAATATACATACTGTAAAGCTACCATTTACTGGACACGTGTTTTCTTTGCCGTGGTCTACCTCCACGGCGGGGTCCTCCAGGCGTCTAGTAACTGACGGGGTGGATTCGCTTGACATCTCCAGCCCACTCCCACTACAGCCTGGTCATTTTTACTCTTCTTTTTCTGACCTCTACGGGTCCACTGCTGAACAAAGGCCTCCCCCAAGGCTTTCCACGATGACCGGTCTTGTGCTGCCCGCATCCATCGATTTCACGCGTCATTCACCGGGTCATCGTAAAAATAAAATTAAGAACCTATTCAAAAATAAAATTGCATATAATATTAATTAATATTGACGAATATCAAATTAAGTTACTTTATAATTAAATAGACAAAAAAAAAAAAAATACGTTTCTAGTCCAATTCAATATACTTCTTCAGTTTTATTATTTAGGAATCGATGTCTGCATTTTGTAATCTTATTTCCAGGGTCTCCGCATCATCTTCGAGGATGGTTCCCGTATCGTGCTAAGACTCAGTGGTACAGGCAGCTCGGGGGCTACCGTCAGGTAAGTTACCAAAATTCTCTCAAAACAGTTCATACTTTTTAAAACAATGATTGGAATTAAAGTTCATGTTCATCTACTTTATAAACCTAATTAATCCCAAATAATTACATTAAGAAAAATCAAAGGGCATACAGTCAATCTGGGTAACTTAAATGCGGTATTTTACACAATATTTAAATATTTTAACCCACACCACACGAATGTATTTAATTTGTTAGTGCTCTCATAACACTTTTCATCCGTAAAGATTAATTAAATTATCTCAAAACTCATCTGGCCTTAAAAAAACCTAATTTTCTGGTCTGTTAAAGTTACCGTCCGATAGAAAAGCATTAATAAGTATATTTTGCATAAATTTGTGTAACATTGGTTTTGGTTTTTAAGTTTTTTAGTAACTGACGAAAAGAAAACATTAATTTCTAGTTTTGTCTTACATATTTTATAAAATAGTCAATAAAATCAGTCTAAGACGTTTGGCATTACCAAACAACGAAACTAATTCATGGTCGGACTATCAATGTTACCCGAACCAATCAAAATTACCCATATTGACCGTATATAAAATAAATGTAAAAAAACTCAATTAGGCTGAATGTCAGGATATCCCTTTTTTTGATCTGGATGGGAAATCATCAGATGACCGCTCTGGGTGGAGCGGAAGGGCGTGTCAGACTTTTACTGAACTGAGTTTTATGCGCGTGAACCACAACGCGCCGTCGACTCGGGCCTGGTCCTTATCGCCAGCAAGCCCGCGGCTGTGGTGTCCGGGAGTTCGATGTTGTCTCCCTCCAGGGCGTCTCCTGCGGCAGCTAGAGCCGTGAGGGCGCTGGGATTCCCGCTGCCTCACGCGCTCCGCCTCCTCCTTTGCACACATCACTGCTTCGCAGAAGGAGGTGACGCACTATGGGAAAGCCCCATACAAGGCCGTCTCAAAACCGTTTCACGTGAAAGTCGTTGTTATGGAGTAGAACTAATTAATTAATTTAGTCTTATAAATAAGCTTTCTTTTCTATATTTTTTAATTATTTTTTGCTAACCATAATGTATATAAAAAGGCATCAAAGCTAACTCATGTTCAATGATGTGATTTTGGCACAATACATTACTACAATTCAACGAGACATTACTCGAAAGTTTTTCTTATAAATGTATAAGTATTATACATTTTTGAAATGCTTATAATCTCCTCATAACGTTTCTTAAATAATATTATATATAATAAATAAATAAATTAAAATTAACCAATGTAGTTTAAGATGGTATAATTTTCAGGTTACTTTTTTTTTAACGAGACTTACCCGTTTACCGCTGTTTGCCGCTGTCGAGATATTTGTTGTATTACGATCTTTATACATTAGTTTACACAAGGAGAAAAAAAAAAGTTGCGCATACTTGCGCCTTTTCTGACACGGTACCAAAACATATCGCGAGATAATTTTTTCCAATATCTTTTTACTGCTCACATAATCATCTGTTATCTATTAAGGTCAAATTGATAAAATGGTCATTATTATTTATAGTTATTTGTGGTTTTGATATAGTTTTGACCACCATATTTGATAAAATATGGTCACTATATCAATTAGGGTCAAATTAAAAACAGGTTGGTTATGGGAAGAGTGCAAATATTAGTTTCTTATCTTTTTGCACATAGCACTAATTCATTGGCCTATAAAAGAAAGGCGAACCCTGAAACATCCACAGTTGTTCATCAGAAATTCAGTTGCCTTAAAAAAGCAGTTAATACCTATTTTCAAATATTCACAGAAGTTATCTGATTTGAAAATAATGGGTGAATTTGTTTGTAGTAAACGAGAGTTGTGCAATTTGTTGATAAATGGGAATAATATAGAAAACTACTTGCAAGAAAATTTCAATTTGTCACCAGAGGATATGAATACTGTGGTCTCCTACATTCAAAGAAACTTGGTATCTAAATGTAACGAACGCTGGAGAAATGCATCCCGGAAAAGAGAACGCTTTGAAAGTAATAACGTCGACTGGTTAAATGGTGAATTTCGTGTTCCACTGGAGTGTCGAGTCACAGTTAATGACCCTAATACGTCTGGAAGCAGTGCAGGTGGCAGACCATCGAAACCATACGAAGCATCTTCAGAAAAAACAAAGAAACGAAAAAACATGCAATTAATACAAGAGTACGGACTGGACTGTGTGCTCAATGCATATACTCAGGAGTTGCGGTCTATGGGTGAGACGGAGGAGGCCACAATTGTTAATATTATACGAACTGCGTCAAAAAATGATAAGAAAAAGTTTCTTAAATTCATAACTGAGAACCCTGAAGATGTTATACCTTTTACAAAGGAAGAAGCACTGCGGATATTTATTGACTTAGACCTTAACAAAGAACAGTATGGGAAACTTCGTATTTGTTTGGCGGACAAAAACTGCTCAGTGTTTCCTTCTTATCCAACTTTAGCCGAAGCGAAGAAGATGTGTTACCCACCAGATTCGAGCATAACCATTACTAACATAAGTGCAAAAGTCAATCTGCAAGACTTATTGGATCATACTGTGGCACGTATATTACTAATTGGTTCAGTTTACAAAAACGGTTTAAGACAGTTGAAACTATTCTGCAAATGGGGTTGTGACGCGTCATCAGGGCAAAGTGAATACAAGCAAGTTTTGCCCGAAGAAAGCGATTTCACATCAGATGCGAACCTTTTTATTGCTTCACTTGTACCCATTAAACTCATAGATGAGACAACTAATATTGTTATTTGGAAAAATGAAACTTGCTCATCCGTAAGATATTGCAGACCTATATTGATAGAATTTGCCAAAGAAACTCCTGAAAAAACCGCTTCTGTTCTGGCTGATATCAAAAATCAAATTGAAAACCTGTCTCCTTCCATGATAAATAAGAATGGTGAAGTAATTGAAATTACTCATAACTTATTTTTAACCATGATTGATGGTAAAGTAGCACAAGTTTTAACTGAAACTCCTTCGAGCGCTTCTTGTACAATTTGTGGTGCTACTCCTCGGCAAATGAATAACTTAGAGGCAGTTAGGACACGAGATGTGAATGAAAGTTCATTTCAATATGGACTGTCAACACTACACGCTTGGATTAGAAGTATGGAGATGATTTTACACATTTCCTATAACTTGTCTTTCCAAAAGTGGTCAGCCACTACACCAGAAAATAAAAAAAACAAAGACGAAAAGAAAAAACCTCGACAAGGCACTGGAAATAGTAATGACGGCAACACAGCTCGGAGATTTTTTCAGAATTACTCTTGCTCTGCAGACATTACAGGTGTAGACGTAGAACTTATAAAACGAATGTACATTATACTACAAACTATGTCATCTGGAATGGCTATTGATTCAAAAAAGTTCGGTGAATACGCATATAGTACCGCCCAACTGTACGTAAATAATTATAATTGGTATTATATGCCTTCCTCCGTACATAAAATACTTATTCACGGAGAAAAAATCATTGAGTACTATGCTATATTACCTATCGGACAATTGTCCGAAGACGCTCAAGAATCCCGCAACAAGGATTACAAAAAGTTTAGACTTCATCATTCTAGAAAATGTTCAAGAGCGGCTACCAATACAGACGTGTTCCATACCTTATTGTACACTTCTGATCCATATATATCAAGTTTGAGAAATACCTCAGAAACAATATCGAAAGAACTTTTCGATGAAGCCAAGTCCCTTCTTGCTGTCAACGAAAATCTGTAGGAGATTGTTGAATTTTGTACATTATTTTTTTCTCGTTAGACACTGTTTATACAATGATATTTAATTCTATTTTATGTAAGTAAATTTAAAAAATAGTATATTTTCTTATAAATGCATGTATTTTTTTTATTTTTTAAATAAATTAATAAACATAATTTTCAAAATTATTATTTTTTCTTTTAAACCTTATACATTCACGTATATGTATGCAAAATTACAGATCATTTAGTTTTGAAATAACTGAGATACGGAGTTTTGAGACGAAACATACGCGATTTTCCCATAGTGTGACGGCCTGACATGCACTCTCGCTCCGCACAAATGTCAGGATATCCTTCATGAATAATCGTTGTATATTGATATATTAGCGTGGCTAGCTGGCATATGGCAAATAATGTAATTAAATGTTCTTTGTATTGTAATGTTAATTGCTTACCTTCTATCGTTTAGAAGCAAGTTTCTCTAACTGAACAGACGGTTGTGCTGCTGGGGAGCAAACTCCACCACTTCTTCCCAGCAAAGCAGTAGGGAGTGGCGATGGGCGGGCGTTTTGGGGACTATTTTATGTAATATTGGCATACGAAAAGTACTAACACTTAGCCTAATTTGAATAAATTTACTTTGGATTTTTATTATTAAAATTAAGTATATGAAGAAAAAAACTAGATAGAAAGATAACCTTCCAAGTTTTAGTTTTGTACATGTTAAAAAGTATATACAACGTGTAACATAAAGGGTATATACATAACAAAGGCATGGCATCTTTACATGATATCAAACGATATTGGAAGGGTTTTTTAATCCTGTCTCTTTATGTTAGGAAGTTATGAGGAAAAACACCGCCTGTGATAGGCTACTATCATACTAGTCGCACAGAGATATTGAAGACATTTATCGGATTTTGGCAAGTAACGTGACGGGTAACGAGTAGTTATTAACATATGTAGTGTGCTGCCACGTTTGTTATGATTTTATTTTAAGAAACACACAAAATCGAAAATTTGGTACCAATTTTTTGAGTATTTTATTTTGAGTTGAAACCCTTCCGATATCATTTGATATCATCTAAAGATGCCATGCCCTTGGTATGTATATACCCTTTTTGTTACACGTTGTATTTTTGATAGTAATATGTATGTCTATATAACTTATTTAAGTATTTGTTTAAATATAAATAGTGTTAAGAATTCTTTTTTCCTCATTTTTTTTTCATCCCAAGTACCTGCCATGTAATCTCTTCACCACATTTGATTGACTGGTAGCGAATGCTTAAGGCATTAAGTTTGCTTCTATACCTTTTTTTGTGCGATAGTGTAAATAAATAAATAAATAATATCTGATATCATCGTAAAACCTAATATTGGACATGCCGATGCATTCTGCTAGTTTCTATGATAAATCCTTTACTGTACAGGCAGTTCGGCTATGGAATGACTTGCCCGTGTCCGTGAGGCGTGCTCAAACTTTGTCCACTTTTAAAACCGTGATAAAAAAGCACTCTCTCTTTAATTAAACATGTAATTATATTTTTATTGCTCTTGTAAAATGTTTATTAATTAGATGTATGTATTTATTAGACTAGTATGATACACATCAATCCGCAATTTCTTCAATCTGCAATCAGCCCTTCAGCTTTAATCAGATGGGTTGTTTCTTTATTTGGCAATTAGAGATTGTTCACACCCAGCGATGCATCATCTCATTATTTGCTATCCAGTGCTGGTTAGATGACGCTAATCGTGCCCGTTTGAGTCTGTAGGTACAGTCTGAGGACTTTAAAAGTCTCACAGCGAGTTTATTTTTGTGACGTTGCGAGTCTTTCTTTATAACTTTTGTAGAAACTTTCTACAATCGCCTTGACAGTTGGGATCTCTAGGTACTCATGTACCTCAACGTTTCTTGTGAACCAAGGTGCAGCACAAGGTTTTCAGTGCCTTATTAACGCTGTAGTATCTCAATGTTGGAGTGACTTGCTGATCACCAGAGCTCTATACCATATGTCCATACAGATTTCAAAATGCATTTGTAGATGAGGAGTTTATTTTCCAGACTTAGTGATGACTGCCTACCCATAAGCCAGTGAATATTTCTCAATTTTATATTTGCCTGCTCTCTTTTGGCTTTTATGTGTTCTCGCCAGGTAAGTTTTCTGTTGATGTGCATACCTAGGTATTTGACAGTACTTTTCTGAGGTAGGATGTCTTCACCGCGTTTTACTTGTGGGCAGTCCCCTCTTCTTAGGGCGAAAGTAATATGGATAGACTTGGCGGCACTAGCTTTGATTCTCCACTTATTCAGCCATAATCCGATCTCGTTCAACTTCGACTTTGTCGCAAGATAGCACTGCGGTGTCATCAGCATACGTAGCAGTAACAATTCCTTCTGAGATAGGCAGGTCAGCGGTGAAGGCTGTATACAAAACAGGGCCCAGCATAGAACCCTGGGGCACTCCAGCCTCTATGGGATATAGTGAAGATAGGCAGTCTCCAGAACTAACTTGAAACAGTCGGTCTTCCAAGTAAGATCTTAGCAGCATGTATACTGTGTGTGGTAAGCGGGTATTTAGTTTACACAGGAGGCCCATGTGCCATACCCGGTCGAAAGCTTGTTGTATGTCAAGAAAAGCAGCAGAGCAGAACTCCTTTCTTTCCAAGGATTGTCGGATTGTATGGACAACTCTGTGAATTTGTTCTATGGTTCCATGGTCTGCTCGGAAACCAAATTGATGCTCCGGGATTGTCCCTTGTAAAACACTTAACGTATACATTTACTATGTAGGTAGTGTACAGTGTACTATTTGTACACTGTAGACTACCTACATTATTTCTCTCCCTTTTCCCTTAGTATTCCATCCAAAGGTAGTCTGTAAAAGATCGCTCTTAACGATAAAACCGCCCATTGTGTCAACCTTTGTGAAATCTTTATATTTATGTTTCTGTAATCTAAATGGTGTACATAATAAAATATTTATTTCCGTTCTAGGTTATACATAGATTCGTATGAGGCTAAGAACGTGCTCGGCGATGCTCAGGTGATGCTTAAACCTCTGATCGACGTGGCGCTGCAGGTGTCGGAACTGCAGAAGTACACAGGACGCGACGCACCCACTGTTATCACATAACTATGTGCACTAAACACTAGATTATATACAACGTTATTTTTTGTATATGCAAAACATAAACACGTGTCCGGTATTTTAAAGATAAAGAATCTATGTACAAAATTTCAAAAAGATATCACGATAAACCACAAAGTTATGAGCTTGTTAGGTTACCTGGTTCCATCATCATCCCAGCGTTAATCCCAGTCGCATCCGAAGCCTTTTCAGCTTTGGAGTCTGGGGTCCGCTTTACCAGTCCAACTGCTGATATGGCTAAACTTCGACATTTTCCGTGAAGCGACTGCCGTCTGACCTCCACAACCCGAAGGCGACATCGAAGTTTTGCAGTTGGACCAATTGTTGGATTTTTGAGGGCTCCAACAACGCGTAACGACTGCCACTAGATGTTAGTATGGCAACCGGGACCAACGGCTTAACGTGCTTTCCGAGGCACGACCAGACCAGTGCAAATATTCATATTCATGCATACAAATACTTGCACTGTGCGGGGATCGAACCCGCGCCACCTTGCGCAGCGGCCGCGTCCGCTACCGCTGCGCCACGGAGGCTGTCAGGTGTTAGGTTACCTGGTTATCCCATCAAAAAATATGGTCAATGCACCACTCTCCCCCCGCGCCTGCAGCGGCGGGACGCGGTACTATGATCTTAGCTGTATGTCAGCTGTGTTGCGCGCTTGGTAACCACACTGCAACAGTAGGCTATTTGACAGTATTAATTTTTTTGTGATTATTTGCTTTAATTGCATAAAACGAGGGTTCTTTATGTCATTTACACGAGTTTTAATAAAAATAATAACAATGAATATATCCAAAACACAAAAATATGTTTGGCTTTTTGTTTCTCGCGCCATACATTGTGAAACGATCCGGATTGGCTAATGTCACGATGACGTCATACGCGTATCAACGCTTGTTTTCGGCAAACTTGCAAACAGTTTTTCGGGGGTTTTTAGCGATTTATTTGTACAACCCGGTACAACACACCACTTGTAAACCATTTTATTAGATAACAACAACAAATAACAAATAAACAAACACCACTGCGGAACCGAAAACCGCTAGTGACGTCACTTACAAAGCGCGACGCCATATTGCTGAATAAATCGTTTTGGCGGCTTATTTGAATTTTGAATTTTTATTTGCATATTTCTAACGAAATACGTATTTAAAATGAAAAAACTTTCGGTGAACTTCTTAACCGCAACCAAGTAATTCAAGATAAAAATTATAAATCTGTCAAATAGCCTATTCTAAATGTATTTGGGAAAAAATATAGTATGGTGTAAAAAATGATTGGAATCGATTCAGTTGCTTATTCTGAACAAACTATATTCAGGTTTGGTATAAAAAAATAACGTTGTATGCCATACTAACATCACCCAGGTTTACCTAAGATTTGGTCAAAGTTGTACAATCACGAGCAGAAGTCTTTGGTACAAATTCCCGTGTTGACAAACTATATTAATTTTAAGTTTAGTTTATCTTATTCTATGTTACTATGAAAAGGATAAAATATAAATATTAGTTTAGTTTTGTCAAATTAATGTATCATCATCATCATCAGCCTCTATTTGTCCACTGCTGGACATAGGCCTCTTCCATGGCACGCCAACAAGCTCGAACCTGAGCAGTTCTTCGCCAGCCACCTTTTTGATGTCGTCGCTCAATCTCGCCCAAGGGCGTTAATGCAAATTAATATATAGCCTGACGTATTTTAACCGCCATGTTTTAATCACGTCTAAAATATCTATGGAATATCTTAATTTGACAGTACTAAACAATTTTTTTATATTTTTCCTTTTCATCATCATCATCATCATTTCAGCCGAAAGACGTCCACTGCTGGACATAGGCCTCCCCCAATAAACTGTACTACAACTCGTACGACTCAACTGTGCACCCCGCCGGAATGCGACCCCTCTCCGCTTCCCCGCACGGCGCCCCGCATTCGCCGTAAGCGCTCAGTGCGATAGCATCTTTGTTACAATTGTCTAAATACAGTTTAAATCCCCTGTTGTTATAACTGTTTCTGTGGAGTTTTTGCTTTGTTATTTTTTTTTTTTTTTTTTTTGTTTGGACATTTTCGACGCGTTAGTGAAGCCTGTTGGTTGCAATAACATTATATTTCAGTCTACCTTTGAGTATCAATTTAATTGCAAATCGTCATGAGTAAAATTATCTAGTATTATGACGCATTATCATCAAAACGCCCTTTAAATAAAATAAAAAATTCTTAGCGTAATTCTCATTTTTTGCAAACGGTACCGTCCGAATGACGTCAGAGAGCGAGGTGCACAGTTAACTCGTGCGAGTTGTAGAATAAAATACGGTCAAAACAGCTCCGTTAACATTTTTTTACGATTTTTTATTTGTTGTTTATAATTATTTTTTTAATCAGGTGTCAGTAATATATTTGTTATTGTTATAGATCATAAATATTATGTTAAAACTGTTTCGTTATAATTAAATCCCAAAGGCCGCCATATTCTTTGTTAGATAATGTCATCGAATATTCTGTACGACGTGTAACGATTACGGTATATACCTACCTAGGGCACAACTTCCTTCGATGATATCAAACGATATTTGAAGGGTATTATAATGCTCTAAGTATAGATACCATTTTTTTTTTCATTTTTTTAAACGTTTCCCCCACACGTTTACAAACATATAACTCATATACACAAACAGCCAGACCCGAAACAAATACTTGAAGCTCATACAAATATTTGTTCCGCGTGGGAATTGAACCCGCGACACGCAGCGCAGCAGTCAATAGCTTAACCACTGCGCCAAAGCATTCAAAGAAGCCGTGCCCTTGGCATGTATATACCATTTTCGTTACACGTTGTGTCGTTATAAAAGTTAAAATGATTTGAAGTTCCTTATGGAGTGTTGCAATATATAATAAAATATTTAATGGTTAAGGAATATTTACGTACATTAAATCTCTCTGATTTTAGTGTGTACCATTTTAGCTAATAATGAAAGCCGTTTATAACGTACAATTTGTTCATTAAATAGCATATTAAGCGTAGGTGTCAATATGTGGCGTTTATAGATATCGCTACAAGTAGTTGAGACTTAGCTGCCTACATATCAAATACCTTTGGTGACCTACCACCCCGTGCGGAAACTTACTTTGAGCTGGTAACACTGCAAGTAATATATATAAATAAAACAACATAATTTTTGTAAGAAATAAATCACGATATACTCTATATTAATATATACAAAACTGTACAAATTGAGATTAATATTTCTGTTTAAAAAAATATTCACATTGACCATAGATGTTTTATATAAAACATTTTGTTTTTATCAACTTGTAAGTTTATAAATTAATTTGTTATGAAAACTATTTAAAAATAAATTTTGTTTAAATTAACTTATCCTAGTTTCACTTATAGTTAATTATGACTAGATATTTTTAGTACCTATTTGTAGATTCCATTTGGTACAGCGCGGTCATACATGTACAGTAAGGGTCAAAAGTGGATTACCACTTTTGACTTACTTTGTGCTTTACAATAAGTGTCAAAATTAGTACTCCATTTTTGACCCTTACTTTAAAGTACATGGTCATATTAAATTCTAGAAAAACTCCGTAGGCGAGATGAGTATTGTTATCTGAACATGATAACACAAAGAAGAAATTAATTTGTTCACTTTATTGTAGGTCATTGACCAGAGGTACTATGATGTGTTAAAACTATCATGGTTCCCGTGTCAGACAAAGATGGAGTTATACAGGATGAATAGCGCTATCTCTTTATCACAACGGTTTAGTGATGGTTTTGTAAGCCCCAGTTGTGTATTCTGAGAACAGTCACAGTTTGACCTTAGTCATACTTTGTCAAAAATACCTCTTTACGTTCCATGATTTTTTACGAGTTTTTGGCATTGAGTGTCGCAGAGTCTTTTTTCATGTTTTTATTAATGAACTACTATCTAGGCTAAAACTAATAGGCAATCAAGATCTAACTTATTTATATTTGTGACAATTATTTTTTATAATGTTGATGGTGCGGACGACAGCAGGTCAAGTTTCCCGAAACTGTCAAACATTCTCACCCAACCTTGAGCCATAATACTTTAGCGATAAAGTTGAAAATCTAGTGAAGGCAGTAACAATTTGCCTGCCTGTTTTTCCGTCTGACTACAATTTAAATGTCGTTCAAGGCTATAGTGAATAGGCTTTTAATAAACTAGCGCGCTTTATCATCAATAATTATTGCATCATTACTTACCATCAGGCGGGATTGCGATCAAGCACAGGTTTATAATTATAAAACAAATGTCATAATTGAATGAGATTCTTTACCGCTTTTAAAACCATTATTGTCTTTGAATGTTTGGTGTTTGCATTCGTTTCGGGTATCGATTCATACAGGTGTATAAATAGGCGCCTTGTTTATTTACAGTAAGGGTCAAAAGTGGAGTACCAGTTTTGACTTACTTTTACTTTGTGCTTTACAATAAGTGTCAAAATTAGTACTTTTGACTCTTATTGTTAGAGCAATAAAGTTCAAAAGCGGTAATGCACTTTTGACCCTTACTACACTCTTGCTTCTCCAATCCACTTTTGACATTGGCAGAGTAGTCGACATGGCTTCACTTGCCATAAATAAAAATAGAATAGAATGAATAAGCGCCATTTTGAAAAAAAAAATAACAAAATGGCGCGACAGTTAGTATGCTAGTGTCAATAATCTTCAATTCCCTTTAGTTTTCATCCCTTACATCATCCGTTTTGCACCACTTTTTCTCTACCCTTCTCAAACAGCAGTCAAACAGTTTAAACCACCTCATATTTTAACTCGAAACCCACTACTCATTTATAAAGAACTGCATGAGTAAGTTGACAGCTCCGAACACTACAATGCAGCAGTAGAACAATGTCTTCCACCACGTGAGCTTGCCTCGGAGCTGCAGGGAGCGGATCTGGAGACACGAGGGGAGCGCGAAGATGTGTACCAGCCCGCTTATCGCGCCTGTGTACCTGGGAAAGTGATACAAGTAAATTAAGTTGCATTAGAAGATTTATAAGGTAGTCTAGAAAAAAGAGGCTGAAGTGGGAGTAGGCTAGACACGTCTCCCGTTTCTCTACCAATTTTAGCCGAAGTTAGCTTCATTTCCACCTAGATAAATAGATATTGAGATAAAATTCGGCAAAACTGTCTACTACTCGCACGCTTCCCCGCGCGGTGCCCCGCTTTCGCCGTAAGCGCTCAGTAGCGATAGCATCTTTGTTACAATTGTCTAAATCCCCTGTTTTTATTTTGGGGCTTTTATGGGGATATGTCAGCCCCATCGTACCCTTTTCACTGATCTAAACACAATATAAAATGTAATAAGATGAGTATAGAATAAAAAACCCACACACCAATAATATTTCATTATCATCACTATCCCCTTATCCCTCATCATAATCCTTGCTCCATTGGGGTGCTCATATTAATGAAATATGTGAAAAAGCATACAAATTTTTAAATATCCTTAAGACCCTAGCGGGTAAGTCATGGGGAGTACACCCAAAACATCTTCGCAGGCTTTATATTTCATTAATTAGAGCTCGAATAGACTACGGTGGTTTCCTGTATGGCAGCAGTGCTAAAACTCATTTAAGAAAACTAAGTATTTTACAGAATAGAGCTCTTAGGATATGTGGCAATTTTATAAGAACTACACCAATCCATGTAATGGAGAGTGAAATGTGTTTGCAACCTCTTGATATTAGAAGATTTTGGCTTGGCTGCAGATATTGGTTGCGAACGGCTTCACTCTCTAATAGTACAATAGACTTAATAGCGGAACTTGCTAGGGTGGTGATTACGCTCAATCCTTCTCTGTATGAGAGACCTGTGCCCAGCAGTCGGACGATAAAAAGGTTGATAATGATGATAATCATCATCATTAACCTTTTCAATGCGGGTTGGCGATTTCAGACTCCAGAAGTCCAGGTTTCCTCAAGATGTTTTCTTACAGTTATGTTTGATGACTGAAGGTGAAGGAAAACATCTTGAGGAAAACAATATTTGACCTCTCAAAACTTTAAAGAGTGAAATTTTAGTAAAAAAAAAAAAATATGTTTTAAAAGTATATAACCTAATACAATTTTTCAAAGTTTTAAAGAAAATCTTTACCTAATGATAGTGCCAATGCTGGGACAGAAGCAAGCCACCAGGATGCACATCAGTATGATGGCGAGGTTGATGAGGACGGTGTTCAGGCGCGTCTCCTTGATGGGTAGCAGCAGGATGGCTTCCGAACGGAGCATGAAGGCGACCAGCGGGTATACCGTCACCACCTGACAGGAGAACGGAAGGTTAGAGGTTAAAAATATTGCCACATATTCCTCAAAAATTAATCTCCACAAATAAGAGTTTATGGAATAAATAGCTTTCCGCCCGCGGCTTCGCTCGCGTGGAGATCGATTAAATCGCGCTTTTCAGATGTCCCTCGGGAAATTCATTTTTTTTTTTCGGGATAAAAAGTACAAAATTTCAAAGCAATCGGTTCAGTAGTTACGGCGTGAAAGCCTAACAAACAAACTCACTTTCCGATTTATGTGATATTAGTAAGAATACCATGCAATAAAATTCAGTTGAACTGACAATTGCAAGATGGGAATAAATGCAAAAAATAAAAATGGAGACAACTAAAAAATTTAATAATAATAAATTTTTACTTTCATCTTATAGGTAGTATCGTTAAAAGATACTATTGGTGCAGTGGCTAAGCAATCGACTGCTGCACTGCGAGTCGTGGGTTCGATACCCGCACGAAACAAATATTTGTATGGCCTACAAGTAGTTGTCCCGGGTCTGACTGTTTGAGTATGTAAGTTTATATTGTTACGAATGGACCTTATGTCGATGGCATAAGGTTCAATATCGCGTGACATGCAGTGTGTCACTTTTAAGCCCTATATCCCCAGATCTAGACATTTTCTAGGTACAATTGTACCTAGAAAATGTCTAGATCTGGGGATAAAAACTGTTAAACAATGGGGTGTAAAACAATGTGTTTTATAATTATAAAACACATTGCTAGACTTAGGACGGCCTATTGAATGGGGCAGGTCTCAACAGTTTTGTCAACAAAGCGTCGACATCGAAATTTCCAGAAACCCGTTTCCGGGAATTACCGTTGGAACTTATTTCGTTGTCCTTGAAGTTATGCGCTATTATTATTACGTCTAGAGGAATCTGGAATGTTCGATCTGCTGACCTATATTATGGCGCCGGTGCAGAGTCAGCCTGCATTCGACTATCGATACGAAAACAGCGACAGTTAAGAAGCGATCTTTGAGAATACCTACTGCGACAACTGTAACGAGAACTCTGAGTACTACGTGAAGTAACATCTGTACTGTTATTGTGTGTTTACGACACGGACTTCGTGGACGTAAGAGAAGACTTCGGTGCGACATCAGCTACGTTCTACTTGTCATTGCCTACAATCGTCTGTACCTTCGTTGCTAATAAACTTCGTAACCCTTAACCGGCGTTTAAGTACCCCCAGCCCGTAACAATATGTTTACACCACGATAGTAGTGTAGTTTGTAGTAGTGATTCCTTCTTAGTGTGGGGAAACTTTTTTTTTTATTAAAAGAAAATAAGTTAATGTGACATATTTTTACATGTTTTTTGTTAGTTTCACTTGTATGTTTGCTTGCTTGCTTGTTTGTCTGTCTCTAACTCTTTGGACTACGAATGAGCGGCTCATTACTGTAAAAGGTCCCACCGTTTTCAATACGTTCGCTCGTTCGTTTTTTTTTTAAAAAAAGAATATCGAACTAAAAAGTTGAAAATAAATATAGTTTGAAAGACTAAAAAAACATTTTTTTAAAGAATATTAAAGTAAAAAGTTAAAAATATTTTTTTAAAAAGCGTGAGGCGCTTATTATACAAAAATTATAGCACAAAGCGCCTCACGCTTGTTTTTTTTTTAATTAGTTTAACTTTTTAGTTTGATATTCTTTAAAAGCATGTTTTTTTAGTTTTCTAAACTATATTTTCTTCATAATCATTAATGAAGAAAATATAAATTCAAATTTATTTATTTACCAAACGATATTTTTGTAGGATTAATTTATTTATAGGATTTATACCAAATGGTTTCATATATTTTTAAATACAAATCATAACAAACATTACGTACTACGTAGACCAATAACTACATGTTATACGATATAGTCGGACTATAGCCGCCGTCAAATACTATTTTTTTTTTATTAATTACTAGCTTTCCGCCCGCGGCTTCGCCCGCGTGGAGTTCGGTTATATCGCGCTTTATAGATTTCCCTCGGGAACATCATATTTTTCCGGGATAAAAGGTAGCCTATGTTCTTTCTCAGTGTCCAAAGATTTCCTGTGCCAAATTTAATCAAAATCGGTTCAGAGGTTTAAGCGGGAAAGCGTAACAGACAGACAGACAGAGTTACTTTTTCATTTATAATATTAGTATGGATAAACTAGCGCTTGACCGCAATCCCGCCTGATGGTAAGCAGTGACGCAATCGTTGATGATAAAGCGCACTAGTTTATTAAGAGCCTATTCACTCTCGCCTTGAAGACACTCAAATTGTAGTCCGACGGAAACACCACAGCTGGCAAATGACACCGGGAATTGATTATTTCGGCCCCAGGTTAACAATCTATTATTCGCAGAATATACAGAATATTTTAGCGCAATGTTGTACTCACTTGGAACATCAGCAGTATCCTAGCCAATGCGGTCATAACATCATGCATCTCAAAGTTGTTCAGCAAGTTCTGAAAAAGAAAGCGTTTAGCGTTTGAAGTAAGTACCTAACTATCGTGAATTATGATACTGTTCCACTCGTTAAAAATGGTATGAAATATGTAAGTCCTATTTCTACTTCCTTTAATTTTCAAGTCAGGCCTTTGCAGCAAGACAGATTTTTAGACACACACACAGACAGACACGCACGGACAGATTCTTTTTTTGTTTTTTTTTTTTTTTTTTTGTAATCTAAGTAAATCGCGGTTTTTTAGCAATTAGATCGTACATTTTGTCTGTCTACTGCGTGGTTTAGTTAAAAGTTAGAGATAAGTTCTCGTTTATACTTTGTTTAGTAATTAGGAGAGTTCATACATGCACCGCGAGATTTCCGGGGGAGCTTTAAATGCTGCTAGTGATTAGCGATTCTTTAATACATTTTTGACATTTTAACTTCACTTAACTGTAATCACCTTTAAGAATAGACATCAAAGTGTTTAATGGGTTTATTCATAAACGATGATTAAAGTTAAGTGACGTTAAACATCCAAACAAACGCGCAAACGTCTAAAATGTATGTTTAAACAATCGCTAATAAAAAAAATAAAAATCGTTTATTTTCAGACAGAACAAAAGTCCATAATAAAAAAAAATAATAATTAATAGAATATGCACATCACTAGAAATTACAAAAAGGGCTTATCAAACCCCCGAACATGAAGTTCAGTGAACCTCTTCAGAAGAACAGTGTCAGTTCTCTCTCCTATCCATTTAAGGGCACCGTTTCGACTCCCCCGAACCCGCCTTACAACCGACGCCACTTTCTTCCTCATCAACGCGTGAAAGCCGTCAACGCTCGCGTCGGCAAACATGCCAGATGCACTACAATATCGAGGGAGGCGGAACAGTGACCTGAAAATGTTGTTATAAAGGACACGCAAGGCGCTATAGGTCCTCTGTGGTGGTAATCACTAGTTAACTTTAAGCAGCGTTTATGAATAAGGGGGATTATATGTCCTATAATAATCTGTGGAGTATTTTGTGGGTAGTAGTATATTTGTTAAGAAGACTACAATGGCGCCGATTAAAGTAAATAAAGTTAATTGCATCTTTTTCTTTCCATTTCATTAAAAAAAGGATAGAATATAATGCTTACAATTGAGAAACTCTTTTCTTTTTTTACCCGACTACGGCAAAGCAAAAGGAGGGTTATGATTTTGACAGGCTATGTATGTATGTACTATGTACACAGTAGACTCTACCAAGATGCCTTCGTTGTAAATTGACAATAATGTCTTACAATACTATTCTGAAGTATGCAATATTCACTATGTAGAGATAAATTTTCATGTTTGGAAAGGCGTAGTCACATGTTACATGTACCTAGCACTTTGATAACGTGTGACTGCGGTTTTCCAAACATGAATATTGAATATTGCATACTTCAGAATAGTATTGTAAGACATTATTGTCAATTTACAATGAAGGCATCTTGGTAGAGTCTACTGTGTCCATTTACTTGCAACTACATTAGCAACTTTGTTCAGTTCAGTATTCTGAAAATCTTGTTTTATACTTTTTCAGCGTCGTTTTTTGTCGTAGTTGGGTTTTAGTTTTTTTTACTTTTTTTAAACTTTTTAGTTCACGAAAGTTATAAGAAAATTTTAGACATTAAACAGTTCATGAATGAATACACGGGCGTACCCGGGGAGGGGGTGAGGGATTATGTATATAACGATATTTTTTGTTTATGCGAAACCTGAATGTAGTTTGTTCAGAATAAGTAACTGAATCGATTGTAACCATTTTTACACCATGTTATATTTTTTCCCAAATACATTTAGAAATTGTTGCAGTGTGGTAACCGAGCGCGCGCGCGCTTACGATAGATCATAGTACTTGCGCGCGCAACAGCTGACGCCAGAGATCAACGCACCGCGCTCGCCCGCCCGAGCGGAGCTTTGACCATATTTTTGTTGGGATAACCAAGTAGAATAGAAGCTTATAACTTTGTGATAATTCATGATATCTTGTTAAAATGTTGTAAATAGATTCTTTATTTAAAAATACTGGACACGTATTTCGGGTTTAAAAAAAAAATGTTGTATGTTATTACTAGCATACTTACATCTTCAATGCACGACTTGGCGAGAGGGAAACAGATGTAGAACACAGTGCCCACCAACGTGTAAGTAACAGTCACCAGCAGGAAGGCTATCGTCAGATCTCTACCCTGAAATAAAAATAATTTACTGAAAACTGCTTTAGCGACGTGGAGCACACACCAAAGCCGCCGGCGGCACGGCCCGATGACAAAACCGGGCTTATGTTGAAAGAAGCATGTCGGCAACCTTCGCCCGCGCGTGTTGTGCTTGCATACGGAATGCGGCGACTAGCGTACGCGTACGGTAAGCGCTCAGTTGCCCGGCGAAATTTCAGCTGTAGTGACGTGCTAGTATTTTAAGGCGCTGTGCTCAGTAAAAATAGGCTTCTTAAGACGCTGTGAATAGAAAACTTTTAGGTATTTGAGGGGGTGAAGCAGACGAAGTGGGACACGACTAGCCCCGCCCACTGCGGGGCGCGGGGCGCTCCGCGCGAGTACATCGATGCGTGAGGTGAGGCGTCGTGCATCGAGAAATACGCACGTTCTATTAAATCTATACCAACCATTCTCTATTCCATCTACATTTAGAAGCGCAATTTCACAACCCAACCGCGAGGTATGCTTGGCTCTGTTCGTCACAGTCCCGGTTCGCATTAGACGAGCAGCAGGTTCGAATCCCACATCCGTTCACTTTACCTTGCGATTTTCGAAAATGTATATTTTATACATATTTTCATTTTTTATTATTACTTTTGTTTTCTTTTTTATTTTTATAATGCGCTTTGTCCGTTCTGCTTAATTTTTTGTGTTATGTCCTTTTTTCATGAAACTGTTAGAAATATATCATTTCTAGAAATTACTATTTATAAACAGCTGTTTAGAGTAACTGTTAAAAAAAAATGCATTTTCGGATATTTAAAAAAAATAAAAGATTTTTTCTTCAAAACTGCAACTCTTATCGAAGTCGGGTTTGTACGAGTGCTTAGAATAACACAACACAAAAAATTGAAATAGATGGAGGCACTTGGAGGAGGCCTATACTGAAAGGGGCCATTAATAATGCAACAAAATGAAATCTAAATTTACTGTTTATAACTATTATCAAATCAACTGTTATTTTTATTGTTTTTCTTTTCCATTCCATCTACATTTAGAAGGGTAATTTCACAACCCAACCCCGAAGCATAGTTGGCTCTGTTCGTCACAGTCCCGGCTCGCATTAGACGAGTACCAGGATCGAATCCCACTTTACCTTGCGATTTTCGAAAATGTACATTTTTTACATATTTTCATTTTTTATTATTACTTTTGTTTTCTTTTTTATTTTTATAATGCGCTTTGTCCGTTCTGCTTAAATTTTTTGTGGTATGTCCTTTTTTCATGAAACTGTTAGAAATATATCATTTCTAGAAATTACTATTTATAAACAGCTGTTTAGAGTAACTGTTAAAAAAAAATGCATTTTCGGATATTTAAAATAATAAAAGATTTTTTCTTCAAAACTGCAACTCTTATCGAAATCGGGTTTGTACGAGTGAAATAGATGGAGGCACTTGGAGGAGGCCTATACTGAAAGGGGCCATGAATAATGCAACAAAATGAAATCTAAATTTACTGTTTTGAACTATTATCAAATCAACTGTTATTTTATTGTTTTTCTTTTCTATTCCATCTACATTTAGAAGGGTAATTTCACAACCCAACCCCGAAGCATAGTTGGCTCTGTTCGTCACAGTCCCGGCTCGCATTAGACGAGTACCAGGATCGAATCCCACTTTACCTTGCGATTTTCGAAAATGTACATTTTTTACATATTTTCATTTTTTATTATTACTTTTGTTTTCTTTTTATTTTTATAATGCGCTTTGTCCGTTCTGCTTAAATTTTTGTGGTATGTCCTTTTTTCATGAAACTGTTAGAAATATATCATTTCTAGAAATTACTATTTATAAACAGCTGTTTAGAGTAACTGTTAAAAAAAATGCATTTTCGGATATTTAAAATAATAAAAGATTTTTTCTTCAAAACTGCAACTCTTATCGAAATCGGGTTTGTACGAGTGAAATAGATGGAGGCACTTGGAGGAGGCCTATACTGAAAGGGGCCATGAATAATGCAACAAAATGAAATCTAAATTTACTGTTTTGAACTATTATCAAATTAACTGTTATTTTTATTGTTTTTCTTTTTTTAAATTATATTATGAACTAAGAAATTCATGGTTAAATAAAGGCTTATTATTATTATTTATTATTAATTTCTAGAAATTTGTAGAAAGAAAATTATAACGAATTGATTTTAAATATTAGTTTGCATTATAATTGTTACAAAAAGAATATATTTAAAAAGATGGAACAATTACTACAAAAAATACAGAAAATCGGATAAATTAATAATAATTAAAAAAAAAAACAATTGCAAATTAGAAATCCAACAAAAAGCATACAACGTAAAGCTGGGGTTTGAACCCGAACACATACAGGTGAAGAAAAATGTGCCGCGAAAAAGTAAAAAGAATAATTACAGAAAAAAATCAAATAAAATATCGGCAAAAATACAACAGTAAATTAAAAAGCATTTATTTCAATTAAAATCTACAAAAAGCATATAATGTAAACCTGGGGTTTGAACCCGGGCAAAAACGAAATATGATTATTCATCAACAAACAGACACGTAAATATAATTATTTTCTGTGCGGGGTAAAGCAAAAAGTGACATAGGTCCGACAAGCATCGCGCCTCAGCGGTCACTGTCGCTAAGCATAGAAGTGAAAGAGAAGGCAATGGACGCCGCGATGGAGCGACGTTTCGTTCACGTTATTTATCATTAAATACATTATTTATTTTAGAATATCTTAGTTAAATCGATAAACAAAAACAATGGTTTCATTTACTATTATATTTTACATCGCTCTTCTCAATTTTATCAAGATTTGATGATTAATAATACAGTTACAACTGTTATAAATTCAATTTTAGGGGTTACTTTAGGATTTTTTTCTATCGAGAAAATTAATTCAAAACGTGTTTTGAAAACAATGGTTTCCTGCTACATATAATCAAGATTAACATATAAATTTTTGGCTGCTCTGAAATGTATACATTTGGCTAAAAAATTGTTAGCCTATTTTTACTGAACACAGCGCCTTAAAACAATTTTTTAGCCAAATGTATACGAGTACATTTCAGAGCAGCCAAAAATTTATATGTTAATCTTGATTATATGTAGCAGGAAACCATTGTTTTCAAAACACGTTTTGAATTAATTTTCTCGATAGAAAAAAATCCTAAAGTAACCCCTAAAATTGAATGTATAACAGTTGTAAATAACTTTCTGATGTTAAGCTGCCGACATGCCGCCGGCAAAGTTTTACGACTTGCAATGACTGAAGCCGTCAACCTTGCACGCGGCAAAATGTTGCCGACATTTGCCGCCGGCCGACGTTGGCGGCTTTGGTGTGTAGAGCGCCTTATGTTAGATGGGAAAAGCATTGAATTTGCGTAAGCGTGACCGACCCGACACCGAGTTAGCTTTTTTGTTTTTTAATCGAAATTGTGTCATATTATGAGGTAAAAAAAGAAAAACATCTACAAGCATATCGAGTGCGGTATCAAAATGAAGGATTTTAAACACTGATTCTAAATATCAAGTTGAACAATCGCAGTTGGGGGACCTCTTAGCTAGATAAACAAGTGCTCCATAGAACAGTCCCCCAACTGCGATTGTTCAACTTGTTTCTGCCTTTTCAGTTCGTTAGATTTTTATGCAGGCAGTTTTTGTTTGTAAATAATATTTTATTATATCTGTTCCCAATAGTTACTTTAGTTCAAGTAATAATGTGATTACATTGGGTTCGTCTCTAATTCATCACAAGAAGCTGCCATCTGACTTCCAAGAGCCAGTTGCTGCTGTATAAATAAACAGACGAACTGTGTAAATGAACAGACAGCTGTGCTGCTGGGGAGTTTGTTCCGCCACTTCTTCTTCCCAGCGGAAGCACCAGGAAGTGGCGAAGGGTGGGCGTTTTGGGGGACTGTCTTATGTAATATTGACGTTCAAAAAGTGCTGATCTTCAGCCTAGTTTGAATAAATGACTTCCGGGGTTTTGGCGGGAAAGCTAAGATGAGGGTCACGCTCATTTTTCATTGGACTTTTAAATTATTTATAGTGTCGTTTACTAAATATAAGCGCGTGATTTATGTAGTAAAAAGTGCATTCAGTAAATAGTACATATTTAAAGAACATTGAAATATCGCAGCATAGTGGCCACATCATGACTTTGCCTCAAACCGTAAACGTAGATGGTTCACGCAGCCGTCTTTTTCGACTGCCATTGGTGATATCCGCCATTATTGTACAATAAAATTTTCAAAGAATTTCTATACATAATTTATTGCGCGTGTTATTGGCAAAATTGTGGTATCTATTCCACAGGGGCCATTGATCAAGGGTTGAAGTTGAAATGACTTGATTTTGTGACATCTAAAGGTTAGGCTTTCGCCTGTCTGTGGGTTAGAACCCACAATCAATAAGTCGCAAGTCCAGCTGTTACCTCTGCTCTACAATAAACCATTAAACCATGTGTGTTAAAAAATATCCTTACATTCTTATCCTGTCTTGCATTATTGCTCATAATGGTGATGATAATGTTGTGTATGTAGAAGGACAGCGCGAGCATGCCGCTCAACACGGCCGCGTTCTTGATGGCGTGCGTCTCCGTGAAGATGGAGCCGACGTTGATGCCCCACGCGATGCCTTTAGCCAGCACGAAGATCAGTAAGTACGCTACTGATAGTGTTCCTTGAAATATAGACAAAGACCAATCACTACCATCATCATCTCAGCGTTAATCCCAGCCGCTTCCGAAGCTTTTTTCAGCTTTGGAGCCTGGGGTCCGTTTTACCAGTCTACCTGCTGATTTGGATAAACCTCGATTATTTTCCATGATGCGACTGCCGTCTGATTTCCATAACCCGAAGGCGACATCGAAGCATTGCAGTCAGACCAACTTTTGAGGCTAACAACAACCCGTAACGACTGCCATTTGATGTTCGTACGGCAACCGGGACCAACGGCTTAAAGTGTTTTCCGAGGCACGACCAGACCAGTGCAAATCTTAATATTCGTGCATACAAATATTTCCACTGCGCGGGGATCGAGCCGGCGCGCCTCCTTACTTACGGAGGCTGTCACTTACTTGGAATATTTTTTTTTTTTGGGACAAAACCCGCCACACTGTTCCCAACCCACTGCAACTCCTGAAAGCCAGAATCAACAGTGGAGACCGCCAGAAAAACGCCGAGCAATGAAGCTCGACGAATCCCGGAGAAACGATTCAACTGTCTTGGGTCCCGCAACGAAATTAATCAGAAAAGAATAGCGGAGGAGCAAGAAAAAATATATTTTTTCCACTTCCCTCCATAACAAGCAGGAGACAGAACAGAACTAGGCCAATCGGCACAAAGGGATATTATTGCAACAGGGAGAAGCCCAGATTGCCAAGCACCACGGAATAAAATTTGATTAAGTTAATGGGTCCTAAGTAAGTATGTGCTGTTACAATTGATTCCAATAATAGGTATGGCAAAAGCGCCTGAACTCACGGAAATTAGTTCTAGTTTCTACAAGGTCCGTATAATAAACAACTCCGGATGTAACTTGTACACTATCCAACATAATATTGCGTTCATTCTGCCAAAGAATACACTCCCACAAGATGTGATGTGCGGACTGTTCAAATTCACAGTCTGTTGTAGAACATTGACACAAAGGCGAAGGAACAAGTTTAAAAGAATACAGTTTACTTTTAAAGTTGCCATGACCTGTGAGAAATTGGGCAACGCAGTGGTCAACCTCCAGCCATGTCTTAGCCAGCCGATCGCCAACGGATGGAAAGAACAGATGGAGGTGCCGGCCCTTGATGGAATTATCCCACCTACTTTGCCATTCGAATAAGAGGTCCTCCCAGACGTCAGTCTGAGGTTTAAATAATCTAGAAATTCTATTGAGGTCGCGTTGTGTAACAAAGTTAGTGTCCATGGCCTCCACTCTCGCGGAGTAGTACATTGAAGCACGTCGCTGTACTTCAAGATCGACTGGAAGTACACCTGCCAGAACGGGTAAGGCTTCAGTACTGACCGTTCTGGCATTGATATTTTTGTGCCTTGCACAAAAATATCAATGAACGTTAGCTTTGAAGCAGTTTACGTCGCGCCGCCCCTATGCTGGCCCTATCGGCCCAAACAGGTGCACCGTAGCACATTCATCCCAAGTAGGTAGCTTACTTGGAATAATATCTTGTAGTTGAGTTTTGAAATAATAAATAATAATATTAATATTAAAATGAAAGAACTTACCCAGTGAATTAAACTTGGTAAAGAACGAGACATCTCTGAAGTTCAGCAGCGGGAACACGATGAGGGCCACGTACATGGGCACCGTTGTGTGTAGTCCCCAGTACGGCGAGTCCTCTTGTGGGTCAGCCAGCAACAGGGACGACCCGTTGTTCGGACACAGCGGGGTTGTGTTGTACACTGTTGTGTTGGAGCTGCCGAGATCTGGAGGGGACGAAAAGACATAAAATGACAGTGCTATGAAGTGAAGAATTAAAATTCACACCTTTATAGTAAAGGGAGGATCCTCCGGCCAAACGGGTGTTGTGTTTGTTGAACAACACGACCATTGTTTTTTTTTTTCTATGGCATCTCGTAGTGTTGACCTTGAGAGGTCGTGACTACTTAACCGGACTATCCTGTGGCTGTCTTAAATAGATATAAAGCCTCCAGTTAGGGGTATCTAAAAACTAAGCGACAACACGCTAAGGGCACCCCCTGTGGGGTACCAACCTCGGCTTAGGGCGTCGCTGTAGAGAACAACAAGAGACGGCTGGATCGAAATTATTATTATTACTTCGGTTTCATGACCGTGGCGTTTTCTAGTACTAGCTCTGAGAACGAACGCCGAACTCAGAGGTTATAATCGTGAATTTATATTTACTGGCTCAGCTGCGGCGCGAGCTGGCCTTCATCGGACAAGGACGACTGCGGACTGATGTCAGGACATATTATATAATATTAGTTCTGCGGCAAACTGCTTGCGCGATGCATGATTTTGCGTGAAGTCAATGTAGAGCATATAGTTCGGATATGGTGATGTAGATGGCGCCACGAGAATATTGAAAAGGTGAAGGTGTTAAGTAAAAGTGGTTTAAGGAGACAATAATGGAGGTAGCATTTTTAGAACTGCAAAAACTACTTCGTGTTACAAAATTTACTTGTTTGAAGGTTGGCCATATCAAAAATGAGGTTTTTCCAAAATATGCTAAAAGCAACGTGAATTGCAATGTTCACTAAGACACTTCCACTTACCAACAAAATAATTGACGGTGAAGTACAAGAAGTTGGTGATGAGTATCCAGTACACGATGTTGGCTCCGAGCAACACCAGTAAACTGAAGGCATGCGCGACCACCTCCGCCCATTGACCCAGTAGAATGCGGCATAACGCGGGGACTTCACAGGTATCACTTCCTGATGGAAGAAATTATTTACAATGCTGTTAATGCTGGCAGGTTACCGTATTCATTTGCAGGGTACGTGCTGGTCAAGATGTTGGCGATCATGATCAGCCTACAATGTGCCACCTGCTGGGACACAGATCTCTCTGTGAGAGGGTCATAATCCACCAAGCGGGCCTAGTGCGGGTCTCTGGTTGACACGTCTTTGAATTTTTTGGCTCTAGGACAAGATAGTTGCCTCGCAGTGTTTTTTTTTTTCAAAATGTAAACTTTTGGTTTAAACTCTGGACCTGCGACCTAAGCCTAACTACTAAGCTATAACACGTTAAGGGCACCCCCTGTGGGGTACGGAACCTCGGCTACTGGACGTCACTGGAGAGAACAGCAAAAACTTAACAACAACTCACCATGATGTTTATTAACCGTGAGCAGCACATAGGCGGTGTACAAACACAGCGCCGCCATGAACGCGACCAGCACCAGCGCAGCCGGTAGACCAGCTCGCTCGACACCCCACGCCATCGTCAGTAACGAGGAGCCCATGATTGTGTTCCATATTGAGAATCTGATGGTGACAAAATCAACATCAAAAGTCATTTATTCAAATTAGGCTGAGAATCAGCACTTTTTGAACGCCCAAAAACGCCCGTATATTTAACAGTTAGAGATACGTCCTCGTTTATACTTTTTTTTAGTAATTAGGGGAGTTCGTCATGTTCTGTGAGATTTCCGGGGGGGAGGGGGGGGGGCGGGGCTACCTCCCTCTGCATTGGTACGCCCATACTTCTTTCTTCTCAACGTTTTAAATTATACTTAACTTACATTGTGACTAGTGAGCTTTGCTTTTTTCTCTCTGGCTTGAAAGTCTTTTCGAATTTGTTGAACGTGGATAGGACAGCATTCGACGATAGATCTGCTGGGCCCTGAAATAAAATCAGAACAGGGTAAGACAATCAGTTTTTCCGTGAAGGTCTTTATAAAAGAAGAAAGAAGGCAAACTGATATATCTCGGTATGATTCATAAGCCTTTATCTGTGTCAAAAGCCATCTCCTGATACACATACCTGAAGCCCAATTCCAGTAATTAATAACTTTGCAAATGTTGTTTGAATATTTTAAAATTAATTGGCACTAAGATGAGACTTGGCGAAGATTAATGAAAATCAGAAGTATTTTTGACCGATATTTTGGTACGATTTTTTTTTAAATATCAACTAGGGCTTCATCGGAATCCCGCCTGATGGTAAGCAGTGATGAATCGTTTATGGTAAAGCGCGCTAGTTTATTAAAAGCCTATTCAGTCAACAAAGCTGAGTGAATAAGAAGATGACAGTAGAACGAGGTGATGCAATGTTAAGCCCATAAACACAACCAACGTTGCTGCGCCAGAGATGATCAAGAGACCCTCCACGAGCAAACTCCCGACACAACAACATTTGGCGCATCGTACCCGCCACACATCGCAACACAACTGCTCAGACCCGTCCTCCGTACGGCTTCACCAGACATCACGGAACACGACGAATCGCTTGGTTGCAAGACTTTGTCTGTACCACAAAATAGAACTATTTTCACTTCACGATACCCATTGATAAAATATTAAACAGATACGATATATTCTAACAAACTGACCAAAAAAAATGTGCCGAACACAGCAGCAGCACACATGCATATTTTTATTCGGCATACATTGGTACAGTGCAAGTGAGATGGTGCACAATCTAAAGCATAGAGAAGAAAAAGATGGCTAGTGTTTGTCGTTTGCGCTGTTAGTGTTTGTCGTTTGTTTTTACGAGTGTATCGAGAGTGACTAAGGCGAGATGCAGGACTTTCCTTCCTTTTGTACGCTTCATTTTCAGTGCGCTAATGACATATCTACCTTAGTTTAATATTTTATCAATGACGATACCTATAACTACGTGAAGTATAAAATATAGTTCAATGTTTCGATCGAGATAACTTTATCGATACTTCCTTGTTATGATAACGTACATGCTAGTAACATAGTTCTAATGCCAAAATTTGTTGCGCACTATTGATAATGCTAAGATAGCAAAGCCCTTTGACCACTAACGTACGAGATAAATGATGAAACGTAAAATATTTGCTAATCATTTGTTACTACGGCTCCTGGGAATCATGTTGGAAATCTAAACATTGATATTTGTTGTTGAGTGCCTGTCTGTCCATCTAACCTCCACAACCCACTTATTGGTTACCTACAGGGTTCCACTTGGTAAGACTGGCTGCCAAACTTTCAAGCTTCTGACTACCCGTAACGACTATCAGGAATCTAGGTACTGGGCACGCCACAATAGCGGCGGTAAGATGCCTTTATATGGAGGTGCTAGTGAGGCGCCACGGCGTCCTCACCGTTACCTGACGCAGGTCCTCACGGACACGGCTGTTTCAGGAGGTTCCTGTTCCGGATAAGGCGGGAGGAAACGCCAGGGTGTCACAGCTGTGTGGATCGTCCTGAGGACACGGTGGAGCATACGGTGGATGTGGTGGTCTGCCCGGCTTGGGTAGAGCATCGCCGTGCCCTCGCGATCGGCGACGATCTCTCGCCTAAGAACCTAGGTACGAATGACAACCGGTACCAATGAAAAACGTGTTTTTCGTGGCACGGAGGGGTCTTAGTATGTATGTAAAGCTGGACATCAATCCATGAACCAATCGCGCCAGACGTAGCTTGACCTTTTTTTTTTGTTGGGATGGGAAATTATGAAATGACTTCTCCCGCTCTGGGCGGAGTGGAAGGGCGTGTCAGACTTTTACTGACTAAAGCCCACCCGTGTTTCTTCACTTGCCTGTGGGACGGCCAGGGCCACGGTTTCTTGTTTAATCAACCCGCAACCCTGACCCAGGAGGCCTCGGTCTTCGTGGACCCCGTCATGATGTGTTGACATCTCTTTGAGGCGCGCGTGAAACACGACGCGCCGTCGACTCGGGTCTGGTCCTTACCGGGCGGCGATCTGCCCACTGCTCACCGCCCGAACGTAGCTTGACCTGACTTATCGACCGGTGCGGCTGTTATTTTTAAGCAAGACCTTTCCGCCCGCAAACTAAAATGTTTCTTCAAGTTGTTCTTGACGCTTTTTTGAGTGGAAAATCATTAAATGTTTTCTCCCGCTCTGAGCGGAGTAGATGGCCGTGTCGGACTTTTACTGACTAAAACCCATAATTATGTAGTTAGTTCCATGTGTGTTAGTTCGTTTGGCAGCGCCAGGGACCACGGTATCTCTTTACAACCCACGGCCCTGGCAGTCATCGTTACTAATGGACTTCGATACGATGGCTGACATCCCTTTGAGGCGCGCGCGGAATACAACGCGCCGTCGATCCGGGTCATTCTTAGGGTTGCCAATTATACTGTTTTGAACAGTATTATACTGTTTTTCACTAAATTATACTTTTTACTGTTGAACAAAAATAAAGTATAAAAAATACTGTTTTTCTATATAACCTATAAAGCTGAAGAGTTTGTTTGTTTGTTTGTTCGCGCTAATCTCGGGAACTACTGGCCCGATTTGAATAATTCTTTTTGCATTGAATAGCCCATTAATCCAGGAAGGCTTTAGGCTACATAACATCACGCTGCGACCAATAGAAGCTGAACATAACTAATTCCACGCGGACGAAGTCGCTGGCGGCCGCTAGTGTGATATACTTATACGAAATATTCAAAAACGATTTACCTAAGTTTAGTAAATTGTGCGAGGAATTCCAAAAAATATGTATGTATAAAATGAAATAAATAAAATACTGTTCATTTTTCTAAAATACTGTTTAATATTCTTCACAGACCTGAATATACTTTATTCCTTGTACAAAATAAATGGCAACACTAGTAATTCTAGACATTGGCCCCGATTCGTTGTTCATCTTTTTGTTTCTATCTCATTATGAAAAGGATAGAAGAAAATATTTTTGTTTAATCCTGTCAAAATAAGATACTCCATAGACATTTTAGACGCGCTTATTGAACATGGCCTACTAAAAATATGTCAATTTAAGTTAGGAGGACAGGTGACAGGTCTAAACTAACATTTTATCTTCTGTCCTTTTCTTTTTTATTTATTTTTTCTTTATTGATTAAAGGGACTTTTACGCATAGCGTATGTCAGTCCCATCGTAACCTAAACAATTACACTTTCACAACACGTGGGCCATGAATTTGAACAACACTTTTGCATCGTCACCATTTGGTTGAGATAGAATTGTATGGAACATACCTACATCAGTTCTGTTCAAATTCAATGATCTCACTAAATTATTCCTACTGGACTCATATTGGACACATTCCATCAATAGATGTTGTAGGTCCTCGATAACTCCACATTCCTCACAATTGGGGGAAACAATTTTTTTCATCATAAAGGCAAATTTTTTGCATGGAGTCCTTTTCTTAATTAAATAGAAACAAAAATATGCACTTATGTAAATTTTGTACTGAACTTATGTAATTTTTACTTAGTTTGGGAACATGGGGATCGGGGCCCTTACAGCGTAGAAATTTTCCGTCTATCACATTGATATAATATTAAACTAAGGTAGATACGTCACTAGCGCACTGAAAACGAAGCGTACAAAAGGAGGTAAGTCCAGCAAGTCGCTTTAATTTTCGTCGATTCTATTTAAGCGCAAACGACAAATACTAGCCATCTTTTTCTTCTCTATGCTTTAGATTGCGCCCCATCTCACTCACACTGTGCCAACGTGTGAAATGTACGCAGAATAAAAAAATTGCACGTGTGTGCTGCTGCTCCGATCGGCACATTTATTTTGGTTAATTTGTTAGAGCATACCTATCATATCTGTTTAATATTATATCAATGGTCTATCACCATCGATCCCTTATACACTAGATTGACAGCGTAAAAAAATGGTTGAACTGAACAAGCGCACAACGCAGCACTTGGGTGCTTCTTTCATTTAGTACTTACTTTATAATTCTGACTTTAAAGCATGCGTGTAAGGTTGAATTTGGTTTGATGTCAAACTCGGTCGTAAAAAATAATGGCTTTTTGTACTGCTTTGTGATAAGAACTTTATCCACTGCACTTAAGGCTGATTTTAAATTAATGTATATTTATTTTGACTACTTTAGACTGCTTAATACTTGTCGCCATTTTTGATAAGAGTTTTGTTCGAGAATGTGTATCTAGAGTACCTATAAGTGTTCGACGTCTATCACTAAAGATTCACGTACCAATTCCCTTATAAAGCGCGTCAATGTGTATACAATAACGATAAGCTGATTCAGTTTTACTGTATGTGACGCCAGTGTTTTGACTAATTACGATACTATTCAGATTTAATTGGGTAGGTATTGTACTGGGTTGCATACACCCAGTATAATACCTACCCAATTAAATCTTAGTAGTATCGTACATACAATAAAACAATCGCCTTATCTGCTATAGTATCCTTGACTAAATATAGATGGTCCATTTAGTTATTTATAATAGCCAGTGAAGGCACCAAGATAAGTAAACAAATTCGTAAGTGTCCAGAACATTCGCGGAGATAAGTTTAATGTTTTAATCTGAAAACGACTGGTCTTGGAACGTGCGCGATATTATCATAGATTAGAAGCTATAATGTATCGTTGATTCATGTACCTAGCTGTCTGTTGGTATTATTTTTTTTTATAAATTTTATATTAGTGTTTGACCGCAATCCCGCCTGATAGTAAGCAGTGATGCAATCGTTGAGGGTAAAGCAAGCTAGTTTATTAAAGAGCCTATTCCCTCAAAAAAACTGAGTGAATAGGAAGGAAGACGGCAGAAGAGCGAGGTGATTAAACCCAACAATACGAGACCAAACTCCCGACACAACAACTTTTGGCGCATCGTACCAGGCACACATCGCAACACAACTGCTCAGACCCGTCCTCCGTAGGGCTTTACCAGACCGCCACAAACGCGACGCCCCGCAGTTTTTAAATGTGTATTATAATCGAAAATACTCATTTAAATCATATGCTGTATAGCGCGGTAAGGATCTATATTATAATAATAATAATTTCAAAAAGGTAAAGGTAATAACTGGCAACACCAGCGTCAACTAATCATATTCGTCAAGCTCCAAATTATATATTCATTTAAAATACATTTTACAATCAGTTTTATCAGCATTTATAGAAAAACAACAAAGAAAATAGCCCAACATCAGTTATATCTATTTTTTTTTTTAAATAAATATGAAATAATGTGCAACAATGTATATAAAAAACTGCCGAACCGGAGGTGACATGACAGCTGTCACCTCCGACAAAACTGTAAAATTCAGACGAAGACGATGTTGACAAGATCTGCCGCTCGATGTGCACGCCCACCACCTCCGGACTCGTCGCTCAGCTCCGCCTCGCCGCCGCCGGTCTCCAGCCCCAATGTGAATGCTGTGATGACACCGGCCGCGGTAGTTGCGTCGAGCTCGAGCGACGAGTATTTCTCTCCGCCAACGACGCCACCACCTGTTCGCCGACGGGGAGGACGCCGGCCGCCGGACTGCTTAGGACCTCGAGGCCCATCGGCTTCTGACAGGGTCCCAGCTCCCGGCGGAAGTGTGCAGCGCATGAGATGGACACAATCCATCAACGAAAATGTCATGCGCTCATACTATGGGGCTACAGAGGGAGGGAATAACCTGACCGCGTACCGTGTTCGAATGCTCTCTCTTTTCAGGTGCTTGAGCCAGCTGTCAACGTGTCGGCGCAACGACTGTCGGATCAGGTGCGGGTCATCCAGCGTAACCATATGCTGGATGATGTGGTACTTGATCGCCTACGCCTCGAGTCACGGAATAGTCATGTTACGCCTGCTTCGTCACTGGTCGCGGTACAACTTAACAGTGTTTCACCGCGACCCAACCACGTTGATGAAGAGGATGTTGATAGGGCTATATCCGTGAGTCCCCAGTGCAATGAAAAATTGAGGAGCGCTTTGGAGGATGCTTTCCGTGAGTACCGCTCTATTCCGCCTGAATTTAGACCACGTTTGCCTCGATTGCCCATGCATAAAAAAAATAAGGCGCTGGTGTGTGCTCTAGACTCTCAGCTGTCTAATTATTTAAAGCACAGCAAAGATCTGAATGATACACATTCAATCTTGTACTGTGGAGCTGTTGCGATATGTCGTGTGGCACATGTCAAATTCCCAGACAGTGACAGAGCCACACGACCAAAATCAGCTGTACCAGCTTGGCAGTGCAGGATTGAACGTCGTATCGGAGAGACTAGAGCACTCATTGGCAAGCTTATTAGCTTCAGGAAGGGCAATACACGCCCTAGAGTGATGCGCTTTGTGAGGCGGGCGTTCTCGGGGACTGATACTAGTACTCGAGACTATTTGTTCCGCGTCACAGAGCGCATCGACTTTTTTTAAGCAGAAGATTTATGCATGGGCAAACCGTATTCGTCGGTACAGGCGAAGAGTTGAGCGGTATTCTCAGAATCGCAATTTCCAAAGCGATGAAAGGCGGGTCTATAGAGCTTGGGAGCGATCAGACCAAGGTGTCACTGACACGTGCCTACCGGATGATGATGCCACGTGTTCATTCTGGCGCAATATCTGGTCGGTGCCTGTCAGTCACACCGAAGGTAGTTGGACTCGGGTTGTTGAGCGAGCCTGCGATCCAGTACCAGAAATGGGGGCTATTACCATCTGCCCCCAAGATGTAGCTCGTGCAGTCCGTCCATTGCCTAATTGGAAGTCTCCAGGGCCGGATGGGCTGCACAACTTTTGGATCAAATGGTTTTCCGGGTCGCACGCTCGCTTGGCATCTCAATTCCAGACTGCTTTAGAGTCTGGTTCGCTACCCCAGTTTCTAACAACTGGAGTAACCCACCTGCTCCATAAATCAGGTAGCACCGCGGAACCCAAAAATTATAGGCCGATCACGTGTTTACCGACGGTCTATAAAGTTCTTACATCCATTTTGAAATCTAAAATTAACACGCATATTGACAACAACTCCATCATGTCTGCCTCTCAAAATGGATGTAGGAGCGGGTCCCGCGGTACTAAGGAGCTACTCCTCATTGATATGGCCATTAGCCAACAGGTTCGTCGTTCCCGAAAGGATCTGTCGACATGTTGGATAGATTATAAGAAGGCCTATGACTCAGTGCCACATACATGGCTCATGCGGGTGCTGGAGTTGTATAAAGTGGATGCAACTCTACGCACCTTCCTGATGACGTGTATGAGGACATGGAGGACAGTCCTTCGCTATCCAGGATGTCGAAATATTCAGAGGAATAGCGAACCGATAAGGATCGAGCGAGGTATATTTCAGGGCGATAGTTTGAGTCCACTTTGGTTTTGCTTAGCACTGAATCCTCTAAGCACACTATTAGAGGATTCAGGTCTAGGCTATCGGTTGAGGAGAGGTGGTCAGGTTATATCGCACCTCCTCTACATGGATGACCTGAAACTTTTTGCTCACACCGATTCACAACTGAAGGAGCTACTGAAAATTACTGAAACTTTCAGTAGCTCCATCAGGATGGAATTTGGTGTGGACAAATGTGCAGTCATGCATGTAAAGCGAGGAGAGATTATGGAATCCGTGGGAACCCAACTCACGAGTTCCATAAACCTTAGAGCCCTCTCCGCATCCGAAACCTATAAGTATTTGGGTATGTCGGAAGCGTTGGGTATCAATGTTACTGACATGAAGCAATCGTTGAAGGAACGCTTCTTTGGCCGCCTGAAAAAAGTACTTAATAGTCTTCTATCAGGCGGAAACAAGGTGCGCGCTTTCAACGGTTGGGTCATGCCGGTATTGATGTACTCTTTCGGCATACTCAAATGGACTCAAACCGAACTCGACGCCCTGGATAGGAGAGTCCGTACACTGCTGACTGCAAATCGATTGCATCACCCACGGTCATCGGTTATGAGGCTGTATATCCCGCGAAAATGTGGAGGTCGAGGCTTTTTAAACGCTAAGACACTCCACAATCGTGAGATATGCAGTCTCAGAGAATATTTCCTAACAACCGACGTGGGAATGCATCGAGATGTGGTCGCAGTTGACAAGGGCCTCACTCCGCTCTCCTTGGCGAAAGAGAACTGGCGCAAACCAGTAGTGCTTGACACCAATGATCGCATGGAGGTATGGAAGAGCAAGGAGCTTCACGGACGCTTTTTCAAAGCCCTACACGGGCCTGATGTAGACTTACAAGCGTCCGTGGCCTGGCTACGATTCGGTGACCTTTTTGGGGAAACCGAAGGTTTTGTATGTGCAATTACGGACGAAGTTATGATGACGAACAATTACCGGAGATTTATTGTGAAAGACGGCACAGTTGACATCTGTCGGGCATGTCACCGGCCGGGGGAATCAATAAGGCATATTATCTCCGGGTGTTCTCGTCTAGCTAACGGAGAGTACTTGCATAGACACAACCTTGTAGCCAGGATCATTCATCAGCAACTTGCTCTTAAATACAACCTTGTGGAATCGGAGGTGCCGTACTACAGGTATACGCCCGACCCAGTTCTCGAAAATGACCATATCACATTGTACTGGGATCGATCCATCATCACTGACAGGACTATTGTTGCCAATAAGCCTGATATAGTGCTGGTGGATCGATCAGAGCGGCGTGCAATGATTGTTGACATAACCATCCCACATGATGAGAACCTCGTGAAAGCTGAGAAGGATAAACAAATCAAGTATCTTGACTTGGCTCACGAGGTTGTCGACATGTGGGAAGTGGATTCAGCAATCATTGTACCGATAGTCGTGACAGCCAATGGCTTAATAGCCAAGAGCCTCGACCAACACCTTAGGAGGCTCTCGTTAGGCAGCTGGATCAAGGGCTTGATTCAGAAAGCGGTACTGCTGGACACGGCTCGCATCGTCAGGAAGTTCCTCTCTCTGGAGCCCTGACCGCCGGTAGCTTGGACCCTGTTCCCGATACCGGTGGGCTACTATTTTTTTTTATATTTTTAAATGTTTTTTATATATATTTTTGTTATGTAGAAATATTTAAAAATATAATTTATAAGTGTATTTGGGTCGTTCTTCTTTTTTATCGACAATGACTTGTCTTCTTTGCAAAAAAAAATAACATTTTGATCATAAACATTAAATTACTTAATTTTTTTTATATAAAAATACACTTGACAATGCAATAATTTCAATATCCTCAAAACTAGATTTTATTCATAATTATTTTTTACAAAATCAGTGTGACAGAGTATACGAAAAGCGTGACGGAGGTGTTATACATACAAATAAAGTGTGTCCCTCTAAGACTAGTTATGTAAACAAACTGCTCTCGTAAAAAAAAATCACATTGAAAGTTTCTATCCCAGAACATTTACTGAATTACTTAACATTTTTTATTACATTAATAAGAATAAATAATTTTTAATGTTTATATTATTAAATAAAATAATATTTTATTGGCTGTCTCCCAATGTATATGATTTTAGTTGCTACCTTCTGTCACTCATTTTACGGTACAAAATAGTGTGCGTTAGAAACTTTGAGCTTGGTCACTAGTTTCGAGAATAGTTCCTCTCCACCCCGCACTCGCACTATACGTTCCCACGCCCCAGCAATACCAGTCAGTCGCTCGCAAACAGTAAAAAGAGGTGCGTGTGTTTATTAAGCGACCGCTCTGTCACGTAAGTTAAGACTTCCAAATGTTATTCTAATTTCGGGGTTTTAATATTATTTGATTAATTTATGGTAAATATTTAATATATACCCAGTTTTATGCGTAAATTATAACTAGGAAAATGCTGAACATCTCGAACACTACTATTTTACACCTCTGTCACCTAGCACCTCTGTCACGAAAATGTGTGACGGAGTGGTATAACTCGTGACGGGGGGGTCATTTTTGTATGGAACTTAGAGCCTTAGTTAATATCAATAATAGATGATTGCTAGTTTTTTTTATGTTGCTTATTCTATCGTCAACCATTTTGTTAATATAAGGTATTACCATCAAATAAATGAAAAAATGGCATTATCTGCGGCTGAAAGACAGCGACGGTGTCGTGATAAATAAAGCTTAACCCTGAACTTGTTGCAGAAGTAAAACGTAAAGATTTAGAAAGATATCATGCTCGCAAAACGATTAGTTAAGGATATGACACTAAAAGAACATAAAAAATAAAAAGACAATGGCAGATTAGAAATAAAAAGAGAAGAGAAAGACAGAAAACTATGCATAACGTTTTGATTAACAGTCCGGCTTCTACACCGCCTCTTTCAAGTTCTAGACTACTTCCATGAAGTCCCAGATCTCGTTCACTGACTCCAGCCTCGTCTGTTGCCAGTAGTAGGGGAAGAAAACAAGTGCGTGTGTTATAGACAAAATATTCACCTTCAAAACCAAATACAAGAATTACTAAGAAAAGTACAGAAATACAAGAAAAGACTTCAGCGACAGAAAAAGAAACAAAATAAAGTGCTTACAACAACAACTAAGTAAGTAAGAAAGAAAATGAAAATGGCAAAAAAGAACATTACAAGCACACAAAAGACCACAAAATAAAACGCTATGTTAAAAGTATACTTGAAGACCCAGCAATTCAACGTTCCAGACAAAAACTTCAATTGGTAATGAAGTATAGTTCAATGAATTCCATCTTGCCAAAACATACTATATTAAAACAATGAATTCATGATTATCTTCTCAGGGATGATGTGTCACGCTCACGGGCCACTGTTGGAAAAAAGGAAGATGAAGAAAAGAATTTTGTTGGACACTAAGAAAAATCTCAATAAGTCATTTCTAAAAGAGGACCCTAACGTTAAATTTCACAACAGTTATTTTTCAAAATTTAAGCCGTTTTATGTCGTACCTTCAGTTGACAGTCGTGAAACCTGTATGTGCAAGTTACACGCAAACATTAAATTCATGAGAGTTATTTTGTACAAAAATAAAATTATCAAGACAAATGACATGAACCAGATAATCTTACAAACTGTATGCGATATTAATTCATTACCACTCCGTCACTTCGTTAACCACTCTGTCAAAATTTTGTCCCCCTTAAAATTTTAGTTCAAAGTAAGTTATGAACCACTTTATTGTTAGTATTTACAAAAATAACGTTTTCTAGTATTATATGCTAAATAATAAAGGTGTTCATAAGATTTTTAAGCGACTTTATTGGGCGAATTTCATAATATTAAAAAGTTTTATGTCTTATGAAGCAAAAATGTGACAGAGTGGTATTGGATAATTAAAAAAAATGATTATTTAAAAAATTCCGTCCAATGAAGCTAGATAATAGTACATATTTATATTCTTGATAAGAAAGTAATAAGAAACAGATGTTCTGATTTAAAATGAAACATAAAAAAAATAAATACTTTTGTGACTGAGGTGTTATTTTTTTCATACCATTCCTACGAAATTTGAAATAAAACTGAAATTACATGTAATACTTCGCTGCATTAAATGTTTTTGTAATCTACAATAATGAGCCAATACTTTAAATCACATTTCACTAAATAAATCACAAGTTTAGTTTTATATCAAATATAAAAATTTGCCGGTCAGATTGTCGATAAAAAAGAAGAACGTCCCATTTATTGAAATAAAGGAGATAATAATTTATCATTTATTCTCTCTTCACACAGCTGAATTATAATAATAATATTAAATCAACAATTTACTTCATGTAATAAATTGGATAAGGATTAATGCTGTATTGGTTAAAATCGCTTCGAAAATTAGGCCAGTATTTGTTGTGAAAAGTAAATGACAAAAAAATACTATTGTAGGATATCCATAGGAGATAGACATATCATTGTGGACTTTTCTGTAGACTTTTTCAATGTGAGTACATTATTTACATAAACGTCATAGGATTCAGCCTGCAAAATGTAATTATTTAGGACATCACATTAGAATCTTACAAAATAATAGTATTTCTCCACTATTTAATGGATGTTATTATACATATAAAACTGCCTCTTGAATCACACTATCTATTTTAAAAAAATCGCGTCAAAATCCGTTACGTGGTTTTAAAGATTTAATCATACATAGGGACATAAGGAAAGAAAATGCGACTTTGATTTATCATCAACCTTTTTATCGTCCCACTGCTGGGCACAGGTCTACTCTCATACAGAGAAGAATTGAGCGTAATCACCACGCTTGCTCAATGTGGGTTGGCGATTTCAGAATTATAAAGTTTCCTCAAGATGTTTTCCTTCACCTTCAGTCATTGGTGTCCAAGATATACTTAGAAAGTACATATAACTTCAGAAAAGTTACATTGGTACTTGCCTGACCTAGAATCGAAACCTGCGCACTCATACTTGAGAGGCTGGTGTTTTAACCACTAGGCCACCACAACGATTTAAAATCAAAATCAAAGCATTTATTTCAAATAAACCAGTTACAGGCACTATTGAATTGTCAGAAGGTCGGTCAGTCAATAACATGAAGCTAGTCGCCCATTCCAAAGAGTAGGTACCTACCTATGGAGAAAAACGGGCAAGAAACTCCATGGACACTCTTTTAAATTTTCAAGCTATTGTTACAAATATTTGATTACATCATTCATGTTGAAATCAACCGTGTGAGAACGACGCAGAAATAAATTGTACGCCGAGAGCGTCCATTATGAAAACACACAAAAATCAATTCCGAAATTAAAATACGCCGTGGCAGCTAAGAGATGACCAGTCCCCTCCGACGGCGTCCGTTCACGAACATGACGAATGGATCAGCATCGATTTATACTATGTAGTGATTTATTTATTGCGCATTCAGCACTACAAGCTCTGTCTCATTTCGTATTTTAAAATCGCAACAAATTAGATAGTTTACATGTTCGCATTATAAAGTCAGATGATAAAAACATCATGATTTGACCTCTTGTAATGCTTAATCAATGTATCGAGAATCAAGCATTTATTTCTAGAATGTCAGGGCAGCCCACTAAATTAATTTGTTCATTTTTAGGGTTCCGTAGCCAACTGGCAATAATAAAACGTAAAAAAAACTAAAACCCAACTACGACAAAAAACGACGCTGAAAAAGTATAAAACAAGATTTTCAGAATACTGCACTAAACAAAGTTGCTAATTTTTTGCTAGTTTTCATGTTTGGAAAACCGCAGTCACACGTTGTCAAAGTGCTACGGTAGGTATATGTAACGTGTGACTACGCCTTTCCAAACATGAAAACTAGCAAAAAATTAGCAACTTTGTTTAGTGCAGTATTCTGAAAATCTTGTTTTATACTTTTTCAGCGTCGTTTTTTGTCGTAGTTGGGTTTTAGTTTTTTTACTTTTTATTATTTGTACTATTTTGGTGTTAAAGTGTATTTGTGGCGCATAATATTAACAAAAGCTAAATTGATAAACTAAAAAGCATTCCTGTAATTATGTAATAACATAAAGTACTCGTGAAGCTCTTTCAATTGATGGCAAACACGGTATATTTATTTTAATTTTATATTTACATATAACTTTTTGTCCGCTAGAGGGCGCAATACTAAATTTGGTGACAAGCTTTATAGCTCATAACCAACAGAATATCAAGGCCCTTCTAATGGTACTGCAGTGGTCTTATTCTGATAAGTAGTAAAGAAGCTATGAACGAAAAGATGTGAATTATATGCAATCAGTCCATGAATACAGGTAAAGTCACAAGCAAATGCTAGTAATATATATATATATTCAAAATGTACAAGTAAAACGCTTTAAAATGATACCAAACACGGCATATTTATCTTAACTTTATTTTTTTACTCTGTTTGTTTTGTCCGATAGAGGGCGCCACATTAGAGTTTGTGAAACCCTATATAGCCTATAACCGGCGGACAATTAAGACGCTTCTAATGATATGTCATTTGTCGAATTCTGATAAGTAGTTTAGAAGTTACGAGGGAACAGATGAACATACATACATACATACATACATAGCCTGTGAAAATCATAACCCTCCTTTTGCTTTGCCGTAGTCGGGTAAAAAACGGAATCCTCATAGATTCGTCATATCTGTCTGTCCGTTCGTATGTCACAGCCATTTTTCTTCCGAAACTATAAGAGCTATACTGTTGAAACTTGGTATTTGGATTTTGATGCAAAAATAAAAAAATAATAATAAATATTGGGGGCTCCTCATACTTAGAACTGAAACTCATTTTTTTTTTTTTGTGGGGTATCTATGGATAGGTCTTCAAAAATGATATCAAGGTTACTAAAATATTTTTTCTAAACCGAATAGTTTGCGTGACAGACGCTTCCAAAGTGGAAAAAGTTGCCCCCCCGCCCTAACTTCTAAAATAAAAACTACCAACGAAAATTGTTTTGAACGAGATCTAGTAAGTAGTTTTTTTTAATACCTCGTAAATCGTAAGCCGCTTAATATTACCGCGCAATCTTTCATACAAATAACTTAAATCCTTTAATTTCATAAATCAATGGTACGGAACCCTTTGTGCGTGAGTCCGACACGCACTTGGCCGGTTTATTTTCAATTCTCACATAAACAAGGTTTCGGGGAATCGTCGGTGCACAGAATAAGCAAGGTAAAGTGCGTTGGAGTTGGAGGAACGTGAGGTGGGACGCCCTCCTGTGAGGGCCGCGGGTTATTGGGGGATACCGTGGCCCTGGTGCATAGGCAAGTGGTTTTAGTCCGTAAAAGTCTGACATGCCCTTCCGCTTCACCTAGAGTAGCATAGATCATTTTATATTTCATGATTTCCCATCCTGACAAAAAAAAGGTGGAACGTCCTCAGGATAGGTGGAGCGACGATAACTAGGACTAAACCACAGGGTTTATACTTCGTCGGTTTAAAGAGTTAACTAAGGTACCTAAACAAAAATATACTTAGTTTAAAAAACTAAAAAAACGTGCTTTAAAAAAATATCGAACTAAAAAATTAAAAATAATTTTAAAAAAGCGTGAGGCGCTTTGTCATAGAATAAAGAGAAGGAAGTACGTTATCTTCATACAAACGGACCGCGCGCGGCTTGTATGTGTGCGCCATAGTATCTATGCGTCGCCGCACGCACACCTAAACACAATAATAGAGTGCCTATGACTGCGCTAGTCGCGGTTAGTATGGAACGAGGTTCGCGCGTTATGGCTTTTCGGTATATTAGCTTTTAAAAAATGATCACATAAACTGCAAAGTTGGTATGTCTATTTATGAACAAATAAAAGACTTATATTTTTCAAATTATATTTCTAAAAGTTATTTACAAGGATACGGATATATTACACATTAAAGTTTAATAACAACGCGTTTCGTAATAGTCGAAACCGAAGAAAGTTGGTATTTTTCTGTAGCTAATTTGTAATTTTGTATTAAATGTGTGATTCAATAGATGTTATGTTTGTATTAATTAAAAATAAAAATAAATATGGTTCTTTATGTGTACAAAACTAAAAATAAAAATTACAAAAAAAAAACTGACTAGTATACGTAAACTAAATACTAAGCAAATAATTTAAACATAAGCTCTTACTTAGTCTATAAATATTTGTTAGCGGTTTGGGCGACAACCGTAACCGACGAAGCGCGGACAGTCGTCAACCCTAAGACAGTAGGCAATTAAATCGCGGATTGGGTCGCAGATAACCTACTTCCCCTCTTTATTCTATGGCTTTGTGCCATAATTTTTGTATATTAAGCGCCTCACGCTTTTTTTAAATAATTTTTAACTTTTTAAAAGCATGTTTTTTAGTTTTTTAAACTATATTTATTTTCAACTTTTTAGTTCGATATTCTTTTTTTTTTAAAAAAACGAACGAACGAATGTGTTCAAAACGGTGGGACATTTTACAGTAATGAGCCGCTCACTCGTAGTCCAAAGAGTTAGAGACGGACAAGCAAGCAAGCAAGCAAACAAGCACGCAAGCAAACATACAAGTGAAGCTAATAAAAAGCATGTAAAAACACATGAATTAGTTAACCGACTACATGTAATACCAGTAACTCTATTTGTGTACTTACGTCAAAGTTTTACTCTTCAATTTAGAAACGTTATGATTCGGATTGTAACGTCATTCATCTTTTTTTGGAGGAAATTCGGCTCTAAGAATAAAGGACCTTCCTGGTCCTTGGACTCACCAAAGAATCAATACTTTCGGTGCTGACTGCCCTGTAGGTAGGTGGGACAGCTCCCGCCTGCAACAGCGGCTCAGCCTCCGCCCTACTCATCGCACTGTAGTAACTGTGGCTCGTGCTGCTCGGCGAATGATATCTGTAGCAAAAAAATATAAGTAATGTATAGCACTACGACTTATGGGGCCCAGACGGACACTCAGGAGACTGAGCAGGGAGGGGACTTTACAGACAGCCGTGGACCCACGGACGTACCCATAGGAAGTGTAGGGGCACTTGCCCCCCCCCCCCCCTCCCTCCCCTTGGAAATCTCGCAGAACTTGTATAAACTCCCCTAATTACTAATTAAAGTATAAACGGGGACTTATACAGGACCATATGCGTCTATATGCCCTACATACTACATTACAAATACCTATTGTTCCATGTAGACGTGCTTGTGTAGTTTGTAAGACAAAATAGCCTGGGATGAATCGACACAAATAAACTGACTTGCCCCTCCTAGCCCTGACTTGCACCCCCCTAGACCAGAAGTGGGGTACGCCTATTCTTGGTAGATAGAGTCCCTAACACGTAGACGTACGAAAGTTCTACTGCAGAACGAGTTATGGTATTCAAATGAATTCAGCAGGGCACCTTGGGCAACTGTGGCTAAAAGGCGTCCAAGGACTGGAAGACAAAATATCGATCTTATGGTATCGAGATGGACGGACGACATTAGTATCGATTAAATTTTTTACAAACTAAACTAAACATAAGTTTAATGCGTCTTTTTCTTTCTAAGTCTTTCATTATGAAAAGGACGGAAGATAAAATATTAATATTCCTAATATTAATTTTGTACTGTCAAATTAAGACATTTTTTTTGTTTTATTTGCTCCATTTGGAACAGGTTAAGGTGGCAGAGACCATACTGCCAAGTGCCATGTCTTCAGTAATTAATTTTTAACTTTTGTAACTTATCCTAAACTTCTCCTATCTCTTATCCTAACCTAAACCTATCTCCTTTCGTTTCCCGCGTGAAAAGACACTAGGAGGAAGATTTGGTACAAAGCCATGATGTGGCCACTATGCTACAATATTTCACTGAATGCACTTTTTACTACATAAATCACGCGTTTTTATTTAGTAAACGACACTATAAATAATTTAAAAGTCCAATGAAAAACGAGCGTGGCACTCATCTTGGCTTCCCCGTTCCATAGACAGTTTAAACGTGATCAAAAACATGGCGGCCAAAAATACATCAATTTACGTCAGACGCTGACTAATTTGACAAGACTAAACTAATAAAATAAATAAATAAAGTAGATTAAATAAAAATATTAAAAATTGAAAACACTTAAATATTTATCTTCTGTTCTTTTCTTAACGAAATAAAAAGAATAAGATGTACCTACTAAGCTTAAATTTAGTTTAATTTGTGTACATGGGAATTGGGGCCGTCGTTACCACCGCATGTAGAACGGAATGGGGCTGGCATAAGGGCGTGGGGAACAGCACACTAATCGAGAGCATTATGCTCAGCAGGGCTTGAAGTCGGATTGTGGACGATGATCATCTTAAGAGAGAGAGTGACCCTCTGGTCTGGGCAGCCTGTGGTGCTAATTCTCTTGTTCAGAAACCAAACTAATTTTAAGTTCAGTCCATCGTTTAAGAAATAGCTGTGCCCCGCGGTTTCACCCGCGTAAGTTTCGAACCGAAAGAGCTCAGTTGATATAAAATAAGCGCCTGGTAAAATAATAGGAGCAATATGTACGTCTGCGTTTACTCCCGTTTTCGCAACATTTTTTGTTCCTGCTCTGTTCCTATTGGTCATAGCGGGATGTTTTATAGCCTATGTCGTTTCTCAGGCTCTAGACTATCTGTGTACCAAATTTCATCACAATCGGTTCAGTAGTTTTGGCGTGAAAGCCGGACAGACAGACAGAGATACTTTCGCATTTATAATATTACTAGCTTTCCGAGCGCGGCTTCGCCCGCGTGGAGGTAGGTTATATAGCGCTTTTTAGATTTTCCTCGGAAATATCAAATTTTTCCGGGATAAAAGGTAGCCTATGTCCTTTCTCAGGGTCTAAAGATTGTCTGTGCCAAATTTCATCAAAATCGGTTGAGAGGTTTAAGCAGGAAAGCGTAACAGATAGACAGAGTTACTTGGAAGTATGGGTATGATACAAGA